>CM035361.1:290362-520362 GCA_020137815.1 Hormiphora californensis | reverse complement strand
TTTCTATTCCTGATTGCCTCTCTGATCAAAAGGTGAGTCCCTACTACTTGCCTCGCTTGTTACCTTTGTTAAGCCAATACTCTGACCGTGGTTCTCGCTCTCAAAGGAATGACAATACATATATGCTCTGACAAGGTCATCCTATTTGCTTTACTGAATATCTCTATCATTGTGCTCTCTCTCTCTCCCAGATACCCTGTTTTGTGAGATCCTGCTACTACAGTTACTACCTACCCAGTCCAAGCTGTAACATCCCACCCAGCTAAACAAGGTAACTGATACATTATAAAGTTAACTCAAGACACACACACTTTATTATTTATGCGATTTGAGCTATAATTTAATTGCTCCCTTGAAATCCTTGACTCTCTCGCTAACACCGTGCTCTCAGGAGTTGTAAGAGGATCGTGATATTGGCAAAGAGTATTTAACAAGAGGGGACATTCAGGATCTGTAGAGGATGTTGGACGTTTGTATCTTTTTGTCTCTGCGAACAAGGTAAGAACTAATCCTGGGGGGCAGTCCTGTCGACAACTACACTTCAAATCTCAGAATTTCAAATTTTCGGTTCAAATGTGTAGACTACTAAAAATTAAACTGCTGGGGAGGTCAAAAAGGTCAAAAATGGATGGGGGTGTTGATATCAATCGTGTCCTTTCTACACTTCATGGCCACTGTTATTGAGTAACTAGGCCACTGGGGGTACAATTGCTATTACACTCTTGGGTCTCGGGTGCAACTTCCCCCTGCCTAGTAGGATCAGATCCATATTGCCATAAGAAGAATGCTTGTGTTCTGAACTGTGAGAATCTGTACTGTATTCAATCACATGACCTTGCGTTATACGTCAAGCAACCTTTGGTGTATGTTTTGGCGGTAACCAGCCGAAGACCAAGCATACATATCCAAACATCGGTTGTGGGGATGGTATCCAATTGAGGATGTAATTCAAGAATGGGAATGATTTGGTATTGGTGCTTCCATGCCATAACACCGGTGTTCAAATTTTTATGGCAATATGGATGTTTCCTATCGTCTTGTGTCTAATAGGAAACTGCATGGGGGTGTTAAATTTTTGGTCGTTACTCGACAGGTCTCTTTCCAACTTGCATTCTGTTATGGCAACTTGAGGGTGATTTGCTGTCCTATTTTTAAAATTGGGGTTATTGGATGTGAGGTTATCTATAATAGTCATTGATAGGGCAGTCAATCAAATCGATGAATCAATCGTTACTTTGTGTTACTTTTCGTGATTGGGTGGGATCCTGTCTGTTATGTTTGACGCTAGGGGTAAAATAAATGGCTCATGTCCGGGCATTTCAGTCCTATAGCAATAAGTGACAACACATTTTCTTCTAATTTGTCAACTTTTGAGTCACCCATGCAGCTCGCTCGGTCTCCAAATAGAAGTGAAATGGATTACTGCAGGGGTATCCATGCACACTAGTAAGGCTGGCCTACTTGCACTAAACTTTTTGATCTGTTGAAACTGTGACGGAGTTTCAGGCTACATTCTAAATTGCTCACATAGTAGCCTTTCTTTGCGAAACCGTGAAGGGGTTTCATGCATACGTATTATGAAGCACTGAATTTCTGGTTCATATGTCAATTATCCTTGACCCCCAAAGTTATTAACCCGGGTGTTACTCACCAAATCTGAGCATAGCAGTTGTCGCTGCACCCAGTTAACTCGATAACTGGTTAAAATGTAGGCAGTAGATTGTAGATGTAAATCATAGCTGCCAAATATGTAATCATATTCAAAATTTCTGATGTTCAAGAGGTCCAATTGACTGGATTGGACTGTTTTTGGCTTGAAATGTTGCAGCAGTCCTAGCACCTGCAGCTGTGTGACTGGCTCCGGGCTGTCTGTTATGACTCATCAAGGTCTGGCGAGATCATTTCCTAATTCTAATTTACACATACTTTACTGGACTATTGTCGGCCGTCAACTGACTTTAGCTTCCTGTTTTGGTGTGCTTCAGAATTTGGAAGTGATTTAATAGGAACTTGGTAGGTCATAGCACCTGTATTTTGTCTGTAGTAAGATGAGTTATTTTTTGTGTTCTGCCCTCTGGGTTTATAAACACTAAGCAGTCAAGGCCATGCGTTTACTTGAAGAAACTTCTCAAGTTTTCATTCCATGTACCTAACTCCCCTCCCCCAACCCCAGGTCCTTTGAGGTCAACATACCACGTTGCAGTTTGAACCAAAAACACTTGGAACCTACAGAGCCTTGAACAACGGTATGTTATGATAGCAGTTTGACAACACATTTTCTTCTAATTTGTCAACTTTTGAGCCACCCATGCAGCTCGCTTGGTCTCCAACTATAGAATGGAATGGAATTACTGCAGGGGTATCCATGCACACTAGTAAGGCTGTCCTACTTGCACTAAACGTTTTGATCTGTTGAAACTGTAATGGAGTTTCAGGCTACATTCTAAACTGCTCACCTTGTAGCCAATCTTTGTGAAACCGTGAAGGGGTTTCCTGCATTATAATATTTAGAAGCACTGAATTTCTGGTTCATATGTCAATTGTCCTTGACCCCCAAAGTTATTAACCCGGGTGTTACTCATCAAATCTGAGCATAGTGCAGTTGTCGCTGCGCCCAGTTAACTCGATAACTGGTCAAAATGTAGACAGTAGATTGTAGATTTAAATCATAGCTGCCAATTATGTAATAAATATAAGTTAAGTAGTTAATATATTCAAAATTTCTGATACTCGAGTGGTCCAATTTGCTGGATTGGACCGTTTTTGGCTTGAAATGTTGTAGCAGTCCTAGCACCTGCAGCTGTGTGACTGGCTCAGGCCACGAGATCTTATGGCAAACTTCTGTTAACTGATGTATACCGCACACAATAATGGGAACGTACAAATGTAAAGTTAATGCTAAGCACAGAGAGCTTTGTTCGGCTGGATGTGTTTCTGGTAGTGCGTTGACAGCAGCGCATTGCCGGGGGCGGCAACACAAACTGGCGAGTAGTCGGGTCGATTGACAACCGAACCGGCTACTTGTAAAGACACGACGTGGTAGGTCCATTCTCCCGGGTTCCGCCCAATAGTGGAGGTGGGATCGTCAATCGACCAGTCGGTAGTGTTGGTTGGCGGTTCTGTGTCACCAGCGCCGTTGGACTGTTGTTTGGGGTTCACCATAAGGGACAATGAGAAGCTTCACAACCTTCTACAGACTCCTAACGTCCCCCTCATTGTTCCCATTTGATATCAGTTATACACAGTAGTTTGCAAACCAAATATAGTGGGCTCTAGTCAAGTCGATTGTTGAAGTAATAAAATTTGGGAAATTAAACGGCCGCCAAGTCCTGCACCTCTCCCACCTTAATATCTTTGATGACAACCCCTAGTTAACAATGTATTTCTCTTCAACTAAACACCGCCAGGACTTGGCACCAAGGCCTGGTGTTTAGTTGAAGAAGTCTTGATTCCATGTACCTAACTCCCCCTCCCCCAACCCCAGGTCCTTTGAGGTCAACATACCATGCCGCTGTTTGAGTTGAAAACACTTGGAACCTACAGAGTCTTTAACAACGGTATGTTAAGCAGTTTGATAGCACATTTTCTTCTAATTTGTCAACTTTTGAGTCACCCATGCAGCTCGCTCGGTCTCCAAATAGAAGTGAAATGGATTACTGCAGGGGTATCCATGCACCCTAGAAAGGCTGGCCTACTTGCACTAAACTTTTTGATCTGTTGAAACTGTAATGGAGTTTCAGGCTACATTCTAAACTGCTCACCTAGTAGCCAATCTTTGTGAAACCGTGAAGGGGTTTCCTGCATTATAATATTTAGAAGCACTGAATTTCTGGTTCATATGTCAATTGTCCTTGACCCCCAAAGTTATTAACCCGGGTGTTACTCATCAAATCTGAGCATAGTGCAGTTGTCGCTGCGCCCAGTTAACTCGATAACTGGTCAAAATGTAGACAGTAGATTGTAGATTTAAATCATAGCTGCCAATTATGTAATAAATATAAGTTAAGTAGTTAATATATTCAAAATTTCTGATACTCGAGTGGTCCAATTGGCTGGATTGGACCGTTTTTGGCTTGAAATGTTGTAGCAGTCCTAGCACCTGCAGCTGTGTGACTGGCTCAGGCCACGAGATCTTATGGCAAACTTCTGTTAACTGATGTATACCGCACACAATAATGGGAACGTACAAATGTAAAGTTAATGCTAAGCACAGAGAGCTTTGTTCGGCTGGATGTGTTCTGGTAGTGCGTTGACAGCAGCGCATTGCCGGGGGCGGCAACACAAACTGGCGAGTAGTCGGGTCGATTGACAACCGAACCGGCTACTTGTAAAGACACGACGTGGTAGGTCCATTCTCCCGGGTCCGCCCAATAGTGGAGGTGGGATCGTCAATCGACCAGTCGGTAGGTTGGTTGGCGGTTCTGTGTCACCAGCGCCGTTGGACTGTTGTTTGGGGTTCACCATAAGGGACAATGAGAAGCTTCACAACCTTCTACAGACTCCTAACGTCCCCCTCATTGTTCCCATTTGATATCAGTTATACACAGCAGTTTGCAAACCAAATATAGTGGGCTCTAGTCAAGTCGATGTTGAAGTAATAAAATTTGGGAAATTAAAAGGCTGCCAAGTCCTGCACCTCTCCCACCTTATTATCTTTGATGACAACCCCTAGTTAACAATGTATTTCTCTTCAACTAAACACCGCCAGGACTTGGCACCAAGGCCTGGTGTTTAGTTGAAGAAGTTTTGATTCCATGTACCTAACTCCCCCTCCCCCAACCCCAGGTCCTTTGAGGTCAGCATTCCACGCTGCTGTTTGAGTTGAAAACACTTGGAACCTACAGAGTCTTTAACAACGGTATGTTAAGCAGTTTGATAGCACATTTTCTTCTAATTTGTCAACTTTTGAGTCACCCATGCAGCTCGCTCGGTCTCCAAATAGAAGTGAAATGGATTACTGCAGGGGTATCCATGCACCCTAGAAAGGCTGGCCTACTTGCACTAAACTTTTTGATCTGTTGAAACTATAATGGAGTTTCACGCTACATTCTAAACTGCTCACCTAGTAGCCAATCTTTGTGAAACCGTGAAGGGGTTTCCTGCATTATCATATTTAGAAGCACTGAATTTCTGGTTCATATGTCAGTTGTCCTTGACCCCCAAAGTTATTAACCCGGGTGTTACTCATCAAATCTGAGCATAGTGCAGTTGTCGCTGCGCCCAGTTAACTCGATAACTGGTTAAAATGCAGACAGTAGATTGTAGATTTAAATCATAGCTGCCAATTATGTAATAAATATAAGTTAAGTAGTTAATTTATTAAAAATTTCTGATACTCGAGTGGTCCAATTGGCTGGATTGGACCGTTTTTGGCTTGAAATGTTGTAGCAGTCCTAGCACCTGCAGCTGTGTGACTGGCTCAGGCCACGAGATCTTATGGCAAACTTCTGTTAACTGATGTATACCGCACACAATAATGGGAACGTACAAATGTAAAGTTAATGCTAAGCACAGAGAGCTTTGTTCGGCTGGATGTGTTCTGGTAGTGCGTTGACAGCAGCGCATTGCCGGGGGCGGCAACACAAACTGGCGAGTAGTCGGGTCGATTGACAACCGAACCGGCTACTTGTAAAGACACGACGTGGTAGGTCCATTCTCCCGGGTCCGCCCAATAGTGGAGGTGGGATCGTCAATCGACCAGTCGGTAGGTTGGTTGGCGGTTCTGTGTCACCAGCGCCGTTGGACTGTTGTTTGGGGTTCACCATAAGGGACAATGAGAAGCTTCACAACCTTCTACAGACTCCTAACGTCCCCCTCATTGTTCCCATTTGATATCAGTTATACACAGCAGTTTGCAAACCAAATATAGTGGGCTCTAGTCAAGTCGATTGTTGAAGTAATAAAATTTGGGAAATTAAAAGGCCGCCACTGTCAGAGCATTGGCCTGACCCATTCTCGCGGAGCGCGCGAGAACTGTGGTCAGAGCATTGGCCTGACAGGGCCGCCAAGTCCTGCATCTCTCCCACCTTATTATCATTGATGACAACCCCTAGTTAACAATGTATTTCTCTTCAACTAAACACCACCAGGACTTGGCACCAAGGCCTGGTGTTTAGTTGAAGAAATTTTGATTTCATTTACCTAACTCCCCCCCCCAACCCCAGGTCATTTGAGGTGTTGCTGGGATACACGAGGGAAAGTTGAAACAAGGAAGGTGCAAGATGACAATCATTGATATGGATATGGACATTGAAAATTATACGGTGGTATACAGTTGGACATTGTATTTCTGATTGTTGTACAGCATTGTATTGTTCTTCCTAAATTTAGCGCTAATTAGCACTTGGGTTTATTTCTCAGTTATACCTTAATTTCCTGACAGTTTCAAGATAGAGACTTTTTATTGAGAGGTTAGAAGGATCTTGGCCATATCATTCTAACCTCTCAATAAAAAGTCTCGATCTTGAAACTGTCAAGATATTCAAGTATGACTGAGAAATAAACCCAAGTGCTAATTAGGGCTAAATAAAAGTATTTAAATGAGACTCTCTCTCTTCTCTCTTTCTCTCTCTCTCTCTCTCTCTCTCTCTCTCTCTCTCTCTCTCTCTCTCTCTCTCTCTCTGTCTCTCTGTCTGTCTCTCTCTGTCTCTCTCTGTCTCTCTCTGTCTCTCTCTGTCTCTCTCTGTCTCTCTCTGTCTCTCTCTGTCTCTCTCTGTCTCTCTCTATCTTCTCTCTTTCTCTCTCCTCTCTCTTTCCTCTCTCTTTCCTCTCTCTCCTCTCTGTCGAGTCCTCTCTCTCCCTCTTTCATCTCTCTCTCTTATTCTCACTCCTATTGAGAGAGAGGAAAGAGAGGGAGGAGAGAGGAGAAAGGGAAAGGATAAGAGAGGGAAGGGAGGAGAGAGGAGAAAGGGAAAGGAGAAGAGAGGGAAGGGAGGAGAAAGGGAAAGGAGAAGAGAGGGAGAAGAGAGGGAGAAGAGAGGGAGAAGAGAGGGAGAAGAGAGGGAGAAGAGAGGGAGAAGAGAGGGAGAAGAGAGGGAGAAGAGAGGGAGAGGAGAGGAGAGGAGAGGAGAGGAGAGGAGAGGAGAGGAGAGGAGAGGAGAGGAGAGGAGAGGAGAGGAGAGGAGAGGAGAGGAGAGGAGAGGAGAGGAGAGGAGAGGAGAGGAGAGGAGAGGAGAGGAGAGGAGAGGAGAAGAGAAGAGAAGAGAGGAGAGGAGAGGAGATGGTGTTGATGCACACTTGTGCCACGCAATTTTCCGAAACAACTTCTCTAGTTAAACAGTTCGAACAATTATATTTATTTGACCTAAATTAAATAAAGGAGTTTGTTTGTCTCTTTTACCGCATGGTTTTGCATAAACCGATCAAATCACAGACTGATCATCCACTGATCTGCCACTCGCATGGCAGATTCCGGCCAATAATTTTAAGGACATGTTTATTTTTATTTTGAAATAAATTTTTTATAAAACTTCAAGCAAAAATATTTCACTTGACTAAAAAACACTTGGCCGGAATCTGCCACCGTAGAACGACTGTGATGATATCCTTGTTCTGCAGATTGTTGTTGCGCGTATTTGTTTTGCGCGTTTATCGCGCGGCTCCTGATTAAAATTATTTGAAAAAAAATCAACAAGTGCACTTTACTTCGGTGTGTTAACCACTTTGCAGGTTCACTCTGTGACCGATGGGCGCGATTATAATCTGGGTGCCTTGCAGCCTGTTTACAGATGCGCGCTACCAAAAGAGTACACTTAGACCGACTTTTTTTCAAACGGCTATAGCCACGCAACCACATGGCCAATTTGAGTAAACTAAACGGTATCTGTTAGAGAATCGATAGCCCTAACCGATAACCCCAAACCAAACCCTAACCAGACCCTAACGGATAGCCCTAACCCGTCGCGCGCGCCAAAACTACGAATTGTAAGCAATGGAAGGCACCCAGATTTTAACGTTTTCCGTGACCGATCGTGGTGTGCGTTTATTATCTGAGACCCCGGTGTCGGATTGCTGTTTCCCACAAGTGCAAAGTGCTTGGCTTGTCATGCGCGTAAAATGTTAAAATCTGGGTGCCTTCCAGGGCGCCGTTACGATCTGGGTGTTTGGAGGCCTGTTTACAGGTGCGTGTTGCCAAAAAAGTTGATTCACTAAAATGGCTCTAACCGCCAAACCACTCAACCGTTTTGGCTAATTCAAAGTTTATCTGGTAGGGAATGTCAAGGCCTAACCCCAACCCAAACCCTAACCCTACTTTAGCCCTAACCCTAAAAAACCGTCCCAAAACCGTTTGTCAGCTCTCTCAAAACACCCAGATTTTAACGCTGGACTGCCTTCCATTGCTAACATTTCTTCGATTTGGCGTTCGAGACGGGTTAGGGCTGTTGTTAGGGTCGGGTTAGGGTTTTGTTTGGGGTTATTGGTTAGGGCTATCGATTTTCTATCAGATACCGTTTAGTTTACTCAAATCGGCCATGTGGTTGCGTGGCTATAGCCGTTTGAAAAAAGTCGGTCTAAGTGGTTTTAGGTGTATTTTTTTGGCAGTGCGCACCTGTAAACACGCTGCAAGGCACCCAGATTATAATCGCACCCGTCATGCGCTGCAGACCCCAAGTGCGTTGAAAAGCGCTGCCTTATAAGGAACCATAATAAAGTTCAAGAGCCTCCAAGAGCACCCAAGAGCGCACCCCATCGAAGAGAGACCACACCTGAGAGCGCACCACACCCAAAAGAGACCACAACCAAGAGCGTACCACATCCAGAAGAGACCACTCCAAGAGCGCACCACATCAAAGAGAGGTCCCCATCCAGAAGATGCCACGCACAGGGGACACCACACGCAGAAGAGACCAGCGCGGCGTTGTATTTGTGTGTGCGGCCTCTTCTGCGCGTGGTATCCCTTGCGCGCGGTCTCTTCTGGATGGGGTGTTCTCCTGGTCCTGGTGTGCTCTTGGACCTGGTGCGCTCTTGGAGGCTCTTGAACTTTATTATGGTTCCTTATCGGGGGCCAGCAGCGTTTGCCAAGCACTTGGCCCACGCTGCAGTTCCCTAGAAGCCGTGGAAAACGTGTACACTTGGTTGGCAAACGCTGCTGGCGGGATAAGGCCTTATCCACGGCTTCTAAAGTGAAAGCGAAACAACAACGAACTGGCTGTGCGTCGCACATTCGTTGCACATAACGATCTCACCGGTGAGATTCACATGCGCAACGTTGCACAACACGCAGCCAGTTCGTTGTTGTTTCGCTTACACTTTAGGGGACTGTAGCGTAGGCCAAGTGCTTGGCAAATGCTGCTGGCCCCCGATAACGGGGATAAGGCAGCGCTTTTCAGTGCAAGTGCTGAGTGCAGATATTTCACTTCAGTTTTTTGTCTTGAAAAGCGATGCCTTATCCCGCGCTGCTGGGGCCAGCAGCGTTTGCCAACTTTTTGTCCTTTCTCTCTATGGATAGAGCTATAAGAACCAACTGAGAAGTGATATAATACCTATTACCTCCTGATCCAGTTTGTTATCATGTGATATGATCTCTTATAGGAACGAGATTGAAAGTTCAGCACACCCCAATGAACAATGTGCAACTAAATTTGATTTGACTGTGTGTTGAGTGTGTATGGCGAGTGGCTACGTTTACCATCTAGTGAAAGAAGGGTCTCGTTCTGGTCATCTTGGTATACTGGTAGATGTGGAGGTTGGTGTTGCTGGTTTTTTTGGGGAGGGGGGGTGCAAATGGACATTCCGTGGCTATTTGGTGCGGTTATTTGGGGTTGGTCTGGCAGGGTACTGGGTAGGGTAGACCGGGGTAATTTGGACGGTGGGGCAATGTGGTCACAGGACGGGGCAATGTGGACTAGTGATTTATATGGGACTTTTAAATTGTGGTGTTTAGTGTGAAATAACGAAAAATGACGACTTTAAAGTTAAACTTTATTTCGGTAAACTTAATTATGATAATTATTTAAATTAAGGGTCAGAATTTCACAATATGATACTTTTCTATTCAGTTTCATCATCAAAATGACATTAGCTTTCGATTTAATGAGCTAATTGGCATTTTAATGAAGCGGGGCAATTCGGACAATTTGGGGCAATTCGGACGAAAAAATCGGGGGCAATTCGGTCATAATCCAGATTGCCCCATGGGGCAATTTGGACTAGACCAAATTGCCCCATGGGGCAAATTGGTTAAAACAAATTGGCCTCATGGCGCCATTATACTCGTTTCTATGGTAACCATAGACAACCTGCTTTCATAATTATCCTATTCAATCAATATAGATGGCTAAAACTGAGTAAATAGACCAAAAAAATAGAAAAAAGGCGCATTTTACAACCAATTCTCTGGATGCCAAGGTAACAAGTCAATCCATGGTGTGGAATTCGACAAACCAACTTCATAGGGTGCTCCAGAATATCTAGGACTGGTGCTTTGATGACCAAAAGTAGTGTTTTATCATGATAATCATCCATTATATGCAGCTGATATAACTGAATAAAGGGATAAATTACAGGCTAACTTAGAGCAATAGGCATACATTTGATAACCAAAGCCACTGACTGGCTGGTAACTGAAGGTAGTCTGATGTCTCATTGTGACTCACAATCATGTTTAAATAATCGATAGTCTAATAATACGGATGTAATGGGTGAATTTGGAGCAAGAAAATAGTACATTAATGCAAATTCGCCGGTTGCTATGGTAACAAACTCCGTTGCTATAGTAACCCCAGGGAATTGCATTGAGTGGGAATCGGCCACTAACATGATTAATTAGACTGGATCCCCATAATAGTAATTTCTGGCCTTGTAAGCACCTGAAAACACAAACAGCATTCCTTTGAAAACCGTAGCTTTATTTGTGGTTTTTTATCTTTGATGTCGATTTTCTCAAAAACCCTATTTGGGATTAGATTAAATCTTTTTCTAATCGACTATGCTAATCCTGAGCTTTCGAAAATGCACCCTATAGATATAGATCTGATGAACACTTAATTTTTTGGTTAATTAGGCTAATTACTACTTAATTAACTAATTTTGAAAAAAGGAATAGCACGGGATACTAAATTACTAGATGACTGAAAAGTTTGAAATCGATATCTCAAAAACTGTGGCTGCAATCTAAGTTTGTCCAAATAGCCCCAACCTCGGTCTGATTTACATCGCAGATTTACAGCTGGGGCAATGTGGTGTGTCGCGGTCACGTGACTGAATGCGCGCATTGTGATTGGTGTAGAAGCCACTAGTCCAAATTGCCCCGTGTCTCGCGATCAAAAATATTCCGACTTACCTTCATTAACAAGGTTAATTAGCTATCTAAAAGTTATGTTTTCGATTCAAATTTGTTCTGAGGCTCAAGATAAAGGTTCAGTTGCACAAATTGAGTAGCTAACTAATTGATTAAGTAAATTAATGGCTCTTGAAATACCAATTGAATGCCAAAACCGTCCAAATTACCCCGGTCTACCCTACATGTTGTCCACTTCCTTTATGTCTCATGCATTTCCCCTAAATTAGCTGGGGACAACACACTAATCAGTTAGTTATAGTAACACTTGATAAAGTAGACGTTACTTCAAATTCTGAATTGATCAGTTTTACTCATACACGCCTATAACTCTTTATGACAAAATGTAATATTGAAGTGCCTAATGCCAATTGGCACCAAAAATTGCGTAATGCGTATAACTAGATCTTCAATGATACCGAAGTATTTGGCGCAGGTTGTAGCAAACAAAAACAGTTCAAAAGTCACTCTCTATCATTCATCTATCCCACGCAACATTAATAAGTTAGCATTCCATCCGTGGGCGTAATGACAGTTCTTTATCAATCTGAACATCCCAAATACTGTGACGAAATAGTTCCTTGTTCATGTTCTACCATCTAACAGACAGAGCAACCCAGCTTCCCTTTTTAGCTGGATTCTAAAGAGGTCTTCTTATCATCCAAAGATGCTCACTTTACACTTCTGTCAATTGTCTCTGATCCGCACTGCACTATGATTCCACTCCCATCAAACCCCCAGGTTGAGCCTCTGTGGCATGGTACGGAGGGTAAAGGAAGCCGGGGCTCTCTTCTTCCTTCTCTTCTGTAGGTTCTTAGAGACACACTCCTTGACAATGAAACACAATATCATGAGGATGATCGAGAGAACGAGGGGATACACCACTGTCATTACCATACCTGGAAAATAACGTTGTTAGCTAACTAATATATTGAGTCGCTTGACACTGTCTCCGTGATTTTTAGAATAAAAAGAATGTATGGACAATTCAACTAATATATAACGTTATGAAACAAGGTCTCGTGTCCTACGACCTAATTTTACCTCCAATATATAGTTGTTCCTCGATTTTATTTAAACACTGTCCCACGAACGATTCAAATGACTCTGCCACATCTTTTTGTGTCAGGTATTTATCTTGACAAGCCGTTACAACGTCCTCTGTCAGTGAAGTATACGTTTTGTTACCTTAGGGAGAGATATAGAATTAGATACCGGTCAATGTTTAGGAATGCAGAAGAACGATAGAGAGAAAGGGAGAAAGGGAAGGACAGAGATAGAGAGAGAGGGAGAGAAAGATAGTAGATACCTAGTGTGTAGATGTATCCTCCGTCATTATCGTGAGTTGTATTCATCTGTAAAACAAGAGTTTTGAGGACTTTGCCTTATATCAAATTCCTAATAAACACAACTAGATTTTATTTGGATAACTTAAAAAAAATGAAATGATTTCTTACCTCTGATTTCTCTATTGGTAATGTGGGGTTTATAATTGGCGGTTCAAATGTGGTAGATTTTAGCCACGCTCTGAAAGAAACGTAATTTGTAACAAGTTCACAAATTTGTTAGTAAACACACGATCCAATGCTAACTTTGGAGAGTCCTGGCCATCTAAAGACCATTCTGAATAATCAAAAAAATTTAGTGACTCAAATCAAAAACTTAAAACTTAAAACACTCTGACACAAATCAAGATATAATTTCCTTACTCGGAAGTTGGGAAATAAAACTCCAAATTCTCGGATTTGAAGGTTCGTATAAAGCTCAGTAAGACCAAGAGAAGCATCATGATTGCTGCACACTTGAAAAGTGTGCACTGCTCATCTTGATTCTCCTAGGGAGTCATTAAATCATTATGTTATTATCGTGGGAGTTTGAAATGGAGAGAAAAATTAATAAACATTGATATGGAATAGTGTCTGAAAACTTTCTAGCACATACAAATTTTATAGATTTAGGTTAAAATTAATCAGCATGAAAATACCTAAACGAAATGGAAGGAACAGATAAATACTGGTTTAGAGAGAAAGATTATCTAAGAAAAGATGAGAAAGAATAAAAGCGGAAGATATAGACGAGCGTCGGCACTTGTTAGCCCGGAAAAGATTACCGGTCTAAATAAAACCATGAGATGGGAGGGGGAGAGAGAGAGAGTGAGAGAGAGAGAGAGAGAGAGAGAGAGAGAGAGAGAGAGAGAGAGAGAGAGAGAGAGAGAGAGAGAGAGAGAGGGAGAGAGAGAGAGAAAGAGAAAGAGAAAGAGAGAGAAAGAGAGATACACGAATATCATACGCAACAAGAGAGCAACAATAAAAGAAATGTGTTAGGTATGTGTAATTATGTAGTACAAGATAATTCAACTGTAAGTTATTTCATGTGTGCCCACGTGTCTCAGACCAAGAATAGACAATCAAAACACAAAAGACATGTTTTTCAAAAGTCATATTACTATATACGATCGAGAAATCTTTAAAAAAGTTCTGTGGGTAACAAAACTGAGCAAAGCAGATGCAAGATATTGTGTGCAAGATACGTCAGGTGGTAGTGTTTTACCAAAAACCTTCGGCCCTGACAGGTGTATATTGCTCGAAACACTATGATAATGAAGACTGTACTGATTTGAGAGCGAGAGAGATAGATGTGATGGAGACATAGATAAGTGGGAGGTAGATAGAAGAGGAAGAGACAAAGAATTTGAGAGATATATGAGTATATGAGGGAAAGATAGTTAGATGGATTATGACCGAGCGGATAATCACTATGTAATCGGTCTAACGATCCCGGACAAAGAGGGAGAGAGAGTGAGAGAGAGAGAGAGAGAGAGAGAGAGAGAGAGAGAGAGAGAGAGAGAGAGAGAGAGAGAGAGAGAGAGAGAGAGAGATGGGAAGGAGATGGTAAGATACACGTGTTATGTACCCGTGAAGGGGATTGGGGGAATGAGGGAAAGAAGCCGGAAATCACAAGTACAATAATTATTTAACCTTGAACAACTTGGAATTATGAGTCATCAGTTATGGTGTGCGTTTAATCAAATGTAACTGCTGCAGAGGGGGGAAGTAGTGGCGGGTAGACATGTGTGTTGTTAGGACGAAGTGTATGTTCTAACTATCCCTTGACATCACTCAATTAAAACACAATCTCTCTCTCTCTCTCTCTCTCTCTCTCTCTCTCTCTCTCTCTATCTCTCTATCTCTCTCTCTCTCTCTCTCTCTCTCTCTCTCTCTCTCTCTCTCTCTCTCTCTCTCTCTATCTATCTCTATCTCTCCTATTTCGTTTCTCTCATCTGAGTTCATCGATCAGACTTTTTCTTCTCTATCTCACAGTTCGTACCCATACGAACCTCTACCCATTCGTTATACATAGCTCTGTATTTCTCTCTAGCTCTGTATATCAAGCTTGAGCTAGCTCTGTGTATTGTTTGCCGTCTTGTAATTTATAATTTTCTATGATTTCTTACTCACAGTACAGAATTTACATTTTCCTTTTACCCTAACCTCACTATAGGATGGTAACTTAAAAGTATAAACACGAAACTAAAATGATAAACTAAGATGGAAGGTAAGTGTCTCTTTGAATTATATATAGTTCTCTAGAACACGATATAATTCTCTAAATCATGATTCCAGATCTATATTATTCAATCCCTATTCCCTAGATATAAATACTGATTGTTTACTCCCACCTCTTGCTTGACCCTCTCTCATCCCGGTAAACACCCCTCTCTCACGGCCCTCTCCCATGTTTCAGTAGCCTACTGTAACGGAGATAGTCACACGATCAAGGATTCCTTCAGGACCAATGAGGGTCAATATACCATGGCAAAAAGGGTGGACTTCCCCATTTCGTTCCACAACTCCCGTCACAACAAGTGAGTTCCAAGAATTACTATTTTTAGTTCCTAGAATTACTATTTTTAGTTCCTAGAATTACTATTTTTAGTTCCAAGAATTACTGTTTTTAGTGAGATTTATCAATGTGGAGGGGGCCACTCCTTTTTATTCAGTCTACAATACAGGAACCGACCGAATCAGGAAATACTGGTCCCTGATTGGCTGATAACCAGTCACGTGACCTAAATAAAGAGTTCTGATTGGTTGTTTACTTGTTTTGGTCGGTTTCTGCTACATTAAATTGGTGCTACCTTAAAGGTTGACATTAAAGGTTGACAAGATACCTAAAACTTTTCGTATATCGTCTTATCTTGATTTATCATTAATTTTCAGCATTTTTTCAGAATTTTTTGTCGGCTAGAAATATGTGAAAAATAGGGGGTCTACTGATAAACGAGAGGCGCAATTTAAAAATCGATACCGTAATATCTCCGGTTCCTGCATGATGAGATACAGAAACCGTTTTGGTAGCGTTGGAAAGGTCTTATTGAGACCAATCCAACGCAACCAAGATCAAGTAGCTATCTTTTGAGGAACCGGAAACGTGAATTTCAATTTGCGAGACGCAGTGAGTGTGCCCAGTAAAACCAGTGCTGACAATATCGGTAGACCCCCTATTTCGAATTTTTTTCTAGCCGACAAAAAATTCTGAAACAAGAATAACTGCATTATGTTTCATAATGCTATGTTTCCCCGCCAATCTTTATTTCCATACCATCTAATGGGAAGGCGGGACAGGCATTTCCGATCATCTATGAATCAGTCAAACCGTACAGAACAAATCATTGTGTTTTAGTAGCACTGAATTGCGCGCCACATTGCGCGGCTCACATTTCCTGAAAACGTGCCATTGAAGTATTTGATGAAGGAGCAACATCGTTGTCCCTCGCAACTGAGCGGGTTACGTTACAAAAAAAGCGTGACACTTCACTAGTATGTAAAATAAAATTGTCGAATTCTAAACCCCTATGCCTTTTTACAAAAGGCATCCGGGTGAATGCCTTCGGCATTCACCGGGCGGGTAAAAAATGCTGAAAATTAATGATAAATCAAAATAAGACGATATACGAAAAGTTTTAGGTATCTTGTCAACCTTTAAATCACTTTTATATTTGACCTTGTATCACGACACTTGTTTCCAGATTACCTAAACCTCGGTTGACACTATTCAAATCAAAGAACTCCAGCGGATCCACCCATAAGATGGTACTGAATGTTTCCAGAGATATTATGTTGATCAACACACCTCATGTTGATAAGGTATGTAGTGCTTTAGTAGTAGTTCTGTAGCTGACATAGGGGTGGGTTTAGTTTGATTTGGAGGCTTTACCAGTCTTCTGAAATACAGCGTTAGGATTGCTACAGGTGGTTTTTAACCCCCCTCCCATTATTATTACAGCTAGCACAAAGTGATGTTGAGGGATCATCTTGCTTGAAAGACTGTTATGCGACATGTCACGATGTTAACATAACCTCTACAGACAACCAGGCCATTGTGGCACAACTACTTGTTGGTAAGAGAATAGTGGGGGATGGGGAGATAGGTAGAGAATAGTGGGGGAGATAGGGAGATAGGTAGAGAATAGTGGGAGAGAGGGAGATAGGTAGAGAATAGTGTGAGAAACAGGGAGATAGGTAGAGAATAGTGGGAGAGATAGGGAGAGAGGTTGAGAATAGTGGGGGATGGGGAGATAGGTAGATAATAGTGGGGGAGATAGGGAGATAGGGAGAGGATAGTGGGAGAGATAGGGAGATAGGTAGAGAATAGTGGGGGAGATAGGGAGATAGGGAGAGGATAGTGGGAGAGATAGGGAGATAGGTAGAGAGGGAGACTTGTGAGGCACTGACCCTAACATCGTGCACGCTGCGTGAGGCCGCGGCAGTCTTATATGAGACAAAGGGAGACAGTTAGACAGTTAGATAGGGAGACGGTCCGATATTATAGATAGGTAGACAGATGGATTATTATACTGAATGGAACTCACTCAGGTACTACGACTGGCAAGATATTCTTTATAGATCTACCGAACTGGGACTCTGCCAAGATATTCAATGAAACGGTAGGTACAACCGGGAAACAACACTTTCTAACTTTGCCTAACGTTATTTAGTACTTTCTAACTCTGTCTAACACTTTCTAACTGAATAAAATCATTGAATACTTTATATCTCTGTCTAATATTGTCTACGTTGAGAATACATATGACATTCATTATCACCCCCTAACACCACCCTCTCTATTCCAGAACTTTATAGAGCCGTGTGAGAGTGCAGTAACGTGTATAAAGTGGGTACCCGGCTCAGAAACACAATTCCTTGGTATGTGAATACCATATCTAACTGCTACTATTGTACTGCTTGTTTCGGGGGGTTTTTGCACTGTAATTATTGAGGTGAAATACCTTTGGCAAATACACCGGGTATAAATGAGGTATAACCTCTGGCCACTGGCGCCTAGCAGGGTATAAAACACTAACAGTTAACCCCCGTTATCTCTCTCTCAGCGTCTTATGCGAGTGGTAACATGTATCTGTTCTCTACTGTTTACTGCACCAAAGCACCCCTAAATGAAGCAGGTGTTACACACGCACTTTCAAAACAAGGAAGTGGATATAACATATACAACGTCGTAGTTGTAAGTATTTACTACCTCACTCTTTCTTTTGTCACTATGTTATGTTCTAACACTCCGGTTAGAAAGCCGAGAGGGTCGTACAATGCATATTGATTCATGGGAACTACATCTTGACTCTCTACTCAATAACTTTAGTGTCCCCTTTTTACCGATCCCTTCTCGTCACTAACAGAATTGTGCAAGACTGTTATTATCGACAGTGCGTTTCCGCTCCCGCTCCCCATACCGCACACTCGACTAGCAAACATTGATCTTGATAGTTACCTACTTCGCGCGAGATACGCGCATATCTGCCGCGCGCATGTTGCACTCTATCAAGTCAGTGTCAAGTTCAACTCCAGCAGTCCAGATCAAGACTCAAGTTGCTGCTGATTTCCATTAACCCAACCAACCCCCTCTCTCTCCCCAGCCGCGGGGCAGCAAATCCTCCAGTAAAGACATAGTGAAATGGGAGCTAAAGAGTGGCCTGATAAACGAGTTTGCTTTCTCACCAGACACTAAACACTTAGCAGTTGTATCGCAGGATGGTTTCTTACGAGTATTCGACTTTAATAAGTGAGTGTAATATGAACTGTGAATATGTTTATCGAACCTTTTTACTACTTTGATGCAGATTATTACAAACTGGGATTAACAATTCTATTCTCAGAGAGGATCTAGTGTCAGCAATGCGAAGTTATTTTGGTGGTCTGACTTGTGTGTGTTGGAGTCCGGACGGCAGGTAAATTATAGGGTTGGGATTGTTACACCTTCCTGAACAAGTAGTGGTATGGACCAAGCTTTATCTAGACGAAACAGTTCACCGTCTGCTGTACTTGGTTACGAAGTCACCCCTGTTATTATATTGCGTGCTTTTGCGGAGGGGTAATTTTATTACCGTCTGCTGCACCCAATTTACCACGTCTCACTACCTATTAAATCCCCCAGGTATATAGTTACGGGAGGGGAGGACGACTTGGTGACAGTGTGGTCGCTGAACGAGAAACGAATTATAGCCCGAGGAGAGGGGCACAGAAGTTGGGTTACCATGGTTGCATTTGATCCACATACCAGTATGGGAATTGCTGCTGACGGAACGTTAGTTGAGGCTGTTTGTTTGTTTGTTTGTTTGTTTGTTTGTTTGGTTGGTGGTTTGTTTGTTTGTTTGTTTGTTTGTTTGTTTGTTTGTTTGTTTGTTTGTTTGTTTGTTTGTTTGTTTGTTTGTTTGTTTGTTTGTTTGTTTGTTTGTTTTCACATTCACAACAACAAAAAAGTCAAACAAAAGTGAACCCTGCATTCACTTTTGTCCACACACAATCAATGTAAGAACTAACTCCCAGTTCACACTCCTTATCTCGTTCAACTTACTAAATTCTATACAAGATGGTATAGATCCATTCCATGCTCCATACTCCAAACATTCCAGATATTTCTCGCCTCCCATCAGTAGATGTCTCTTGACACAGTTAACACTTTTTACCCACCCGATCCGGCTGGGAGGTACGAGACTTGGTTTGGCGTTCTTTATCCTTTTATATGGACACACTGAAACACATTGGGTTGTTACCTTGGTGTCATCGGTTAGCGTCATCTAGTTCCCGTTCCCGGGGGGGGGGGGGGGGGGGGGGTCCAAGAATTGAGAGCAGCAGTACGAAATATACAAATCTCAATAGTGTTATCTTTCTACTTACATGGGAACCTGAACGCTGCAGTTGCAGTATCATTTTCAAACTCTAAATTGCTAGATTTCTTCCACTGTTCTTCACATCCTCGTTCCTCTAGATTGACCGATACCAATAACTCACTACCTCCATAGATGTTTACAACCTTCTTCCCTTTAGCGATGGTGATATCACTGTCCCGTAACTCTGTTTGCGTCATATTCCCCGAGGGTAACTCAGAATGCCCCATGGCCATACACCCGGATATGAGATATACTGAATCTTTACTCCTAAACACTATCTCAATCAAACCGATATCTGTACCATTGGCCATTTTCCAAGATGTCCTAACAGTGGATTCAGCCAAGTCGTTCAGTTTTAGTTGTAGGGATTTACGGTCCGGGTAAAGTGTTCCCTCCTTTGGCGCTCTCCAAACTATAGGATGGTAATTGGTAGTTGTTAAAAACTTGAAGATAGTACTTTGCCATCATATTATGTAATCTAATTCAAAGATTGAAAACTCTATTCATCATTCATTAGCACACTAAATATGGCTTTTCAAAGCTATAAACTTACTATTATAGTCAGGATCACAAACAGGGTTCTCTGACCAACTTCCATTAACAGTACAAGTAACCACCAGTTTCTCAACACCCTGTCTCAACACGTAACCATAGTTGCAGGTCACCACCACTTCACTAGTAGAGGTATTCGACTCCTTAATGGTGGCATTCTCGACAGAGAGGGGCGGGCAGTCTGAAATATGTGGTGATTAGAATTAGTTATAATCTGGGGGAGGGGGTGAAGGAGGGAAATATCCAATATCGAATACCTGTTATCTTAATACAAGTTGGTATTGGTTCACCCCATGTTCCATTATCCCTACACTCCAGTGTCCCGTCCCCATCACCCAGCTCGTAGTCTTCAATACAAGTTACTTTGATGATAGAGTTACCAGGCTGGTCTTTCCAAGTGCCAGTAGTAGAGTTTTCAATGGTTAGAGGTGGACACACTGAAAGGGGATGAATGTTTTTATGAAGGAGCAAACTAGAAGGATGATAATATTACTTTTTGACTCTCAAATCATACCTAGATTATTTGGCGAATATCCCGAATTTGCGTTTATAGTGCTGCAGCAGCAGTACAGAAGCAATAACAAGAACAGTTTCATTCTTATCCACTACTTAAATATTTTACGATGTTAATAAGGCTAACTAATTCATCGCCCTGATACGCTGGGAATCACAATTCAAACAAGCAACAGGTTAACAGATGTCTTATGTTCTAACCTGCCTCGCTGCGTGGTGGGAGAGTTTAGCAATTATATATTCCTAGCACGAAGAAAGAGGGCAGATGGATCTGACTGTCATAACAGTTGAGTTGGCTAACTGGGGGCGTGGGGTAAGGGCATATAATGTCTCATCCTCTCCCAGCTCACTCTCTCTCTCTCTCTCTCTCTCTCTCTCTCTCTCTCTCTCTCTCTCTCTCTCCCCTCCCTCACGCACCCTCTCTCTCTCTCTCTCTCTCTCTCTCTCTCTCTCTCTCACTCTCTCTCTCTCTCTCTCTCTCTCTCTCTCTCTCTCTCTCTCTCTCTCTCTCTCTCTCTCTCTCTTCTCTCTCTCACTCTCCCTCCCTCTCCCCTCCCTCTTGTCTATTCTTGTTAAGAGGACTGTTAAGAAGGCATGGGATCATGAATGGGATAATAGATGTAAGTGGTAGAGGCCCTGGCTAGCATGATATATACTGTCTTACGTTCATTTTTCAAATGATATATCACACGATCTATTCGATAGAAATGAGTTATCTTGGGGGATTCTTAATCCAGATAGATAAAGGTGCACAGAGTGGTTTCCCTAGCCTTATCCTTTGGGTTTGCAGTCATCCCTAGAGAAGATTGCCTAGCTCGACCCTATTTCCGCAGGGTCAGTAGCATAACAAAGAGAAGGGGTATCCCCTAGACCAACACGCACATTCGTCATTCTGTCACTCAGTGAAATGAAATTCATCATGTCTGTTTTACCACATCCCCACTCACGACTAGGAGATTCCCTCATTCTTCTCTCACTCACACAGTCTTGTTTGTTTATGCTATCATACTGGGTCTACAAACTGAGTATGATTGAGGGAATTAAGTATAAACTGAACACTTTCCAGGCCGATAAAGAGGGAGGGTAGCGAGTTACCAGTTTACCGGTTTGGAAGTGTCGGTGAAGACGCACACATAATCCTTTGGGATCTCTGTGAGGTGAGAACTTTTCATTGGATGATAGACGTCACCGTGACGTCACAACGAGATGTTCTAGCTAATTAATTAGTTAATTATCTGATTCTAACCCCGCTACTCGTAATTAATTGGTTAATTGATTATAACCCCTAATTCAGGACTCACTAGAACCAGTTACTAGTTGGAGGAGGCCCACAACGGAGACTAACGGGGATCACAGCTTATCCGAGAGGTCATCCTCTAGCACTGTATCGTCCCATACCCTCCCAATTAAAGGGTATAAAGCACTTGTCGAGAATTGTTTGTTAATAACAGTGTTAATTTAACATGTCCTAAATGTGGATTGAATTATTATCGTGGAATTTTTGTCAAAAAAGCATCTTAAAAGCATCTCGATTTTCGTAAAACGAATTTTAAAAAGCTGCTAAATTATCTAACTCCTGTTTCATGTTTCAGTTCTCATTCTCGATCTCGGCACTACAACAGTAAAGTGTCTGATAGCTCAGCGACCCTGCCTCATAGGACCAAGTTAACCAAGTTTAGGAGTCTAGTTAAACACTCACACAGCGACATACACCTTAACAGTAAGTCGGACTAGTTCGGACCCTGGTTTACTGGAACCAAAATATACCCAGATCTGAGCACCCTATATGGCTAATTAATTAACTAATTAACTAATTAAAACACCCCCGTCAGATGCTAGTGGGGGACTGTTGAAGAGTATGCAGTATGAGACCATCCTAGATAGTGTCAAAGTACCACGACTTTACGAGGTGAGTGTCAGTATGTCACCAAATCGTCCGTCTCCCGCCCCGAACAACTTCCAACCACCCTTAGATCTCTCTTTGCCTAGCTAGACTGTCTTTCGCGCCAGAGGTTGAACAAATCAAATCTCTCAGTTCTAACCAACCCCTCTCTCTTCTGTAGGTGCCACGTCTGGATGCCCTAGTTAGTAAGAGAGTATCCACGGACAGACTGACTGGAATCCACTTCACACCCGATGCCTTCCTCCTCGTTTCTGCGGATGGGGGTGTGCAGGTTTGGTCGCGACCTAAACGACAGTGAGGAGATGCAGAATGTACCGATCTGAGACATGGTAACCATGGTAACAAATTCGCTGTGGAGATGACCTTGAAGTGAGATGAGATCACCGCTCTTTGAGAGAGAATTGTGCGGCTGAGAAGACTATGAACTAATCGGCTGTTAATTGGGTCTGGGACAGTTTGTTTGTTTTAAGGGTTGTTGACCAAAAGACAATATGGAGAGAGTATCAAATGCTAAACTTGAACCACAGAAAATTATGAATTGAATTTTGAATTATAAAATGTGAAGAAGGATAGGCTGCGAAAAAAAGAAGAATTGTTTAATGTTGTTAAATATCTGTTTACTATTTTGAAATCAAGTTTTTTTTATTTTCCCCGATAACGTTACAAATCTATCAGTGATAGTATCACTCGATAGAGTTGCACTGGATGCTCGATAGAGTTGCACTGTCGGTTCTGTGGTGCCTGGCAGAAACTCTCTCCCCCATCCCGCCCCATGACCCATCCATCTGTCGGTTCTGTGGTGCCTGACAGAAACTCTCTACCCCCCCCCCCCATCCCTCTGCCCCATAATCCGCTCTGTGAAATAGAGCGGTATTTAAAATCACGATACAGTGATAGAAACGATAGAATTCATCTTGCCTAAACCCCAATTGGCAACCCGCTACATGTAAAGGTATAAACCCAGGTTTATTGATTAGGGGGAAAACTGTGAATTTCAACCCCTTTGTAACAGTCACGTTACCAGTGGTCACGTGACTGTTACATTTGATCACGTGACTGTTACAAAGTCACGTGACTTGTACTTCCGTGTAACAGCACGTGATTAATCCACGACAGCCAAACGAAGTATGAGTGACGTAACATTTGGTAACGTGACTGTTACAAAGGGGTTGAAATTCACAGTTTTCCCCCTACTATTACTTATATGTATCACTGTTACCAATCTGTTCTCCGTGCCCCTCATTTCTAACGGATTCCGTATAATAATTTAACAACAATGACCCCCATCAGTAATACTATTACTGATGGGGGTCATTGTTGTTAAATTATTATACGGAATCCGTATTACTAATACTCTCTCCCTTTCTCTCAGCTTCTGATCTCTCTTTCTCTTTCCCATATTCTCTCTTTCTCTCAGTGAGAGTCTCACTGCCAGAACGGGTCCTGAGATTTATATTCAACTTCCTACAGTATCTAGTTTCTTGGTCCCCCCGACAAGCTTTATAAATTCGCTTGCATTTTATCTCTCCCCTCTCTTGGTGTTGGTATTGCAGCATTCTAGCATCTTAGTAGAATGTCGTCACTTATTCTTCATTTGTTTTTACTCAATTCTAGTTGTGAAACCTTTTAGAAAGCATCGCACAATTCAGTTTGGGTGTTACTGTAGTTGCGCTCCCAGTTCCACTATTTTAACCCCACTACCCAACGTCCTACTATAACAGATACATTTCTGTCTGGCGCCGCCGACCCCATGTTTGAGAATCAAATTGGGGTCTGGCGCCGCCAGATAGAACAATTTCAATTCCCTGTTTCAGAGTTGTATATGGTATAATATTGTTGATTGTCCCCCCTGAAAATGGAGGTGGTATCCCGAGTGATCAACAGTGAGTTAAACCGGTCCATCATCCTGCTGAGAGATGAGGTAGGTATATCGATTTCCGATCGATTATTCAATTTATTGGTACGGGGGGGGGGGGGGGGGGGGGGGGGGGGTATCACCATTATCCACAACTACAAGGGTAATGAATGATCTTTGAAATAGATCATCAAAATGTTTACCTTGGTAGAAATTCTGAGGACATAAACTAAACGTAGGAAAACGCGTCGTCTAGTCTTCCAACTTTTATTTTTTGTCCTCAGCTCGTGTGTCCTGTACTCTCCTCTTTGGTTGCTGTCAGGCCAATGCTCTGACCACAGTTCTCGGCTCTCACCCGCTCCGCCTTATTTGAGAGAAATGAGAATAGGGTCAGGCCAATGCTGTGACAGTTCGGTTGCGTGTGATTCTAGTACTAAAACTGCTTCTTCCCCAGACGTGCAGAGAGTTTGAGGAAAAGATCAACCGTTCAACGGAGATAACGAACCCCTGGGCACCTCCAGACCCGAACTTGGTCTTTAAAAAACGAGTGAGTTGAGTTATGGGGGGGGGGGGGGGAGCTTGTTATTGAGTAGGGGGTGAGACTCACTGAGAGCCCTGCCCCCTTTTCAACAAATTTAATGGGGGAGTGTTGCGTTGTTCTAGTTTTCACTATGTAAGGCGTAGCCATTAAATTGATGATCAAACTGATGCGGTGGTTAATAAACTGTAATAAAGTGTGGCCTGAGTACTTTCTCTCTCCCAGTCTCCACTCTCTCTTTCTTACTCTCTCTCTATCTCTTTCTCTCTCTCTTTCTCTCTCTCTTTCTCTCTCTCCATGTCTCATTTCCTGTATTAATTCTTCTCTTTCTCTATCGAACGAGAGGTGCTGTGTCATCGGATCATTTCAACCTAGGTTTCCATTTTTCTTGTAATGCGGACTGCAGTGAGGAGAAGAGAGAGAAGAGAGAGGAAGAAGAAACAGGAAGAGAGAGGGGGAGAGGAGAAAAAGGAGGAAAAAGAGGAGAGAGAGAAAAAAGGGAGAGAAAAGGGGAGGGAGAGGAGAGAGAGGGGGGGGGGAGGGAGGGGAAGGGAGCCCCGCAAGGGGGCATTCGTTTAGGTACACAGGTATATATAATTCTACAGTCAGCTTTACTCGAACGCGAACGTCTTAATCCTTTAGCTTCCCCCTCCCCCTCTCTCCCTCTCTTTCTTCCTATTCCACTGCCTTTAATTCTTTGGTTGGCATTTCCTTTGTTCTGCATGTTGTGCACTTTGTGTGTGTACAAAGATTTTACAGGATGGTCTCTTGGCTTTCTCTGTGTTGAGCTATCTGACATCTGTAGACCCCGTTGTGAATTCTCGTCACTCTTTTCAGTGCCCTCAGAGCGGGGCTGCGGCGCCACGCAGGTACCCAATCAGGTGCTGAGCTTTGTCCTGTGTATTCCGAAGTGACAGCCGGTACTTTTCGATATCCTACAAGTGCCATATCGTACTAGCATCGATATAGTGTTGAAAGTTCAGTATCAGTGCGGCTTACTACCTTATGTACATTGTACCTTGCTCAAACCCTCGCTTCTGATCCCTCTCTATAATCTTTGTCTCTCCTTTTCTAACCATTCCAATGATCTAGAGCTGTCACGGTCTATAAAACTAAAAGTTGTATAGCGTTCGTTTAGGAACTGTAAAACTGATCAGCTTGACATAGTAGTCAATTGACTAAGTTCTTTCGCCAGCTTGAAAAAGAACTAAATTATGTAACTCTGTATACCTCTAGTTCTCTACAATTTAGATATGGGATTGTTTCGGAATCTTATACCAAGAAAGAGTAAAGAGTACAAAGTAAGAAACTAGCATTGAACCTCTGTCTGTTTGGAGTGGCATATGAGTATGACACCTTATTGTTTTCTCAGATCGCTGCGTCAGACTTACTTGGAGCTATGTATTAGTATTTTGATCTAAATTATTATTTCTGCAGTTGTGTGGTCTACAGATTGAGGTATTGGAAAGAAGCAAACGAATCTCTGAGCTACAAGGTAAGCACGGGATCGGGGGCTGAGGTCTACACCTGTAACTCAACTGTCATCTGTGTGGTCTTGTCTTAGTAAGTTGTCTCCTCGCAACTCTTCCCTCCCAACACCGTCTATATCACATGCAGATATATTACATTACAGGTGAACTAATGGAGGCACTAAACCAGAACTCAGGAGCTGTAACCCCTGAACTTACTGAACTGAGAAAGACACTGGGGTCTGTGCAACTTGACAGGTACACATCTCACACAGAAACCGACCGAAACAGGTAAACAACCAATCAGTATTTCCTGATTCGGTCGGTTCCTGATCTCACATAACATTGAAGGGGTCAATTCACTCCCCCATCATGTTCCAAGGTTTTTTTACCACACTGAATATCTCTGTTGTTATTTGTTGATTAACACACAGGACATGTGTTAACGGGTACGGGTATGGACGTGATGTAATGAGAATTGTGTGTGACACTGTGGACTCTGTTAAGAATGTCGTTGAACAGGTACTTCTCATTGCAGTTCAATCAGTTCATTGCTTAACTAGGTCAATACTTCATTATTCTACTAACAGCACATTCTGTACTTTACACCAACACCCACCCCGCCAGATAACTCCAGAACCTCCTGCCGAGGAAGAACCAGCAACCCCCAGTACCCCTGTAAAGACAAATACAGCAGAAAAGAAGGTGACGAGATCTTTTAGTGAATGTAAACCAGCTTCATCCAGGAACCATCCTAGTAGTTCAGACGACAAACACAGGTATTAGATTGGGGAGTAGTGGAATGAACTACAGCACTACAAAATCAAAACACCCTAACTCCTCCCTAACCACCCCCTAACTCCACTGACTGTATACTCGACAACTCCCTCCCCAACACACAGGGCGCGGTCAAGGAGCACGAAGGCGGTTCTAGTCCCCGAGAGAGGAAGGGAAAGAGAGAAGGGGCCTATAGTCGATATCAGAGCACTATCAAACCTTGGAATATGAGGTGGAGGGAATCATGTGAACTTGAAACAAAATTGGAACTTGGTTTGAATTTGATTTTAATTTGATGGATCATCGAGTTTAGAGTGTGAAATATTTTGAGAAGTTTCCGTTACTAATCTTGGTTGAATGTGGATTGTGGAATTATGTTTTTCTTTAAAATGCAATTCATTTTTGAATTTGGTCTGTTCAGATGATGGAATACTTTGAGGGGGGGGGGGGGAGATTAAGGACAATTAAGTAACAATGGAGGGGAGGGTCAATCTCTGTCAGGGTTGTGGCTGTGTCTGGATCCTTGCTGGCACGGAATATTGCAGTGACCCGATACCTGACAGATCCTCTGAACCGTTTAGTTACGTCCAGTATTGAGGATATCCGTACTTGGCATTGCTGGAGAATTGAAACAACGTTGTTTAAAATTTGATAAAATAACAGTTAAAATTACAATGTAAAATAAAAAGTATCGTCTTTCCTCTCGGCATTCCTTGGGGAAAAGGTTTGTTCATCGTCTTTCTTCTTGTCCGCATTCTCCTCTCTTCTCTTCTCTTCTCTCATCTCTAACTTACTCTTCTCTCTAACTCCTCTAACTCACTCCCTCTGCCTCCTCAACTAATCTCATCAAACTCTCCACTTCCTCCTCCAAACTCTCCTTCTCTACCTCTCTCTCTCCTCCTCTCTCTCCTCTATCTCTCTCTCTCCTCTCTCTCCTCTGGCTCCTCTCTCTCACTCTTCTCCTTGGCCTCCTCTGGCTCCTCTCGATCACAATGTGATCCACATTCCTCCGGCACCCCTTCCATTTCAATGTTGGGCAGGTCCCGCACCCCTTCCTTTTCAATGTTGGGCAGGGCGGGCTCCTCGTTCTCCTGATCCTTCTTCTCTGGGTCCTTCTTCTCGGAGAAGTTCTCCTCTTTAGTTGTCCTCGTCCAGCAGAGAATAGAGGATGGCCGTTGCTGCTCCAGATAGGGCAACAGTAAATGCTAGCTTTAATTTAGTAGAGAACATGGCTTGAAAACAAACAGTTGTTGATAAAATGGAGGAGGAGATTGCACGTACGGTTTGTCTTGGGGAAAATGTTTGGTGTTCCTCCCCTGGAGTCCTTGGTCTCAATCTCCTCCTCTTCGACTCTACTCTTCTCACTCACTCTTCTCTCTAACTCCTCAGACTCTGCCTTCTCAACTCTTCTCATCAAACTCTCCACCTCGTCCTCCTCTCTCTCCTTCTCCTCCGACCCCGAATCCTCCTCTAGACATTCCAACTGACCTCCTAGCCATCCACTACAACAGACTCCCCGGGAACGTGCCAACGAGCTGCTTCCGTTCAGCTCGCTTCTCCGCCTTGTCCTCATCATCGTGTTTCTCGATATCCTCGTTCCTCCTCCACCAGAGAATAGATAATGGCAGTTGCTTCTCCAGCTATGGCAATGGTCAAGCCGAGCTTGGTCTTCAATGTAAACATTGCATTGTTGAGGTAGCGAGAAATACTGTGTGTACGGAGCACGTGCGGTTGGTAACTGAGTATTTCGCTTTACTAGTAGGCCCGTTGTGATACACAACGAAAGCAATACAACATACGGGGGTAGTACTCTGTTGCAGAAATGACGGAATTAAAACTTGCTCCTTCATCAAAATTTTTTCACAGTGCATAAATCTTGAAACTTTTTAATTTCCATCATTACTGCCGCACTCAGAACTGCATGCGCAAAGTTGACCCACGACTACCATCACTATCAAGGGGCATGTCCTACCATGACACCCGGTCTATCTTTTAGGGCCTGTGCACTGCACTGTGCAGGGTCCACTGTCCTGAATATCACCACACACCCGCTTAGTTGCTACAGCTGTTTCCTAACAGTGCCCAGCTGTGCTACAGTTCTGTGGCACTACAATACAGGGGATCCAATTTGTGATAGGGCCCCGTGTTTCTGGATCCTAGTTTCTGGATCATTGCTGGCAAGGAATATTGTGACCCAAAACAGATACCTGACAGATATTCAATTTTTGACCCCTGAACATTGGCCTGACCCTATTCTCATTTCTCTCAAATAAGCGTGAGAACTGTGGTCAGAGCATTGGCCTGACAGCCCCTGAACGGTTTAAATTTTGACCAAGTTCTGTTCAGTATAGCCTATTGGAGAATTTATTGGAGAATTGAAACAGCGTTGTTTAAAATTTGATAAAAAACAGTTAAAATTACATTGTAAAATAAAAACTATCGTCTTTACTTTTGGCATTCCTCGGGGAAAACATTTGTTCCTCCGCCTCTTCTTTCTTCTTCTGGTCCGTATTCTTATCTCTACTCTTCTCTCTCTCCTCCAACTCACTCACTCTTCTCTCTAACTCCTCTAACTCCTCTAACTCTGCCCTCTCTACTAATATCATTAAACTCTCTACCTCCTCCTCCAAACTATCCTTCTCTACCTCTCTCTCCTCCTCTATCTCCTCTCTCTCCTCTCTCTCCTCTGGCTCCACTCTCTCACTCTCCTCCCTGGCCTCCTCTGGCTCCTCAATCTCTTCCTCCTCTTGTTCCTCTCGCCTATTTTCCTGCGCCTCCTGCACTTCTTCTTCAATCTTGGTGAAGGTTGCCTCCTCGGCCTCGTGGCCCTCGTGTTCCTCAAGATCCTCTTTCGTCATCCACCAGAGGATCCCCGCTGTTGCAGCAGCTCCTGCCACAGCAATGGCCAAGGCCAGCTTGTTCTTCAATGAAAACATAGTTACGTTGAGAAAGCGAGAACTGGAAATACTGTGTTGTAGATTGACGCACGTGCGTTTGTTAACTGAGTACTTCCCTTTATACCCCTGGAGATCCAGGGAGCTGCACGTGCAAACTGGTCTGGTTACCTAGCACCAAGGGGCATGCCTTACTGTGCTGCCCAGTGCCCTACCCGGCCTAGGTCCACTGTTCTGAAAATTGTATAAACCGCAACCCCCCTGCTTTTACTCTAGTTGCTACAGCTGTATCAGTTCTGTGGCAGGGACAACACACCTGAAAACACACAGTGAACTTGGCAACAGTTCAAACGATACCCTTGCATCCTGATTTAGTTAGTTTTCTCCCACGCTCATCAGATATCCAGTCACGTGAGGGTCGGGACGTAAGTTTAACTGGTGCTGACAATATGATAGCCTCCGAGAAATCAGCGCGCGTCGTCTGCGCGTTACATTCATACACAACGCCCACCGATACCAGACATCTCGATCGGTATAGAGGTTGGAACAACAACATTAAAAACGATACACACACAACAACATGGTAACAACTTTAAACACACAACAAGGGGACCGAGAGAGTGTGTCGATAGGACAGAGACAATAGAACAATTGGAAACACGCTGTGTTATCGGAGCAAAAGCAATGCGAAAATAATGTTACACAATTCAGCAGTTAACACACAAAAAAAACCGTTTAACATTTTAACAAAAAGCATCTCATTCCCTGTGCAACTTTCAAACTTCTTACATACTAACATAACATTACTAGTGGTAACAACTCAAACTATATATTGTTTCGGCCTTCACAAAATTCACAAAATCCTTCTGCAAGTTCTTCATTTGATAACTTTAGCAAGTAGTTGCTCGATCTGAGCTTTATAGGCATCTCTAACGTCAGTTAGATCAAGTTGTAACTCGTGAACTTCTTCTGCTTTCTCTCCATACATTTGGAGTAGAGTATCATAGCGTGTTTGTAACTCCTGAGAGGGAGAGAAAGGTTGAGGTAAAGAGAGATAGGGACATGAAGAGAGAGAGAAAGGGAGAGGGAGTGAAAACTAGGGAAAGAGAGATAGGGGAAACATAAAGAGAAGAGGGAGAGTGATAGCAAATTGAAAGAGAGGATGAGAGAGTTGGTCGGTTTTGATTTAAGGCAACAGGTATTTGGGTGGTGCCCTGCTAATCTCATCATTGATTCTTTAAGGCAACAGGGTAAAGTTTCTGATTTCTTGATATTCTTTACCTTATTTTCACCCTTTATTCTCGGCAAATCGGTCACTTGTTGTTCTAACTCCGTGAATTTCCCAGAAACAAGAGACATCTCTCTACTTAGGGAGGATTTGGAAAGGGACAAACTGCGGACTTGCTCTTGTAGGCTTAGGAATTTCACTCTGATAGAATGGGGACAGTTAGTAGTAGGGACGAATCTTAATTTTTTGACTCACTATTTGGTGAAAAGCAAATTCCGGTTATAACCCACCTATTTTGACCCGCTGAACACGATCCCGTCCATAGGTAAGCTCTAAGTAGTGGAGAAAATGCCCAAATCGGCCACGCCCTTTTACCTGTATTTTCAGCCTGTAGCCAAAACATAAATCCTCTTAGAATAGGAGTAGAGACAAATCTGAGGGCACTAAAGTGATCAGCGCCCTCGCATTAGTGGGGGTAGGTGCTGGAATTAAGTCTCTATCTCATCTGGTTAATTAGATAATTGGTTAATTAGGTTTGTGCATAACCGTTTTTTGGCTATATGGCTATAGCCACTTAGGAATGGTGTAGAGACTTTTCACTGGCGCCATTTTGTAGGCAATAGCAAAGTTATGGGGGGTCGACGTCGAACTTTTAAGCTCTATCTCCAACCGTTTCGCCATTATTGGGCTTAAACGATGCTCAAAATGAGCGAAAAACGCTGAAAGCCCGATTTTGAGCATCGTTTTAGCCAAATAACGGCTAAACGGTTGGAGATAGAGCTTAAAAGTTCGACGTCGACCCCCCATAACTTGGCTATTGCCTACAAAATGGCGCCAGTGAAAAGTCTCTACACCATTCCTAAGTGGCTATAGCCATATAGCCAAAAAACGGTTATGCACAAACCTAATTATACAATTAACTAATTAACCAGATGAGATAGAGACTTAATTCCAGCACTAACCCCCACTAATGCGAGGGCGCTGATCACTTTAGTGCCCTCAGATTTGTCTCTACTCCTATTCTAAGATGATTTATGTTTTTGGCTACAGGCTGAAAATACAGGTAAAAGGGCGTGGCCGATTTGGGCATTTTCTCCACTACTTAGAGCTTACCTATAGACGGAATCGTGTTCAGCGGGTCAAAATAGGTGGGTTACAACTGGAATTTGCTTTTCACCAAATAGTGAGTCAACCACTTCTTTTTGTGAGAGATTCGTCCCTACTATAGACTGTTTATTGACATTATAACTAAACGCTGCTATGGTGGTCTACTGCATACCTAGTATTTCCTGGGACTGTCTTTACCTGGGACTGTCTTTACCTGGGACTATCTTTACCTGGGACTATCTTTACCTGGGACTGTCTTTACCTGGGACTGTCTTTACCTGGGACTATCTTTACCTGGGGCTGTCTTTACCTGGGACTGTCTTTACCTGGGACTGTCTTTACCTGGGACTGTCTTTACCTGGGACTATCTTTACCTGGGACTGTCTTTACCTGGGACTGTCTTTACCTGGGACTATCTTTACCTGGGACTGTCTTTACCTGGGACTGTCTTTACCTGGGACTATCTTTACCTGGGACTATCTTTACCTGGGGCTGTCTTTACCTGGGACTGTCTTTACCTGGGACTGTCTTTACCTGGGACTGTCTTTACCTGGGACTGTCTTTACCTGGGACTGTCTTTACCTGGGACTGTCTTTACCTGGGACTATCTTTACCTGGGACTATCTTTACCTGGGACTATCTTTACCTGGGACTGTCTTTACCTGGGACTGTCTTTACCTGGGACTATCTTTACCTGGGACTGTCTTTACCTGGGACTATCTTTACCTGGGACTGTCTTTACCTGGGACTGTCTTTACCTGGGACTGTCTTTACCTGGGACTATCTTTACCTGGGACTGTCTTTACCTGGGACTGTCTTTACCTGGGACTGTCTTTACCTGGGACTATCTTTACCTGGGACTGTCTTTACCTGGGACTATCTTTACCTGGGACTGTCTTTACCTGGGACTATCTTTACCTGGGACTATCTTTACCTGGGACTGTCTTTACCTGGGACTGTCTTTACCTGGGACTGTCTTTACCTGGGACTGTCTTTACCTGGGACTATCTTTACATGGGACTATCTTTACCTGGGACTGTCTTTACCTGGGACTGTCTTTACCTGGGACTGTTTGAGTTGAGAGGTAAGTTTCTCCATAACAAAAGAGTTATGATGAACAGAGGGCGGTGCAGGGGTTGTAGAACCGGAGGTAGTAGAGACAGGAGAATTACCAAACAGGGACCTGAAACAATATCAAGTTGGTCGAATAGATAAAATAGTTTCAACAGATTTTATAATTGATGAAACTAATAATGCATACCTCTCTAGTATAGTAGACTGGTCTGTGGGAGGGGGTGGAGTGCTGCTTCTGCTTGCTATATCTATCTCTGATCTAGAGGACTCCAGGTCACGTAGCAGCGACTGGGAGTGGGCTAGATCCTCCCTAAAGGAAGGAGGGAGGTTAGTGAAGGAAGAACAGTTGAAATGTGGGACGGTAAAAGGTAATGATCGAAATCAAGGAGCGGCATCAATTCCGTTACCTCAATTGTCGACACTCTGTCCTACTTTCCTCCAGAGATATAAGGTACTGATTCTTTAAACTCTCAGTTTTTATCCCCTCTTTCGTTCTTTCCTGTGATATTGTCAGATTAATCACATGAATCATTACTGACGAAGAGAAGCAGTGTGTACCTCAGATATTTGTTGAACTCGGTTAGTTAACACCTCAACTTGTACCTCTCCCTCATTCTTTGCCGCCCTAGCACTATCCAGTTGTCCTTGAAGGGCTGCTACTTTACTCCTGTTCGACTGGGAAGGAAGGTATGTTAGAGTCGAATAATGATTTCTAATTGGATACAGTTGTACTCTTACAATTTCATATCCCCTCAACTTTCTCTTTACGAATAACTTGCAACCTCTTTCTATTTACCTGTAACTTATCTGAAAGTTCCCTTTTTTCCAGCTCGTGTGTAGTTACAGTAGTCCGTAGATCCTCCACCCTCTCTAGTAGAGTCTTCTCTACTTCCCTCCAATTAGTCTAGTGAGTGGGTAGTTAGTTGTTTTGGGTTAGTTAGTTAATAAACAAATTATTTGTCACATTGTAAGTTATCTTGTAGGTTAACATCCTAATTAATATCATCATCAACCTCCTAATTACTCTACTGATTACCTCCTGAGATGAGTGGGTCGCTTTGAGTAGCTGAATCTGCCGCAGGAGAGGTTGGGTTGAGGCAGTGATAGAAGAGGAAAGATCCTGGGTACGACCTGAAACATAATGCCGATAACTGAGTTGGTGATTATACAGTAACTAATTACATAATTAATCGTGTAGGGTAGCGACTGGCTATTTGAAGTGGCGGCTAATTTGAAACACCCCTTCTACAGGCCAGCAGGTGCACCAGATTTGGATTTTTAGACATCAGTGGGCTAGTCAGAACTCATGCCAAGCCCACTGATGTCTAAAAATCAAATTCTAGTGCACCTGCTGGCCTGTAGAAGGGGTGTTTCAAATTAGCCGCCACTTCAAATAGCCAGTCGCTACCCTAATTAAATAGTTATTAGTTACTAATTAACTAATTTACCATCAGCATCCTCAAGTCTATTATGAAGTTCCTGCAGCTGATCTCTGTGTCTCTGTTCCTTCCAAACCGCCTGTTGTTCTAGACGAGATATCACCTCTCTTAGCTCACACACCTGTGTAAACATGATATTAGTCAGGACCCCCTGATTTACCAGGATGCTCTTGCTCGACCCTCTCACACCACGCTCCTTGTAATGGAGGGTTAGAACATAACAAGAATGTTCAGGGGGGATTCTCTGATTACCTGTCCACTAAGTTGTTTGACAGTGCTGTCTGTTGTTTTCTTTACTTCGTCTACTGCACTCTGCACCTCCTCTCTTGCTTTCAAACTGGCGCTAAGGCTATCCTGTGTGGGAGATTGGGATTAAAAGGCAACAATGTACTTGCAAATCAATCGGGATCAATGCTTAACCACAACAATTTGCAGTGTCGACATAATATAAGTCACATATATTTATTAGTTAAGCTGACCTGGCTAAGTTTAGCTCTCAGTTCATTGCTGTCTCTTTGCAGAGCAGCCATCCTACTATCCGCCTCCTCCAATTTACACTTCAGCTCTGTACATCTCTGTTCTGCCTCATCAACCCTCACCCGAGCCTTTTGTAAATCATCACCTTGTGATTTGACTACCTGGCGGGGAGACACATTAGTTATGGGCTACGTAGAGAAACACATAATTAGACCGATTACAGTCTTCCTTTTTCTGTGGAGTTTGAGGGCTTGACTCAATCAAAACACTGTTTGTACCTGACTGAGCTCTGTGGTACTTTTCTCTCCCTCACTCAGCTTTCCCTTTAGCTCCTTTATCGAGTTCTTGTGTGTGTCAACTTCCTTTGTCAAGATGCCAATACGAGAACCCTAAAAGTGTGTTATCAGAACATTCCTGGGCGAGTCCCAGATTTCACAAAAACGGTGTTTTTACAGATATTGTTGTGTGAACTAAGAGGACAGTTTCCATTTCTTGTAGTTTCCATACGGAAATTGGTCACCTTGGAGTGTTACTGTACAGAACGTGGCTATGCATGATAGAGAACAAAATTAAGATCAGATGTTGGCATTTATACCTGATCACGTATAACTTTCTCATCTTCTTTCTCCTTTTGTCTCAGTTTCTTTACGTTGTTGTTGCTGTTAAACGAAGATTGGGCCAACTTTTCACCTTCCTGATTTAAATCAAAAACACTTAATCATCACTACATCAAATACACATTGACCTAATAATATAATACAATACAAATACTGGCAAATAATAGTTATGAAAATACTAAATTATAACAGTGTGCTGACCCGAGTAAGTTCCTCAATGAGTTGATCTTTCTCTAAAATATCTCTCTTCAGTCCCTCAACATCCTCTCTTTGTAGATTCTCCAGTTCCCTTTCCAGGTGCTGCCTGACAGGAGGATTGAGTGTGAAATGGGACGGGAATTGCTTTGCTATACAAGTTGTCTAATGAGAAGACGAAGATTGAAAGATGATATTTACTAGGAACCGACCGAAACAAGTAAACAACCAATCAGAACTCGTTATTTACGTCACGTGACTGGTTATCAGCCAATCAGGGACCAGTATTTCCTGATTCGGTCGGTTCCGGATATTTACCTAAGTTCCTCCAGTGCAGATATCTCATCTCGGTATTCCTCAACCTCACGAGAATGTTTGCTACTCAGAATGTTCAGGTTCTGCTCCAGCTCATTAGATCGCCTCCTTTCCGCGGACAACTCCTCTTGGAGCTGTAGGGGTCAAATTAGCACAGAGGGAGAAATAGAGGGTGGAGAGAGATATACTAAGCTGTACAGTAGGGGTCAAATTAGCACAGAGGGAGAAAGAGAGGGTGTCGAGAGAGATACTACTAAGATATCGATCTAATACGAGATATCTATATATATACCCTGCTAACTTCAATAATGCGCCAGTGGCGAGAAGTCCCACTAGCGCGCTCTCAGTAAACAGCCAGTCCAGCGGCAGATTATTTCCCACTGGCAGGTTATTTATTTTTAACTCCTATGTTACATTCAAAGTGTGTGTAAATGATCAGTTCTTACTGAAATACAGAGGGAACACTGTTTGGAAGAGTTACACACTAAATTGAAGAGAAAGAAACAACACATTCCGTCAATTACTCCCTCTTTATCTTCCCTTTTGTTTCACTATCTCAATTCCTCTGTGTTATGTCTGGCATGCCCCATATCTTGTTATTTCTTTCTCTCTCTCCTTAGTAACTGTTACCAAACAGTGTACACTCAATTGAGAGATGTTTTTGACTGTTTCTCAGTTCTCTTTGTGTGTTTTGATTAGTGTTCTCTCTCTTGTTAGTGTGTAATACTTGTAACAAACAACTAAAGCAGGGTATATAACCCATAAACTCTTGCCACAGACGCGTTATAGATTTAAACCCCTCCGCCTCTCCCTCGGCTACGCCTCGGGATCGTCGTCGTGATTTAAACCAGTTTATCCGCCAGTGGCGGATAAACTACAGCTACCTTCTCCCAGCGGCGCGCTGGGAGAAAGGTATCTGAAATAACGCGCCACTGGCAAGAGTTTATGCCTCATATATATCTATACTAAGATATAAGATATACTAAGATATCGATCTAATACTAAGATATCGATCTAATACGAGGGTGTAGAGAGATATACTACTAAAATATCGAATATATACCTGAACGAACTCCTGACTCATCTTGAAAAGCCTTTGTTCTCTAGCATGCAGGATCTCCTTCACTCGGGTCAATTCGTTGGGTGTCACTGAATGGTAGAGGGGTGACTAGGTGGTACTGAATAGTAGAGGGGTCACTAGGTGTCACTGAATAGGTAATATAGTAGATGAAAGGGTGGTTGTCCTGAATCTAAAGGGGTAGTTACCAGATGCAGGAGATGTCCCATTCTCAGATCCTTCCAAGATAATCAGATCACTTTTCTCACTGTTAACTGGTGATGTGATACCCCTCACCTCTCGCAATGCCTGCAGAAACAAATGTTGTGTGTCTTGTGTGAGGGTGATACATACATCATATTTCATAAGTCTGCAGAAACACTGCATTCTGACCGGGAAATGACTAACCTGGTGTGTAATCAGTGAATGTGGAGGCTGTGTTCCACCAGTTGAATCACCACTATTGGTTGGAGTTCTAACAGGCCCACTATGTTCACTCTTACTGCTTTCTGTCGTTGTATCGTAGGGGGAGTGGAGCATGAGGACTGAGGAGCTGGCCGTGCTACCAGGACCACTTCCTGAAGAGTAGTGACAATTAGTGTAACAATTAGTGTGACAATTTGTGTGACAATTTGTGTGACAATTAGTGTGAAGAGTGGTAATGTCAAGGAAGGTGCGGCGAGCGGTGGGTGAAGTCGTTTGAAATGGCATCTAGGTGAACGAGGTAGGAAGAGGAGGTGGTTATATGGAGACTGAGATGTCCGGGGGATTCAGTTCAAGTATCACGAATACTTCAAAAGGGAATACTTCTTCTAAAGTATGGGGAAGTGATCATAAAACACAGTAGTAATCATAACTAACCGATACTTTGACATCTGTTATCCCCCTCATCTTCCTCGCTACCCGCACACTCCAAATCTGACCAACCATCTTTATCAGGGGACCTAAAAATAAACAAATTATAACAGAGCTTGCATTAAGATTCAGTAAAAAAAATTGCCGTGTTTTATCACCCTCAATGAAGGTGGTACTCACCCCGTTTCCTCTGATATGTGATCCGGTAGATCGCGTGTCTCTCCCTCTGCACACAATGTCATTGTAGACAGGGCCCCAGAGGAAGCATTGGAAGAACTGCTTCTCGCCATTAGTTGGGCTGACTCTATCTGAGTTGATGAAGGTGCAGTGGTGAGCGGGTCGGACAAGTTACATTCGTCAGGCGTGATAAGGTTTGTCAAGGTTAGAGGTAGATCCGAAACTGCTGAATCGCATCTCAATTCCTCAATAGCAGGATTGTCGCTCGTGAGATCATCAGGAGATGAAATGGTGGGCTTTTCTGTTTCATCAGTTACTTTATGTACTTCATAAAACTCTTCCTCAACCTTTTCTTCAGCGTTTCCAATGTTAACTATATTTCTCTCCTCTTGTATCTCTGCAGTAGCTTCAATAGTGGGGGTCGATATCGATACATCTTCCTTGATTACATGCTCAGAAGGAAGAGGTTCGGGTTCCGATGGTACGGGCAATGAGACAGGTGCTTTCGTAGGTCGCAGTTTCGTTGGAGATATCTTTCGGCCTCCAGCACCGCCTAATTTCATGGCATTTGATTTTGGCCTCTTTCCTTCGGTTGTGGTTGTTGGGGTTGATGTTTGTTCTGCAGAGAATGAACCTGAAAGGTAAAAAAGTTCATTAGAGCAGGATTTCAAGAGAGTAATTTAAAAGGAGAAACCCTGGCTATAGATCTGAGCTCATTAACGATCATATCACTTACTCTCCCAAAAGGTATTCATAGTAGAAGCTCCCCATGAGGACCATGAACTGTCAGCCTCCCCTCCAATCGTACCAGGAGTCGCTGCTGATGCCGCATTGCCCGAGGAACGTTCCTTCCGTCGAGTTGGTGGTGTTCGAGGCTTGGACGTCAATCGTGAGGTCTCTGAAGTAGTTTAAAGTAGGATTATACTTTTCAAGATTACGAAAACACACTGAAGATAATAAAGCAACCTGCAAGAATGGGATCTTGTCCTGGTTCGATTTCTAGCGCCCTATCGATGGAGCGCTGTGCTTGAGTTAATGCATCTTTGGCGTAGTCTGCTATCGAGCCTTTAAGCCAGCTCATAACATGCTGTTTAAGGAATTATAAAAGTACAATATAATGACATTTTAAAAATTTAAATGATGTTTACACTCAGCTTGAAAAAAAAACTAAAAAAATTGCGAAAAAAAGTTACAAAAAAAAGGAAAAATCGCGATTTTTTTAAATTGACGGATTTTTTGGAAGATATGATATTTCAGCGAAGGACTCCGCGGCATTTTGTTGTAAAGCGCGAAGATATTGGTTATGCCGCTGCATTTTATTCGAAATGCGCGCGCGTCCCGCAACGCGAACAAATAAATAAAATTTTTGATCAAAATTTTTGATATTTGCAGTTCACTTATTTATTACTTACTTATTACTATATTTACTTTACTTCAAACAGCAATCCGACAATACCGGGTTCCATGATGGATACGAGGGTACTCTCGACACTTCGGTGTTGTACCACTTTGCAGGTTCACTCTGTGACCGATCGTGGTGTGCGTTTATTATCTGAGACCCCGGTGTCGGATTGCTGTTTCTTCTCTTCTTATTTATTACTACAGAACATGTAAACTCATTTTTATGTATAATTTTTAACTTTTACCCCCAGTTCACTTTTAGCGGAAGAAACTGATTATAATTTATTATACATGACGAGGTTTAACACCGATAATTTTTAACTTATTTATTACTACAGAACATGTAAACTCATTTTTATGTATAATTTTTAACTTTTACCCCCCTGAAAAATTTAACAGAAACAGCAATCCGACACCGGGGTCTCAGATAATAAACGTACACCACGATCGGTCACAGAGTGAACCTGCAAAGTGGTACAACACCGAAGTGTCGAGAGTACCCTCGTATCCATCATGGAACCCGGTATTGTCGGATTGCTGTTTGAAGTTCACTTTTCGGTTTTCGAGGACTTTCCGAGTCGGCTGCCCCCTGTCATGGACGTGTCGCTCACTTGAATGATCAAGCCCTATTCGTCAGTTTGAAGGAAAAATGCATCTTTAGTGTACTATTCAGACTCAGTAATCTGCACCCCTGCCCCCATCCCATGTCAGGCCCTCCCAGTTATACACGGTGTTCATTTTGGATCTTTACAAGCGTTGGGCTTCACCCAGAAAAAAGTTGACAATGCAGTAATTTATTAATCTTCTCCCCCATGGGAGACCGGTGTTTTTATATTGATATTGTTATCTAATCCCATTTTAACCCCCTTTTAGAAAAAAGTTGACAAGATTAGATCATGAAACTTCATACTTGGACCATTCATATACCCTCATTCAAGATTCTCGGTGTTTTCCGAGCTCTAGCACCCCGGGAAGTGTGTTTTGGCATTGAAACTACCAGAAGGAAATTTTTGCTGGTGCTGAGACTTTGCTAAACTGTTATTTGGTTATTTTCTGTGGAGATTGGATGTGTTTTTTCGGACTCAAAATTTATAAAAAAGTTGCTGGAAAGGCACTAAAACGGTGAACCCCAAAGCTTGTAACGATCCAAAATGAACACCTTGTACTAGTTGAACATCGTCTGTCACATTCGTTGTACGTCGAAACGTCGATTGATGTTCTTTAAATGATTAACCGAGTTTTTGTTCATAATTATGACATAACTGATATCTTATATTCTTAACATACGTGATACGTCGGTATCGCAGTGAAGAAACATTTCACCATGATTCCAAACGACTAACGATATGATCCTAATTAGGTAAACATGTCGGCTACAGACACGTTAAAAGGGGTATACTTCGTCTTCACATGTTTCATCAGCTCCTACTTTGGTTCAACATTTATCATGTTACCATCTCTACCCCTCGCTATCTGTCTGCCGTCCCTGTATCGGTCATATGTTCAGTTCATGATCGGAACATGGATGCTCCTCCCACCTTCTTTATATGAGGTGAGTCTAGCTGCAGAGAGAAATATTCTCCATATTCGATGGGCGGGTGTTGTCCGAAAAAAAAGACAAATTTAATTTAATTGATCTTGTTTTTTTTTTCAGTTAATATTTGGAACAAAGATCGTCGTGACAGGAGACCAGCTAGAGAGAAAAGAGAGCTCTCTTATCATAGCCAACCACCGGACACGACTCGATTGGATGTTTTTATGGTCCGTTACTGGTAGAGCTCGAGTGTCAGCTATGTTAAAGATAATATTGAGAGGGGATTTAAAACACATCCCTGGTTTTGGGTGGTCAATGCAGTTCGGAAGCTTCTTCTTTCTGTCAAGGAAATGGGCCAACGATGAGAAATATATGACTGAAAAGATAAAGTGAGTGGTTGTAGAAAATGGAAATATTTTCTCTTGTTTAACTACTTCAGCATGTAAAAGATTTCCTAATTCTAACTCTCCTTAGTTTCCTGGCTAACTCGGATGATAACTACAAACTATTAGTCTTCCCTGAGGGCACTGATTTTGAACCTAAAACCAAAGCCAAATCTGATAAATACGGGGAGAAAGAAGGATGGCCTTATCTTGAGTATCTCTTACACCCTCGATCTACTGGTGAGTAACAGGAACCAACCGAATCAGGAAATACTGGTCCCTGATTGGCTGATAAGCAGTCACGTGACCTAAATAACGAGTTCTGATTGGCTGTTTACTTAATTCGGTCGGTTCCTGGTGAGTAACATCAGTTAGTTGCTGGGACTGTAAACAGTTACACAGCCAAGTTAGTTGTGATACTAGATAAACATTGTGTGACGTCACACACATATCACGTGACATCCTGGCAAATAGCCAAACAATCAGAGGATATTAACCATCAACCTCTCCCAGGTTTTATGCATTGTGTAAAGGAGTACAGAAAGGGAAAGTTAGATGCAATATATGATATTACAATGGCATACCCTAAAACTCTACCACATAGGGGTGAAATGGATCTGTTATCAGGACGGTTCCCAGAGGAGGTAAATATCATTTAACACTCCTGTCACTAGTCTTTGGTACTGAGAGTTTAATTCATTCAAACATCCAGAGATAAAAGTTGGATTTACATTCCTCTCACCCATTTCCTTGTTCTGTGTCGAGCAAGCTGCAAGCATTCCCTGTTCAAGCCTTCATATCTGACCCTCCCTTTCCCTCCCTAAGATCCACACAAATATAAAGAGGTACGATGCATCTGATGTGCCCAGGGACAATGATATAGCTCTTGAGGCATGGCTGAGGGAGAGGTGGTACGAAAAGGAGAAACTACTTAAAACCTTGTAAGTTACTGATTTAGTCCAAAAACCAATTAAATAAATTAGTTTGGATGCCCGGGCCCATTTGGTGTCACGGGGGTAAAACCTTTAGGCTACTGTCATAAATAATGGCATATCTCGTTTATTTTGCAATACACATCTCTCGTTTTTCTTTTCTCTTTCTCTCCCTCCCTCTATCTCTTTCTCCCTCTTTTCCTCTTTCTCCCACTCTCTACCTCCATATCTCCCTCTTTCTCTTTTTTTCTCTTTTTTATTTATATTTCTCTTACTATCTCTCCGTCTTTCTCGATATATCTCACTCTTTATATCACAACTTGTTTTCCTTTATCTCTCTCGATATCCATCATTTGACAGTAGCCTAAAGGTTTTACCCCCGTGACACCAAATGGGCCCGGGCATCCAAACTAATTTATTTAATTGGTTTTTGGACTAAATTTCTGTTCTTTTTGGTGTAAAAAGAGACAGCTTTTTTCCTGATTTTATTTTGGGATCTGAATGCTACATAAATATGCATATAACGGCTAAATGGTGGGAGTTACGAACTTTTGTCTGGGGGAAGACCCCCATAAATCGACTATTTTGAGTCGGAATATACCCAAGACAACGTTCTAGGGTCAGCCGAAGTGGAAATTTTAAAGATTATGCATAAATTTGAGCATAAATATGCAAATAACGGCTAAACGGTGCGAGATACGAATTTTTGTCAAGGGGACGACCCCCCATAAATCGACTATTTTGAGTCGGAATATACCCAAGACAACGTTCTAGGGTCAGCCGAAGTGGACATTTTAAAGGGTATGCATAAAATCATGAATTTGAGCATAAATATGCAAATAACGGCTAAACGGTGCGAGATACGAAATTTTGTCTGGGGGACGACCCCCCATAAATCGACTATTTTGAGTCGGAATATACCCACGAAAACGTTTTAGGACGAGCCGAAATGGAGATATAATACAATTAAGTTATTAAAATGAATAATTAATGAATAATTAATGAATAATTAATGAACTATGGCGATTTCGAAGTTTTCACATAGCCTATACCACGCCAAATAATGCAAGGAACCAATGTTCCAAACGGCAAGTCTCTACTATTTGTGGTTTAGGAGAACACTCAAAGTCCTCCCCCTCCCCCTCCCCCTCCCCTCCCTTACATTTTTGCATTTTGGGACCCCTCTGGCAAATTTTTACCTTCCATCCGATCGTTCTGAAATTTTGTATGCCTCTTCTCCTATATGAGGGCCCTCAGAGTACAAAATTTCATCCCTCTACTTCATCTGGAACATGCATTTTTAAAGCATCAAAAACCCCGAAATTTGCAATGGTATATAGTAGCACTGGCACTGGTATATAGTAGCACTGGCACTGTCTGGCGCCGCGACCCATCTGACAGCACTGGCACGCGCTTGTGTGTAGAAGTGTTGCGTGTGCTCTCTCTTTTATTTTTTGAGTTAGAGGGTATTTCTAAGGTGGGGGCTCTGCCCCCACACCCCCGTTTAAGGTGGGGGCTGCGCCCCCACACCCCCCTTTTGGGCCCGGGGCACTTGCCAGTGCTATGACCAATCATAGCTCGGTATTCATATCAAGTTATTTAACAGTAATAGTGTCTCGTAGTGTCTCCCAATCCCCCCCCCCCAAATTACTAACTCACCTCTCTCCCCTGCAGCTACGAGAACGGTGAATTCCCAGTATCAGATACCCAGAAGAGGCCCTACTTTAGTGACAGTGCTAACTCCTTTAGATGGCCTATATTCCTAATTTGGAATGCTGCTCTATTCCTTATTCTTTACCTTCTTATAATTTCACCTGCCACCAGATCGTAAGTGAAGATTTGAAGATCCATTGAAGTAATAAAAAATATTAATATTTCTCCAATTTCCAAGTAAAACAAGGAAGTTTTAGTTCAACAGTTTACACATGTTTCAATACAAATTGTATTTCATCAGAACATTTCTCCAATTTCATAGTTCATTTGAAAACACTTCCTCTTTTTTCTGTTTGTTTCACCACACTATATTCTCTGATACACCGTTTAATAACCTACCATTTCCAGGTATTTCCTGTTTGCCAATGTGACCCTCTTCCTCCTCTCTTCAACTGGTCTACTAGAGGACCTCGACAGGAGGTGTGAGAAATAGAGGAGTCAGAAGTGCCACTGTGTGAAGTGGTTCATTTCAGTTAGACGGTTCCAGTTTGTAAATAGCTTCCCCCCATACTTTTCATGATATTTTTGTTGCAATTCTTGTACATAATGAACACTATTAAACACGAACATTGGACGTGTTTTTAGTATAGACGTTTCAAAGTAAAGAATGTATTAATGGGACTTTTTGTGAGTGTGTCTGTATTTGTATTACCCTGTTTTAGTGTGTATAAGTGAATGAATTTTGATTGACAAATCCAAGATGTTTTCCTTGTATTTATCCCCAGAATGACGAATCCTCCAAACCACCAAAATATGATAGAAGTCCAATTCGAACTTGAAGTCTGCTGTGAAACATAACAAATTTATAAACTCAGTTCCCACAGTAGTCATGTTGATCAAGGTGAAAACGTTAACTGGGAAGGAGATAGAGATTGATATTGAACCCCAGGACAAAGTATTCAGAATTAAGGAGCGATTGGAAGAGAAAGAAGGTAAGGAAACTTCATTCATTCAAAACAGTTCTCTTCTTAGTTATTTCCTGCTTGTTCAGACTTCATTTGTCGGTATCTGACTTAACGCTTCTACTACTAACCCACCCTATCCTAACCCGCCCCCTACCACTAACCCACACCTACTACTAACCCACCCCTACTACTAACCCCACCCTCCCCCCTGCCAGGTATTCCTCCAGAGCAGCAGAGACTCATTTACAGTGGGAAACAAATGAATGATGAGAAGACTGCCAATGATTACAAAGTGAAGGGTGGATCAGTGCTTCATCTCGTCCTCGCCCTCCGTGGGGGATCAACGTGAAGATAACATGTTAACATGTTCTAACATGTTCTAACATGGGTGTTAACATGGGTGTTAACATGGATGTTAACATGGTGTTAACATGTTTTCAGCGTGTTTCAAGAGACTGTTTGTTGTTGTTGCAATTTGAGTTACACTGGGTGGGCTGAAAAAGAAGAGAAGTTTCGGGAATGTGTTTCTCCCGGTCTAAAGTCAAATACAGAGTTTCTGGCCGGTTTTGTGTAAATTTTGTGTGGCACTTGTTCTGTAAATATAAAATTGATACCCCTATTATATTATGTATTCATTTCAAAAAAAATATCCTTGTTTTTCTTAGGTTTGGTTAAAGTTACCCCAACTTTTCAACATCCCTTCCTCAACTCCCAACTAACAAATATCCCTCCCTCTTTCTCTAATTAGCCATGAAGTTCAAGTGTGCCGAACTAAAGGAATTTGAGATAGTGGGACGGCCACTACCCAAGGGAGATGAGAAGATGCCCGTCTACAAGATGACCATCTTTGCCCCTGATGAGATCGTCGCCAAGTCTCGGTTCTGGTACTTCCTCAGGCAGCTCAAGAAAGTCAGGAAGGTCAACGGAGAGATCCTTAGGATGACTGAGGTGAGGATTTAGAGCTATCTTTTTTATTTATCTCTCTCTACATCTATCCTTCTCTCTTTCCCTCTCTGTTTCTCTCCATCTCTATATTTTCCTATCCCTCTCTTCCTATCCCTCTCTTCCTCTCCCCTCTCTCCCTCAAACTAACACCCTTCTCCCCTCAGATGAGCAACTCTTCCCCCACAAAGATCAAGAACTTCGGTATCTGGGTGCGATACGACTCTCGATCCGGATCTCACAACATGTACAGGTACGTACACAACATCGCCACTCCGATCCTCTCTCTCTTTCTCTCCTCCGCCCTGCTCAGGGCAGACTTCAGTACAATTATGTGGCAATTTTAGAGAGCACTTTTGTGGTGACATCAACTAAATTTATCTCACCATATGCCCTGACCTTCTAACACCCCCCTCTCTTCAGGGAGTACCGAGATGTGAGCCGAACTGGTGCCATTACCCAGTGCTACAGGGATATGGCTGCCCGACATCGAGCCAGGCCCCACTCTATCCAGATCATGAAGATCGAGACTGTAAGTGCTTGGTATTTGGTCCCCTTTTTTGGGCCTGGTTTCCAATTTAGGGATTTTGGTTTGATTTAGGATTTTTGTCTAGTTTTCCAACCCTAATCCCATTTCTAACCCCCTCCCTGTCTCCAGGTAAAAGCAGCTGACACGAAGCGACCCGTTATCAAGCAGATGCACGACAGCAAGATCAAATTCCCTCTGCCTCACAGGATCCTGAAGTTCAACAAGAAATCAATCTTTGTAGCGGACAGGCCAAGCACGATGCAGTAAATTTCAACTTATTTTGGTTTACCGTTTTTACCTATCTGAAAAAATACACCGTGTTTTACTTTATTGACTGTTTATCTACTGAGTGTATGTTGTGTTTACAAGCGGCGGGCTCAGTATTACACACATCTCTCTCTGCCCGGTTTAGATTTGCTGCAAGTATCGGCCGATCAGGGGCAACTTGACGGAACGCGCGGGCCCGAACGACACAGATGTGTTGTAAGGCCCATATACCGTGCACTCTTCTGACCATTTCAAAGGCGCGCTGCGCGCACGAATTGCGCAGAGAGATGTGTGTGTACAATGTACACAAAATACACCCAATGTATAGTCAGTGTGTACAATATCCCAAAACTCTCCAATCTCACCAATGTAGCCTCCAATCATGCTATCATGTCGCTCCTCCGAGGACCTACCTCTGTTCTCCAGGCTCCTGGAGAAGTTGTCCAATGTGATAGGAGAGGACGGGACCTCTTTGAGTCTAGAGAGGGAGTTAGAGGGTTCTGCGGCTGTGCTGGCAAGGGAAAGGGAGGCATTTCTGAGGGCTAAATTCATTGAGGTAAGGCCTCCTTGCTATTCGCATACTACTGTTTCATGATCCATGCATCCCGTCTTGATTGGTCTTGGTCGACCTCTCTCCTTGATCAAAACAAGTCTCAATTCGGTATCCACTGGTATTATGATGAACTCCCCCCTCTTTCATTATGATATCCCATACCATACACCTTCCCACGAGGAGTAAATCGAGGTTTCATCTCTCTCCCTCACACCTCCCAGCTGACACAACAGCATTAATTGTGCTATCTCTCACTTCCTTCTTGTCCGTAGAATACTGTAGAGGAGGTTGCACTGGGTGACCGGTGTGTAAGGGACGCTATTGCAGCCAGTAAACTGTACCACATGCAGCAGGATGATTTGGGTGGGATAGAGAGGGAACAATACAGGGGGAACTGTGACAGAGATGTTATCAAGGTACAGAGGGCCACACTGTCCAATCTCATGGCTCGCCATTGTTTAGTTGAGAATATAACGGTACAATGACAATATCTTCAACTTCCAGAGACTGGTGCTGCCTGAGGTTGATAAAAGAGTGATAGATTACTGTGGCAAGTTGAAGGAGTTTAGTGCCATTTCTCCACTAACCGAGAAAATACGATACATGGAGGGAAAGGTAGGGTTGTTTGTACTCGCCCTTCTTTCACTCTGTGAGAATGGAAGAATGGTCGGGTACAAACCAGACAAAGAGATTCCCAACTTCCACAAATTTCTACCGTGGTACTTCAACTTCGACAAAGGCGCAAACCAGAATTACCGGTTTAACAAAAACACATGCAAGAGTAGAAGGGTTCGATATTCTCGGTAGATAAGAGCCTGTCAGAGCATTGGCCTGACAGATAAGAGCATATATGCTCTTATCTACCGAGAATATCGAACCATTCTAAAACTCCCACAATAATATTTCAAGTCTATCTCTCCCAGATAAGGTCGCTAGAAGAGGAGATAGAGAAAGTACAGTTGAAGTACATATCCTCAGCTCGTGATACATTACACATGTTCAACACGGTTTGTGACGTCATTCCCCCTGCTTGATACTATTCACAAACTCTACTACGATCTGTCAGAGCTTAGGCCTGGCCCATTCTCGCGGAGCGCGCGAGAACTGTGGTCAGAGCATTGGCCTGACAGACTACGATCATGATTAGGGGAATTTCAAATTCATCTTTCGCTTCTTCATATTCTCATACAAGGCTTCCTTTCTGGCGGGAAATTATCCTATTTCCCGCTCACACTAAAAACTGACACCGGAGAAGAGAACTCTCCAATTGGGATTAATTGGGTGACAACTGCTAGCTCCAGATTGATCTGATCTACAGCAAAGATATCTCTCCAATTCTACAGTATCTTTCATCGATATCATTATCTTTGCTGGAAACTGGAGATTTTATTTAGTCAGTGTGATTATCTGAAAACCTTTGTGAAATAGTGTGAAAGTGGGGAGCTATTGGTAGCCAATGAGAAGGTCTGATTCTCCCGCGTGATGACTACTTCTCATGTCGGGGGCCCCCTCATGTCCTACCAGTCCTAGAGTCTGAGTGAAGGAGGAGCTCAATTTGTGCTACCAAAACTGTCTTGTGTGTTGACCAACCCTCTTCTTCCATCCCTTGTTTGTGTAGGTCTGCGAGAGGAGGACATCAGAGGTGGAAAAAGAGCGGCGAACAGAGGAGCTGAGTTATCTGGGTGCCTCAGCAACACGTCTCCATGCAGTTATAGGGAACCTAGAGGCCAATATTGTAGCTGAAACGTACACCAAGGAAACAGGTTGGTCTTTAGATCTGAACGCGTAGTGTGTTTCTTTCAACTCAGTTGTTGTGTGGTACTGAACCCTCATTTGATATCACGATGAGCGGACTGATGGGCGCCGGGCGGTAGGGTATAGGTAGCCATTGGGTACTAAAAAACAATTTAATCCTTTGTAATCCCTCTTCCTACAGTTGATGCTCTGAAGGTGATTCACAGTGACCTGGAACAAGCCAGGATATCACTAGAGAAAGAGGCAGTGAACACCAAGCACCGTGTTGATGCATATCTCAATCTGGGAGACGAGTTTATACGTAAGTTACACTGCGTACTCTCCTTGCCCACTCAATGGCACCCTTCCTTTTCGAGCTCTTTAGGACGGATCAGTTTATACGTTTATACCCTTGCCTAATTATTTAATTCACCCCCCGTGCAGAGTTGGTTGATGAGTATACCTCGCTAAAGGATAACCTGGAAAACTACCAGTGGATTATCAAGAATCTCAGTGGTGATGGCAACTAACACATATAATCTATCAACCCTCCATTTCATTCGGAATTGAAGGAGTGAGAATTAGAAATGGAAACTATTGTAGCGAAATAGTACATCGGTATCATGAAGAATTTAATGTACATAATTTAATACTTTGTAAGACTACTCATTACATATTTCAACTTGAATCTTGAGTGCCTGATAGTACTATTTGAAATGCAGGGCATACATTGTAAAACCACATCTCTCTGTTATAGCACCACCATGTCCCAGCAGGACCTGCCCTTTGCAGCAGAGTATGCTAAATCAGGTAGGTCTGCTTGTAAAACGTGCGGTGGGGCCATCCCTAAAGATCATATCAGGATTGCTAAAATGGTTCAATCACCGCACTTTGATGGGAAGGTGCCTCTGTGGAATCATTTCAACTGTTTCTTTAGGTAACTATAATTAATTGAAAGTTGATTAATCGTTAATTAATCGTTAGATTTATTGAATTTGAACTCTCATAATTATTATTCCCAGGTCCCTTCCGTCCCTCTTTCAATTACACAATTCAGTATTCTCTCTTTCTCCACTATCAGGAAACAGGCTATAAAGTCGACTGGGGACATCAAAGGTTTTGGAACCCTACGCTTTGAGGATCAGACTAAGATTAAGGAAAAGGTTGGAGGTCTCGTCAAAACTGGAAAAGGTATTTACCATTTTATCGGAGTTTTATGAAAATTCAGAAATATACCAATCCCTTTTTTGCAAGTCCTTGTGTTTTTACAGGTGGTCAGGTAGTGTCAAAGGAGGTACAGGCAGAGTACGCTAAGTCCAACAGGTCAACTTGTCATGGATGTTACACGAGCATTGCAAAGGATACACTTCGAGTCGGTAAGTACCTTGTTAACCAATATGGTAACCATGGTAACCAATATGGTAACCCAACATGCAGTAACCATGGTAATCAATACCCTCACTCAGGTTGTTGGGTGGATGCAGAGGGTTCAGAGTTGAAATGGGCTGTAAACGGAAAGAAACAGAGCTGGCATCACCCTTCCTGTTTTGCGGATAGAAGAAAGGAATTAGGACACGAGGGTGTTGGAGCTGATGTAGTTGATGTAAGCACACCCCTTTTTATTATTAATCTGTAACCCCCAAATCAGCTCTTGAGCACATTCCCTCAATCTCTCGATCTTGATATCCCATCTTCAGACTTCACTCTCATTACTGAACTCATTGATCTTCAAACTCCGTTAGCCCAACTCAACCGCCTTCTCTCTCTACATTCGTCATACCGACTCCAATACCCAACGTATATTCGTCAATATCAATATCTTTCAGGGGTTCAAAGAGTTGAAGGAGGAAGACCAAGCAGAACTAATCCTACTACTCGGCAAGACCAGTAGAAAGAGAAAGAGGGGGGATGAGAACGTGAAGCCTGGAAATAAAGCACTTACTACCCTTGAGAAGAAGCTACGAGTAAATTAAATTTTCAGTTTTTGATCATCAGTTTCTAAACTTTCCAAAAGCTTTATACCACTCCGTGCTAACAACTCGTAGAGACACAACCTTTATCATATCTCTCTCTCCAACCTCCCCTTTATTATACCTCTCTCCAGGCCCAGTCTGAGTACTTGGTCTCCATACGAAGTGCACTAAAGGAGATTCCTAACAAGTATATCAGGGAGATGTTGGAGGTGAATGGATACCCCACACACGGTGCTGATATTAGGGTGAGTTTAACAAATCACGCTTTTTCTTTACATCTCCATCTTTTTCTTTCACACACTCTCTCTCTCTCTCTCTCTCTCTCTCTCTCTCTCTTCATCTTTATCTCCAGGCATATCTTCCGATATCTTTCAGATTCCGCATTCTCTCTCCCACTTGTTTGAACCTTTCATCCCCTTTTTATTGCGGGGAGCCCAGAGACAGTACGAACAGTTCAACCTAGTGTACGGCATTTTTTCTCTGGTCCGTACGGTATATCTTTTTTAGATAGAGTCTAGATAGAGTCTGCCGCAGCTAACCACCAGTTCCCAAAGTAATGTTATTCATTGTAGGCATCATCACCATCATATCTCTCTCAGCATCACCGCTCTCCATCAATCCCAGAGCGGGCGCTCGCGCAGCGCACGTACGAAGAGCCAAGGAGCATCCGGAGATTCTCTTTCAGGACTCGGCTTCTTCGTCTCTCTGCTCTATATCTCTCTCATAGACATCTCCTTCTCTCTCTCATCTCTCTCTCTCTTCTCTCTCATCGCTCTCTCTCTCTCTCTCTCTCTCTCTATCTCTCTCTATCTCTATCTATATATCTCTCTATCTCAATCTCTCTAATCTCTATATCTTCATATCTTCCTAAGATATTCTTATCTCTCAATTCCAGATTCCAGTTCTCCCACTTGTTTGAACCTTTCATCCCCTTTTATTGCGGGGAGCCCAGAGACAGTACGAACAGTTCAACCTAGTGTACGGCATTTTTTCTCTGGTCCGTACAGGTATATATATCTCTTTTTTAGATAGAGTCTGCCGCAGTTAACCACCAGTTCCCAAAGTAATGCTATTCATTGCAGGTATCATCACCACCATATATCTCTCTCTCTCTCTCTCTCTCACTCTCCCTCTCCCTCTCTCTCTCTCTCTCCCTATCTCTCTCTCTCTCTCTCTCTCTCTCTCTTTCTCAATCTCTCTCTCTCTCTCTCTCTCTCTCTCTCTCTCTCTCTCTCTCTCTCTCTCTCTCTCTCTCTCTCTCTCTCTCTCTCTCTCTCTCTCCCTCACTCTCTATCTCTCTCTCTATCTCTCTCTCTCTATCTCTAGTTAAATTCAACCCTCACTTTTAACCCTGGATTGTTTAGTTATGTTGGTCCTTCTACTTGTTATTCTCGCCAGTAATCCTGCAGCAACAGAGATCTGGCATGCCCGATCCGGTTCCAATATGTTCGTACCGATCAACGCCTCTCTGAGCATCAAAACCGATTCAACTTTGGGAAGTTATGAAGCAATTATATTGACTTTTTTGTCGGCCAGCGGTGATTTTTTAGGCGGATTGAACATTAGATTCTCAGATACGATCCAATATATTGTTACGTTTTGTAGCAGTGCAGGTTTTGTTGACCTGCCGATTCAGCCAGATCCAACTGTCATCAACAAAATCTGGACGATCTCCAAAACCAACCTATCTCTGAGTGTCGCTTGTAATGGCGTCCTTGTGCTCCCAAATTACACCTCCGGAAATGTCACGGATCCAACAGACAAATGTAAAGAGTCATTCTGGTTGAATGAGGGTAGAAAGTTGGTGATTATTAGTGGTGACAGTGCTACTGATTTCTACAGCACTAATTTTAGTGGAGTATGGTCAGGTATAAATATAACAACTTGTCCCCCATCTCTTCTTCTCACTGTCTCTCCATTTCCTATTCTTCTATCAAAGGGAGTGATTCGTTCCCTGCCTCACACCGTGCACCCAACAACAAAAAGATCCCAGTCCTCAAAATTATAAAGATTGTGGTAAATAGGAATTGGCTTGCCTAGCTCGACCCCCTTTTGAAATAAAATAAATGGGTTTGAACAAAACAAATGAAGGCTCGTTTTCTATTGAGTTTCAAGATTTGCCTTACCAAGATATATTCTCTCTTTTATTGCCCCCACTGCACCTACCTTCCTTCAATTTCAAACTTCGAATTGGGATCTAAACCTGAAATAACCCCGGGTACGTATTAAAAGTGTCTGCATCATACTAGATTCCATTGTTACCATAGTTACCCCTTGGTTACGAAGTTACCCCTTGCCAGCGCGCGAGAAGGTCGCCCGGCGACCTCTAAACAGAGTGTGAGGTGTCTTCGATACCAAAGTTACCCCTTCTTTACTTCAGTTGTATGACAGATGCTCGGATGGCATCGCATTTGGACGTTTCAACGAACCCTGTTCTGTTTGCGAGGGAACTTACTTCTCACTCGGTAAGAGATAGAGAGAGATTGAGAGAGAGAGAGAGAGAGAGAGATACGATAGAAAACTGTTACAAAATATATGTAAACGAGAAGTTTCATGCGAATTCAATCGTCAGAACAATAAAAAAAGATATTATTATTATATCATGGGGGAAGCACCCTGTCTGTAAGATTTATAACCCCAACTCCCCCTCCCTCAGAGGACACCTCTTACATCTGTCGGGGTGACGTGTCTGAATATACAAAGTGTACCAACCTGATCAAAGCACCTAAACGGGCCCTCTGGGAACTGACGGAAAACGTCAAAAAACAATCGGATTATTTTAATACGCTCAAACTGAGAACAGGTATACAATAGCTGTTGGTCAATTCATAATTTGGATATATGGTAGGGTCAGGGTCCCTTATCTCGAAGATCATGTATAAAAGTACGTGACGTCAGACGTGCTCATTATCAGAACCATAATCGAGAACTCCTCGCCAGTCTAGAAGTCTCAACATTAATGTTCCCAGGTGCGAGATTGTTTAACGAGGCAGAACCGAGTTCATCATCTAACAGTTACAGTAGGAAGCCACTGGCTGACTACGTGTTCTTCTCGACACTGGAGACTATCGGTAATTCAAACCATGCAGTTCTCTATTCACCATTCATAGCTGTGATATATTGTTGGTAACGAAGTTACCCCTCCCTTGCCGGCACGCAAAGCGCACCAAACGAAGGCCGCGATGTGAGGTGTCTTCGATACCAAGATATATTGGCCATTACAATCAATCCTTCCCCCGGAATCATAACACCCTCCCCATCTCTAACTATCTCTAACCCCCCCATCTCTAACTATCTCTAACCCCCCTCCCAATCTCTAACTATCTCTAACCCCCCTCCCAATCTCTAACTATTGTTATGGTTTGACAATGTTGAAGACAAGCGTATTGCGATAACGAGAATGCGAAGTGAATTGTTATCAGTAACAGAGACATATAATACTTGAGGTTAAATCACGAGGTTGCCTGGTTACAACAAATCCTCTCTCAAAAAAAAATCTTAGTTAAATAAAAAATAGTTAAAGTTTGAAAAATTGTCTATCACACATAAAATATTGTCTTTTTGAGGGAGATGAGGTATTTTTTGTAGAAAACTGAAGACCAGAAGGACTATGTTGGATTAGATAGGACGTCGACAGGAATTCGCCTGACTCCGACATGGTGAGGAATTTCGGGATCATGGACCAAACGGGATCATGGATTAAACAAAAATATCACATTTATCACTCTTTTTATAAGTTTTCTCTAAAATTTCTTTAATTAATAAGTCTATTTGATTGTTAATATATCTCACTCTTTCTAACAAAAATTTCTAATTTACATGATTATATATTGTAGAATGTGGTTAGTAGGAAAGTTTATTTATAACTAAACGAGGGTAGAATGTGGTTAGTCGAATATTTAGTTAGTAGAATTAATTGTATAATTAATTTTTTAATTAATTAACATTAGGATAGGATAGTATAGTAAAATAATTAGTAAAATAATTAGTCAGATCCTAATTATTTATTGGAATAAACCAAACGATAGAAACACGCCGCTGTTATAACTTGGCGAAATGGTTGGCACATGCGGGGGCTCATTACTATGCAACAATAAACAATTCGTTAATAAGTAACGAAGAGTAAGTGGGAGCCGTGTTCTCAAGAATCAGTTACCACATGCCTGACCAACCTGCATAAAGTTTGTGGGAAGAGTGAACAGCGATACGTAGTGAGTCAAAATATGTTAAAACTACGCTAGAAACTAGCAGGGTGAATTAACCCTAAGCTAAATCAGATGACCTCCGGGTGTATATATACGAAAAGCTAGAGCTCTAATCTATCAATAGAAAGAACAGTTAGAGGTGGCTGAGAGAAGAATCCTGATTTAGGATACACAATTGGTTGTGTGAGAAAAATGGTATTAAATACCTGTGTTTGAAAAGTGAGGGTTACCGAACTATTGTTTCTTCTTAGTCGGGCTAAACGCGATCCTCATCTTTTCCTGTAGCTTACTGGACTTACTTCTTGTATCATAACCACTCGAAGTCTGAGCTGTAGATTGCCCCGTGAGTTTCCTTTTCTCGGGCATGCTCTTGGTTGACGGGTTACGAGATACACCAGTAGTTTTGGGTTTAGGAGCTGGTTGGGGTTTTTCAGGTCTGGGTCTGAGATTATAGGAAGACTTGACAGCACCTGCCGAACCAGTAATATCACTCTCCGATTGCGTACGGCTTTTACGCCGTTTAGCTAAAGGAGGGATTTTAGGAGTGGTTGTGGTAGGAGTGTGGAAAGGTGTAGAAGGGGTAGTAGGATTAGTAATAGTTACATCTCTTTGTGGAGTAGCAGTCTCCTCTTGAGCTGCTGCGGGTACATTTGAATTCGGTACCTCTGGTTCTGTATCTATTACTGATTCTGCATCAGTATTTACACCTGTAGAAGACACATCTGTAGGAATGGTATTAGTAGCACTATGATAGGAAGTTTCCGTATCTGTGTTAACTCCTGAAGAAGAAACATCTATAGGAGTGGTGTTAGTTGCTCTGTGATAGGAAGTTTCTGTGTCTGTATTAACTCCCGAAGAATTCACGTCTGTAGGAGTAGTGTTAGTAGCTCTGTGATAGGAAGATAGTCTTGGGCTTCTTCTGTTATTAGAAGGGAGGGGGTCAAGTAGGAAATCATCTTCGGTTGAAGACGCATAAGAATTAGAACGTCTTCGTCCTGTAGTATTAGGATGGTTGGACGGTTTAGGAAGTGAGTTGTCGAAGGATGATGTTCGAGAATACTTGTTTGAAACATAGTGTTTCATTTTAGTAATGCTAACTAATTTCTCTTTGCCATCAAAATTAATAACATAATTATAGTCATTAATTTTCTTTAGAACTTTATGTGGACCAGTCCACTTTTGGGAGTATTTATGATTAGGAACATTTATCAACAACATACACAACATACCTTCTTCAAAGAACGGTCCTCTTACTTTTTTGTCGTAGTTGGTACTCATGTATTTGATGTGTTTGTTGATTTTCTCACGAACCCGACGTGTAGTATCACGTACATGAGAATACATTTTATAAGCTGCAGTATCGTAATCACCAGGATTGTGTTCCTGGTTGTCTGGTAGGAATAGGTCACGAGGCGTGCGTGCCTCTTGGCCAAATAGAAGAAAGTTAGGAGAGTATCCAGTACGATTGGATCTCATGCAGTTAAGAGTAAAAACTATCCAGTCAATGTATTCGTCATACCTGTGATAGTCTTTATTAGCTAGAATAGCCCTGAAACAGGTGTTGATACGTCGGTGGCATGATTCCACCTTGCCTTGGGTAGAAGATTTCCACGGAGTGGAATGTAGTTTTTGTATCCCAAAAACTTTACAAACCTCTTTGAAGAGATTAGATTCAAATCCAGAACCCTGATCACTTTGAATCCGGTTAGGAACACCAAACTTAGAAATCCAGTGTTTCATGATTGCTCTTATAGTATGTTCTGCACTAGTAGATCGCACTGGTACACACACTAAGTAAGAACTATACATGTCCACTATAGTTAGAAGAGCTACGTGACCACGAGGGGTACGCGTTTTAGAAGGTTCCAAATGGTCAATCTGAATACACGAATTGAATGAGCTATAAATTATGGGTTTGAGTGGGGCTTTGAGTGGTCGATTGGTTGCTTTTGATCGTTGACATGTGACACATGCTGAGACATATAACCTGACCTCTTGTCTTATTTTGTAGAAATGGAATCTATATGATAGCTGATCTAGTGTATTCTTCATACCAGGGTGACAACTACCAATGTTATCGTGGAATGAGGAAATGGCACGTCTAATTAACGTGTAAGGAAGAACAGTGACCCATTTTGGATCATTTTGTTCGGGTAGGAATGTTTTTAGCATGAGTAAACCCTTGCTAAATTTTAGGAGTTCAAATTTCCTGTAGTAGTAACTGATCTCTTTGTGACACTTAGAAAGTTCAAGATCAGGTTTAGAATCATTAGTTACCCATTCAATTACCTCAGAAATGATCCTATCATTTTGGTATTCTGCAATTATCTCCTCGGTAGTAATAGCTTGATCATCACCTTCAGGATCGGTGAGAGTTAGGACCTTGTTGAGTTTAGAAAATGTAGAACACGGAATCTCCTCATCACTGGAATATTCCGGGGGGATAGAAAGTGAAGAACTATCTGATAAGGAAGTGTCAATTAGTTCCTTAATTTTCCTAATTCTTCTCTTAGTTTTAGGTTTAGGATTAATATCAGTCTGTGTACCCACAGATTGTTCTGAAATGTTATGGGCATATCTACTGAGATAATCAGCAATTTGTATGTCCTCAGAACGGCCACTGACATGTTTTATAGTAAATCTGTAACTTGATAAGTCAGCAATTCGACGCTGCATATATGCATTGTCTTTAGAAAACAGGGTTTGTAAATTGAGAAGTGCTTTACAATCACTTAAAATAGTAAATTGGCTACCTTGTAAGTAGATTTTCCAATGCATTATAGCAGAATGTAGGGCTAGAAATTCTAATCTAGTAGCACCCCATTTTTGCAAATGTTTAGGAACTCGTTTAGAATAGTAGGATATAACTTTGCGTTGTTGAGTTCTAGGATCGAGTTGAGTTAGAACAGCACCTAGACCTCGTTTGGAAGCGTCTAGAGTTACTACGTAGGAGTTGTGCGTGTCATTGACATCGGGCACGGATAGGATAGGAGCTGAAGACATGGCATGTTTCAGCTGATTGAATGAGTCTTGACAAGTTTTAGTCCAAACTAGCTCTTTTTTCTTATCAGTGTTACCACCAGTAAGAGCATAGAGAGGAGCTGCCATCTCGGCAAAACCTTTTATAAAGTTGCGATGGTAGTTAACCATACCTAGAAACTTTTGTACCTGTTTGATACTAGTTGGGGTAGGAAGATTTCTAATAGCTTTCACTTTGTCAGGATCCACGGAAATTCCATCCTTAGAAATCTGTAAACCAAGAAATTTAACTTCTTGTTGGAAGAGCTTAGTTTTCTTAGGAGAGAGTTTTAGGTTAGCAAAGGTTAGTCTGTCAAAAACAAACTTTAACCGACGGAGATGATCGGGATAGGTATTACTGCATACCAAGAGATCATCTATGTATAGAATCAAAGCCTTGAAAGGAACTTTGTTAAATAGTAATGCCATTGCACGAGAAAACTCGGCACTAGAAGATGATTGACCTTGTATCATCCGGTTAAACATATATCGTTTACCGTTATAAGTGAAGGCTGTGAGATGTCTGCTTTCCTTCTCGAGCCCAATTTGAGTAAAAGAACTAACAAAATCCAAAGATGATAGGATGTTGTGTTCTGATAACCTGTCAAAGATGTTATTAATTCTAGGAAGTTCGTAGTTATCTTGAATGCACTGAGAGTTTAGACTTCTAGCATCCACGACGAATCGCCAGGAAGTAGAACCAGAAGAATTCTTAGGAACCATGAAAACAGCACTGTTCCAAAGAGAATACTTGCAGGGTGAAATCTGACCAGATTCAGAGAGATTAGTAATTTCCTTATCTAGGAAAGGTTTAATACGGTGGCCAACAGGCCGGGAAGGAACCCATTTAGGGATGAAATCACGCTTCAGATGAAGTTGTGATTCGTAGAAGGAAGCACATCCTAAATCGTTAGGATTTCGTGCAAAGATATGAGAATACTCACAAATCAGTTCACGTAGCTGTTCTCGATAGAGTTCAGGAACATGATTGAGTTCATTTATCTTTAACTGATTTAGGAGGTCGTTAGTATCTTTCCATTTGCCATTTTCGATTGTATCTTCTATCGAACAAGCTGTGGGAAGTCTAGGAATATCACAAGAAGAATCATACCAGTCTTCTTTTCCAGTGAACTGCTTCAGTGATCTCACCTCTTCAGCCTGGGAATTATCAACCGGGTTAAAAAATGCAACAAGTTGGTTCTTGTATATTGTTACATCATTCTCGGTAGGGTTAATGCAATGCACATGCACTTTATTACCCTTTGAGTATGATAACGTACCAGTAACAAGCAAATTGCATTTACTTGTTAGATTTGTAGAATGGTTCGATAATCCCTTCCCTGTCACGAGGGTGCGGCTTAGAAAAATGTTTGTCACGTGAGGTGGAAGATAGTGGGAATGAACCACGTACAAACTTAGAACAGTTAGCAGGGATAGTAATGGTCTTACAAAGTTTAATCTTCGTCCTAGTGTTAATAGAAGACGGTTTGTAAGTGGTAGGAATGTCTTGATCGGGTAGTTTAACAAGACGGTTAGGAATATCAATTGTCATCTCATAGGATTGTATGAGATCCATACCGAGTAGAAAATCAGTGTCAATATGATCACTGACTATAAAACGTTCAGTACGTCGTGACTTTCCTATATCAGTCGGTAAGTCAATCTCACCTCTCATAGGAATAATCCGCTTTCCCAATCCGGTAATAAGCTTACTTGAAGGACGTATCTGAGTAGAAAGACCAAGGATGTGAACAATTCGTGTAGCAACTAAGCTAACATGAGCTCCAGTATCAATTAGAAAGTTAACTGGGTGTCCACAGCAGTATCCATTTAGAAGAATTTCACGTCTGAGAGGTCGACTGTGATTATTACCCAAGTTTATTGAGAATTCAGAAGATCTCAGAGAATTGGGGTTAGGAGTATCGTCGCCTCTCTCTAATAAAAATGTTGGTAATCACTATTACGTTTCCTGGAAGATGTGTTAGGACAGTTACTTCTGTAGTGGTTACCCTTACAGTTGTAGCACTCAATACGATCACGAGAAGAACAGTTACTGCGATCTCTAGAGCGAGAACCACGGCTAGAATTAGAATAACGATCCCTAGAGTGAGATCTATTTCTAGAATGATCCCTATAACGGTTAGAACGGGATGAGTAGGATGATCTATAACGTCCTGGAGATCGGGAGGGAGTTCTCCTGTTGTGACGATGGTAGGAATGTTGTGAATAACTTCTACGAGGTGACCTAGATGAGTGTCTACCCTTGTAGCTAAAATGACTATCTTGATCGGAATCAGAATTGTCAGAGTTGAAAGGTGTAACCTTTCTTTTAGAAAGTTTAGAATGAGATGATTTTGAAAATCTTACCTCAGATTTTAGGATACTACCAGTTGCCTCTGCGTCAGAGCTTGTAGCAGTAGAATTAGGGTTGAACTGTTTAGCCACCCTTTCCAAGTTGCGGGCTTCACGCACTGCATCTGTGAAAACTTTTATAGAAGAGTTCTCATTCAGCTTTCGCCGAATTTCAGGATCGTTGAGACCCCTTAGGAATACCATCAGGCAGCTGTCATTGGCCAACCCCTGGTCTGTAGGATAGGCTAATTCTGCTTTCTGTCTTAGCCTGAAAACATACTCAGAAACAGTTTCTGATGACTTCTGAGTACAGTCTAGTAGACTGTACGGAGTGAGAAACGTTGCTCTCCGTAAATGATGTCTTTTAGACGTTTTAGGAATTGAACGTGATCCAACTTCACGTCTTCTAGAATGTTAGCATGTCGTACCAAGGCGTAGGTTTGATCACACTTGATAGAAGTTAGAAACAAAGCAAACTGCTGAGTGGGTGGAGTTTGAGAAATTTCCACATGTTCAGAAAATCGGTTGCAATGAGTTGGAAAACTGTCGCCTTTGTTAAATGAGGGCAGTTGGTTAGCAAACGAAAACGAATTCAATGCGGAGGCAATCGCATTAACCGAGTCTTGTTCAAGAGTAGGATTAGGAGGTTGAACAAGTGCTTCGATCTCATCCTTTAATGCAGGATGGTTAGAAATAAATGCCTCTAACTTGGACTTATAGTCCTCGGACATAACGGGTTTTGAGTACTCAGGCTCCAATTGTTATGGTTTGACAATGTTGAAGACAAGCGTATTGCGATAACGAGAATGCGAAGTGAATTGTTATCAGTAACAGAGACATATAATACTTGAGGTTAAATCACGAGGTTGCCTGGTTACAACACTATCTGGGGGGGGGGGGGGGGGGGGGGGGGTCCAGCCCTAAAAAAAGCTAAAGGTACCCTGATTTTGGTCGATAGCGTTTTTTATTTTAGCTTTTTTTAGCTTTTTTTAGCTTTTTTTAGCCCTGTTTTTTCAGCATTCATCTTGACACTTTTCCATTAAATTTTCATCCTTCCGGACGTCTATTGACTGCATTTGTTCATTTCCTGCACATTTTTTACCATAATCTACCGTTTATGTCCATACATAGCAATTTCTGTATCCACCCCTACTGCCATTTTCTGGAGACATTTTTTCGATAAAAATATTATTCAAATTTGATAAAAATAGTTTTAAAAAAGTTCAAAAACGTTATAAAACGTTAATAATAAAAGTTTAAAAAATTTGGCGTCAGCGGGATTCGAACCTATATGAATCCACCTAAAAACTCAATTTTAGCTTTTTTTAGCTTTTTTTAGCTTTTTTTTAGCTTTTTTTTAGCCTTTTAATAAAGCTAATAAAAAATAAAAAGCTAAATAAAGCTTCAAAATAAAGCTAAAAAAGCTTAAAAAAGGCTAAAAAAAGCTAAAAAAGCCTAAAAACAGCTAAAAAAAGACTAAAGGTAACCCTGATTTTGACCGTTAGCTTAGCTTTTTTAGGGCTGGACCCCACCCCCCGAGAGCGAACCACCCCACCCAGCGCGAACGAGCGCGAACCACCCACCAAGCGCGAACGAGGCGAACCCCCGCCCAAGCGCGAACGAGCGCGAACCCCACTCCACCCAAGCGCGAAAGAGCGACGAACCACCCACCCAGCGCGAAAACGATCTCTAACCCCCTCCCCATCTCTAACTATCTCTAACCCCCCACCCAATCTCTAACTATCTCTAACCCCCCTACCCAATCTCTAACTATCTCTACCCCTCCCACATTTCCAGACCTGAATGGAAGACCACAGCCCATCAAGCCGGTTATTGAATCATACGGGGGCAAGGTTCACAAGAAACTAACTGCAAAGTGCACTGCTGCTATTTTGGAGGATCCTCTGAATGAGAAGGATAAGTCAGTGAAGAAGGCTGCTAGTTTGGAAATGCCCATTGTCATTCCTGATAAACTGAATGGACGGTAGGTCTTCATTGGGGGGGTTTCCAGTTCTAAAAACCAGTTGCAGTGGTCACTGGGGTCGGTCCTTTAGTAACTGCACTGGTCATTACTCACAGCTGTTATCACCCATCCAGCTCTAACGTGTGACAAATTCACTGATCTAAGTTTGCTATGTCACTCCGGGTATGAGGGAGAGGACTACGTGAAGAAGAGGATGGAGATGAAGGAAATGAGGAATAAATCAAGAAGAGAGGAATCCGGAGGTAACACATTTGTATATTCTGAATCTGGAGATATTATTCTGAACTCTCCAACCCCTTACCATAATATGTTCCTTCCTTTTTATTTGTTTCTACACTCGGTGTCTACACTGTTCAACAGTGACTGTTATGAAATGCCAGTATATGGATCATTGTACCCCCTTTCCTTTACAGGTAGTTCGAAGCAGGTTACAAAGATCAGAGTTCAAAATGGGGGAGAAGTGTTTAGTGAAACTAATATGCAGCACGATCCCTCCGTCAAGGTTTGTAGATGATCCCCTCCCCTCATCCCCCAGTCAAGGTTTTTGTATTCACCATGCTCAATTACACCTCGGCACCTGCCTAGACGACAAACTGTATGCTACAGCTGCAGCTAATGCTATTAGTTGAGTTGTTGTAGTATGCAGCTACAAGTTACCTCAGTTGAATCGCTTTCTCTTTGTCTCCTCAATAGTATAGTGGTGAGTATTCCCGCCTGTCACGCGGGCGACCAGGGTTCGATTCCCTGTTGGGGAGCTTTTTTATCGACTTATTCCGTTTTCAATTTCAAGCAGTTTTTAGTACGTAGCTTCGCAAAAAATGACCTATTTTCCTTTCTTTCCGTCTCCTCAATAGTATAGTGGTGAGTATTCCCGCCTGTCACGCGGGCGACCAGGGTTCGATTCCCTGTTGGGGAGCTTTTTGTTCGGGATATTTTTTGCAGCCTTTTCAATTCTTGCTTCTCCTGTCAATGGTTATATCTAAATATTTTAATCTTCTTTTCAGGTGTATCGAGACATGCATGGTGTTGTTTGGGCGGCAACATTGGGATATGTTAACATAGCGGCAGGTGCGTAATTTCTGTTCTATCTCTCTCTCACTCCCCCCCTCTCTCTTTCTCTCTCTCTCACTCTCTCCTTCTCTCTCTCACTCTCCCCTTCTCTCCCTCTCTCTCTCCCTCTGTCTATCTCTCTCTCTATCTCTCTGTCTCTCTCTCTCCCACTCTCTCTCTCACTCTCTCTATCTCTCTCTCACTCCCTCTCTCTCCCTCTCTCTCCCTCTCTCTGTCTATCTCTCTCTCTATCTCTCTATCTTTCTCTCTCTATCTTTCTCTCTCTCTCTCTCTCTCTCTCTCTCTCTCTCTCTCTCTCTCTCTCACTCCCTCTCTCTACCTCTCTCCGTCTCCCTCTCCTATTCTCTCCCTATCTCCAGGTAAAAACTCCTACTACAAGCTCCAGATCCTTCAAACAGGGCTCAACAATTATCAACTGTTTCGTGCCTGGGGCAGAATCGGTACTGGTATAGGAGGAACTGCTTTTGATTCGTTTTTCAGTCCGAACGGTGCTATGGATATGTTTCGGTAAGGTTTGTCTGTTTGTTTTCTGTCTGTGTGTATGTGTTTGTTGATTGGTCTGTCCTGTTATAGATCGTCCCTATTATAGGTTGTAAAAGGTCACAAAAACTAAAGCGATGTTACCCCCCCCTCCCCAGAGAGCACTATGCTGATAAGAGTGGGAATGAGTTTGGAGAGGTGTTTGTGAAACAGCCTGGTAAAATGGCCCGGATGGATGTTGATTATGGGTTAGACCAGGAAGATGAGGAGAATGATGTGGAACCTGGATCCCTTACTAAACTTGAGAAAGGTAACATACCATGTTTGGAGTGGATATTGACCATATTTGGGTTGTGCATTGCCCATATTTGGGTTGTGCATTGCCCATATTTGGGTTGTGCATTGCCCATATTTGGGTTGTGCATTGCCCATATTTGGGTTGTGCATTGCCCATATTTATTATTTGGATCATGAATTGCACATGTTTGAATTTATGTCTAACCGATATATCCTCCCTCAGCTGTACAAGGATTGGTTCAGTTGATATTCGATATATCTGCGATGAAGAAAACCCTGCTGGAGTTCGAGATAGACCTCAATAAAATGCCACTTGGAAAAATATCAAAGTAAGTTCAGATGTATTATCTAGGGCCCCCTACCCCAGCGGTTTTGTTAATATTTTAGTGCCACCGGATCATACCACAAAGCGTGGTAGAACGTCGCGGTCGGCTTAGTATTACCAACCAACCAGGAACCGACCTAATCAGGAAATGCTGGTCCCTGATTGGCTGATACCCAGTCACGTGACCTAAATAACGAGTTCTGATTGGTTGTTTGCTTGTTTCGGTCGGTTCCTGATTATGACATTCCTGTTTAGGAGCCAGATCAAGGAAGCATTCCAGGTACTGACCGCCACTCTGGAGCATGTGAAACTGGGAAACAAGATTCAAATAGTTGACGCCTCTACAAGGTATCACGTGGTTTGAAAATTAGGTACATGTGTACTATTGTTGGCCAGTGTTCATAGTCCCATATATCAACGCAAACCTTGTTTTCGATAATATAGCTCCAACTATCCCTCAGGTTCTTCACCCTAATACCCCATGATTTTGGTATGGCTACCCCGCCCCTGTTGGACTCTGAGGAACTTATTACAACTAAAACTAAAATGCTGGAGACTCTTCTTGAGCTTGAGATAGCGTTTAGCATGACCAAAATGGGTAAGTAGAGTTCTGGATCGGTCGTGTTGCTTTATCTGGTCTCCATGGTAACCCAAACAAATCTTGTAACCATGGTAACCATAACTCTACATTCCTCAGGTTCGGAAGAGAAAGGAAAGGATCCAATTGACCTTCATTACAGGAAATTAAACTCAGATATTGCCGTACTGAACAGAACTTCGCAGGTAATACCACATAGTGCTGAGTATCTCATTTTGCATTTTCAAACCACACAAGTTAATACTATAATCACTGATTATAAATCAGTGTATTGGGATGTGCAGTGAGATGTAATCTGAGGAAAGGTCGTGTGTTACTATATGTTCCTACCTAACTTTGAATTTAACTCCAGGAGTTCTCTCTGCTACAAAGATACGTTGATACTACACACGCAGCAACACATTCTAACTATAGCCTGGAGATAGAGAACATATTCACCGTTACTAGAGAGGTAAGGATCATTAGGGCAGCTCTTAATTGTTCTGTCAGACTCGGCAGTGCAAAGTGGTACGAATAAATTAAACAAGATAAAACACCGGGTGTTTATTTGTTCATGTGGCCTCGCAAGAGAGAACTAAACAGGCCATCCCACCGTGTGAGGAAGGGATAGAATGCGGTGTGAGGGAGGGATAGAATGCGGTGTGAGGGAGGGATAGAATGCGGTGTGAGGGAGGGATAGAATGTGGTGTGAGGAAGGGATAGAATGTGGTGTGAGGGAGGCATAGAATGCGGTGTGAGGAAGGGATAGAATGCGGTGTGAGGGAGGCATAGAATGCGGTGTGAGGGAGGGATAGAATGCGGTGTGAGGAAGGGATAGAATGCGGTGTGAGGGAGGGATAGAATGCGGTGTGAGGAAGGGATAGAATGCGGTGTGAGGGAGGGATAGAATGCGGTGTGAGGAAGGGATAGAATGCGGTGTGAGGAAGGGATAGAATGCGGTGTGAGGAAGGGATATAATGCGGTGTGAGGGAGGGATAGAATGCGGTGTGAGGAAGGGATAGAATGCGGTGTGAGGGAGGGATAGAATGCGGTGTGAGAGAGGGATAGAATGCGGTGTGAGGGAGGGATAGAATGCGGTGTGAGGGAGGGATAGAATGCGGTGTGAGGGAGGGATAGAATGCGGTGTGAGGGAGGGATAGAATGCGGTGTGAGGGAGGGATAGAATGCGGTGTGAGGGAGGGATAGAATGCGGTGTGAGGGAGGGATAGAATGCGGTGTGAGGGAGGGATAGAATGCGGTGTGAGGGAGAGATAGAATGCGGTGTGAGGGAGGGATAGAATGCGGTGTGAGGGAGGGATAGAATGCGGTGTGAGGAAGTGATAGAATGCGGTGTGAGGGAGGCATAGAATGCGGTGTGAGGGAGGGATAGAATGCGGTGTGAGGGAGGGATAGAATGCGGTGTGAGAGAGGGATAGAATGCGGTGTGAGAGAGGGATAGAATGCGGTGTGAGGAAGGGATAGAATGCGGTGTGAGGAAGGGATAGAATGCGGTGTGAGGGAGGGATAGAATGCGGTGTGAGGGAGATATAGAATGCGGTGTGAGGAAGGGATAGAATGCGGTGTGAGGGAGGGATAGAATGCGGTGTGAGGAAGGGATAGAATGCGGTGTGAGGGAGGGATAGAATGCGGTGTGAGGGAGGGATAGAATGCGGTGTGAGGAAGGGATAGAATGCGGTGTGAGGAAGGGATATAATGCGGTGTGAGGAAGGGATAGAATGCGGTGTGAGGGAGGGATAGAATGCGGTGTGAGGGAGAGATAGAATGCGGTGTGAGAGAGGGATAGAATGCGGTGAAGTGTGAGGGAGGGATAGAATAATTACAATTGCTACTTGATTGGTGGTGATCCTGGAGAAAATGCAAATTATGCTCGACAGTTTCATCGCAAAATCTCATTGTATTTCTTCGCTAGAATTAAACGTATATAATCTGTTTTCTGTCTATGCCGGATCTTTTTGGTGAAATCTGTTACTGAGAAGGGGCAACAATTGCACGTGACTCATACGTGGCGTTAAACATTTCATTTCCTCTTAAATTCCATCGTGCGCTCAGTTAGTTCGTTACGATATCTGTTCACTTCTCCCCGTATTTTTATACGTGATCCTCAACATGGACAATAACTTTACGACGATGTCTGATCCAGAAACAGTAACATCTTCGGGAAGCGCTTTCGCTCGGTATGCTCTCAAACCCCTAACCATAACGATGTGCGTCCTGGGGCTGACAAGTAACCTACTTCTGGTGGTGACAATCTTTGCCCGATGTCTCCGGTGGACTAACCTCCCTATCACCTCGACCCTCTATCTACACATCTGTGCTGTGAACATCATTGGGTGTATCAGTATCCCCTTCCTCATTGTCATTTGGAACGCAAGAAGTTTGGCCAATTCATTCTTTGTCATGATCATAACTGTCTTGGCTATTGCTCGGCCTGCACTCCTACTATCCATTTACATCTTTAGACTTCTGTGTATCGTCCGTCCCTCGTCTATTTTCAACAGAGATGAAGTCCAACGTCACTGGCTGAAAATCCTAATTTGGTGTATTTGGATTGGAGCATTGGTTGTTTCTGTCATCTTGCGGGTATGCTACATCAAACAGTTTTGCGGAGTAAAAGTTGACTACGCGAGACTTTTTATTGGGATTTTAGCGATCTTCTTACAGGCTATGATTATCGTGGTCTCTGTTGCCATGGTTGCATATCTGAGTGTTTTGTACCGACGGTTTAGCTACAACCATTCTGAGGTCACTCCCCTTCTTGATGGTGGTAACGCTGCCCTACTTGAAAACATCGCCCTAACTCTTCGAATAGTCTGCTCCACACTTCTTGTCGATATCTTCTGCTTCTCCTTCGCTATGGTGATGAATGTTGAAGTTTTCATCTGGTCGTTTAACCCGGACGTACTCCCGGCTATCTACCTTCGCCTCTATCACTGGCTGGGAAGTCGACTACAATTGATGGACTTGTTCCTCTCGCTCCCAAGTGCAATCTATGCCGCACTGATTAGTTGGGTACTGATACTGGTACAAGCCAGTATGAGGCAGGCTCTGTGGGGCGTAGTGAAACGTGTGGCAAGGAGGTTCTATGGTAGAGACAATGAGGAGTAATTGGATTCTGACTGGGCGATTGGCGAGATTATTGCGCTGAAGACACTTAATCAACTGAACCCTCACCGACGCTGATTCTCAATGACTGCTGATGTTGTTCACGCTGTGTTTGTAAACATGGGGCAAGACCGAGTTACCAAATCGAATATTATTGAGTAAGTTTTTGTTCTTCACTAAAACCCTTAGCTTGCTACCTGCTAGTTAGTGCACCTTGCTACTAGTTAAAGCATGCATTGTACCGCCTGGGCCAAAAAAAACGTGGGGTACGCCGAGCCTCATATCTCCCAAATCTTAACTTCTATCACTCTGATATTTTGACACAATTTTTGTATACCTACTCAATACTCATTCGAGGAATCCGGAGTTTCAATTCCTAAAACTTCATTAATGAACTCAATGACTAATAGAGATAGAGAGTACTGAACTGGACCAATAGCGATATAGGGTAGGAGTGTACATTTTTAAGAGTTTCGTGTATTTTGAATTGTGAATTGAATAAATTCTCTGTATGAATTTCTATTTTGGTTGATTGATTGATTGAAATGTCGCTTGATTCACCGAGTCCCTGTCTACCTACAGATCAAGGGAGGGAGGGTGCGGTATATCGCCGTGTTGGGTGACATGGACGTGTGTAAGTCGCTAATTGAGCAGCCCCACACTGCTATACATCTTGCAGTCGTATCACGTGACCCTGGAGCGGGGAGAGAGCAGACCAACACGCGCTTGGGGGAATTGTCAGCATTTGCGTAGACCCCAATCACTCAGGACGTCATAACAGGCCTTTATCATTGTCGTAGAGAAAAATGAATGACGTCTTCTTATTCAGCGCAAAAATCTCTATAACAAGCCAGTACACAAAGTGGGATGGGCATATCTAAAGTGCGGACCCCTAAAAACACCCCGCTGGCCCTCGACTAGTCTCCCACCCCTACCTCTAATTCATACCCCCTGATCAGGGAGAGGAGGCACGCTACAAAGAGTTCAGTACCCTCCCCCTCTATTATGTTAACCCCCTCCCTCCCTCCCTCTCTACTATGTTAACCCCCTTCCCTCCCCCTCTATTATGTTAACCCCCCTCCCTCCCTCCCCCTCTATTATGTTAACCCCACCCCCTGATCAGGGAGAGGAGGCACGCTACAAAGAGTTCAGTACCCTTCACAATAGGATGTTACTGTGGCACGGTAGTAGGATCAGTAACTTTGCTGGAATCCTATCACAGGTGCGTAGAGATAATGGGATCACTGTGTGCTGGCAAGCGCAAAGGTGATAGTTTCCCTCCCCCAGCCGTGCTTGCCAATAATTTAGATACAAATCAATGTAGAATCAAGATAAATCTACTCACTCAACTCAGGGTCTGCGTATAGCCCCACCTGAAGCCCCCGTTACTGGCTACATGCCCCCCCCCCTCACCCCTCCCCTTATCAGGGTCTGCGTATAGCCCCACCTGAAGCCCCAGTTACTGGCTACATGCCCCCTCACCCCCTCCCCCTTATCAGGGTCTCCGTATAGCCCCACCTGAAGCCCCCGTTACTGGCTACATGCCCCCTCACCCCCTCCCCCTTATCAGGGTCTGCGTATAGCCCCACCTGAAGCCCCTGTTACTGGCTACATGCCCCCTCACCCCTCCCCCTTATCAGGGTCTGCGTATAGCCCCACCTGAAGCCCCTGTTACTGGCTACATGCCCCCTCACCCCCTCCCCCTTATCAGGGTCTGCGTATAGCCCCACCTGAAGCCCCAGTTACTGGCTACATGCCCCCTGACCCCCTCCCCCTTATCAGGGTCTGCGTATAGCCCCACCTGAAGCCCCCGTTACTGGCTACATGTTCGGGAAGGGGGTCTACTTTGCGGACATGGTCAGTAAGAGTGCTAACTACTGTAACACTTCACCTAACAATAATCAGGGTAAGTGAAACATATTAGTAGATCTATAGATGTAATTAGTAGATGTAATATTTTAGAATTCTTATAATTCCGGAATTTCCTGGGCCTGTGGGCTCAAGGTTCCCTGCACATGTCTCTGATTCACGGCCCACAACAAGATAAGATAGTTCCGTAACGTGCTATATCATCTAACAGGTTTGCTGCTGTTATGCGAGGTAGCACTGGGTGACATGTGGGAGCATGATAGGTCCCACTATGTGGAGAGGTTACCTCCGGGGAAACACAGCACTAAGGGATGTGGAGCGACATCACCTGCAGGATCTACAACACTGGATAATGGGTGTGTCGTACCTATTGGACCAGGTTAGTGCAGCTCATTCACCATAGTTCTTTTAGATTTCCATCTGGATCTATCTAAAGATAGGTCACAGCTGCTGCGTCCTTAGATCTCCAGAGTCCAGAGATGGTTAAATGTCCAACTTAGTATTTCATTTCTAGAATACAAGTCCATTTAAACAATTCCATTACAGGTGTCGAGGATTGCGATAATAGAGGAGCACTGTTATACAACGAGTACATTGTGTACAATGTGTCCCAAATACGTGTCAAGTACCTCCTACAGATGAAGTTTAATTACAACACAGGCAGGAGACACTAGTCTCTTAGAGGTTCGATATTAAAAGATTTGGTTCTATCAACAAGTTAAGGAAGGGCAAGGCAAGCACCCTCTACAAACAACAATCATGTGGTATGATCAATGATCATTGATCATGTTTTGCCAGTTGCTCTAAACAAAGACGTTGTTGTAGGAGAGAGAGAAGGTTATCAGGACTCTTTGTTTTTTACAATTAGCTGGTTATCAGCCAGAGTTTTAGCGATTAATTAACAAATAGCACATTTTATTCTGTACTTATTCTGTATTCCCATGTTTAAATTATTTAGTTTTCAAATTTAGATAACTCTCTTTTTATTCGAAAGCGGGGTACGTGCTCTGTTTATGAATTTCTCCAATTTCTCCAAGTTTCATTTCAAGCACGTACCTTGTTGCCCTTTCTCTCCTCACCAGTCCCTGAACTTCACTCCTCAGTCCCCCTTTCTCTGTTCTCTATCTCATACAGGGTTATAGCTATGGAGGAGCGAGGTCCAATCTACATAACCAAGACACCGGAGTATTGGAGTAATAGAACTGTTTGATTGAACTGATTTGAGACACTAAGTTTAAAGGTAAACTGAACTTCACTAATTTTAAATAACAACATTTTACATTGGATTCGGCAGATCTCTTCTAACAAAGCATCCCTCTCAGAGAGTCTTTAGAGGGGATATAACAGCTGCAGCAGTGAATTGTTTTCTAATCTCATCATCATCAGCTCTTCCTATCTGTAAGTGTTTATTTAGTCATCTTTACTATCATTCATCATCTTTCTGGACTCTGTTTTGGAATCTGAGCGAGATACAGCGTACTCTCTCAGATCGGGTTAGTTAGTTCACCATCTAGTAAGCATCTCAAAGTCATCAAGGGGTGGGGGCGAGGTGGAAGGTGGGGTTGGGGGAGTGTCATTGATCGGCAGGGAGATCTCTAGTGTCTGTGGCACTGTGAACTCAGCTACTGGGGCCAGACTTGCCTTCCTGGAGCCTCTCTCCATGGCCTGATCGCCAAACTGTTTCTCCTGACTGCTTAGTTCCCCATGATGATCGGTAATTGGTGGTTCAGATCCGCTCTCTAATCTAGGTTTCCTCTCCTGGTTAACACTGCTAGCAGCCCTCACACTACTACCTTGTTGCTCCTTGGTGACACTGCTAGCAGCCCTCACACTACTGCCTTGTTGTTCTTTGGTCTGCTGCCTCATGGTTACCTTGGTAGCGTTAGTGTGACCTGTGGAACTGGTTGCTAGGCGACTGTAGGCTGATTTCGTTGCTGTTACCGTGGTAACACGGAACTCGGTGAACAGCTTCCAAACAAACTCGCTGTATCTCTTGTTAGTGAAACAGTAGATGATGGGGTTTATTATTTATTTATTTTAGAATTCGTATATTTCCAGAATTTCCAGGGCCTGTGGGCTCAAGGTTCCCACATGTCTCTGATTCACGTCCCACAACAAGACATGATCTAGTTCGATAATTACACGTGCTTCTAATAGGTTTACTGCTGCTGTGCGAGGTAGCACTGGGTGACATGTGCTAACTTCTAACTCTCTTGTCCTGCAGGTTTACTGCTGTTGTGCGAGGTAGCACTGGGTGACATGTGGGAGCATGATAGGTCCCACTATGTGGAGAGGTTACCTCCGGGGAAACACAGCACTAAGGGATGTGGAGCGACATCACCTGCGGGGTCTACAACACTGGATAATGGGTGTGTCGTACCTATTGGACCAGGTTAGTGCAGCTCATTCACCATAGTTCTTTTAGATTTCCATCTGGATCTATCTAAAGATAGGTCACAGCTGCTGCGTCCTTAGATCTCCAGAGTCCAGAGATGGTTAAATGTCCAACTTAGTATTTCATTTCTAGAATACAAGTCCATTTAAACAATTCCATTACAGGTGTCGAGGATTGCGATAATAGAGGAGCACTGTTATACAACGAGTACATTGTGTACAATGTGTCCCAAATACGTGTCAAGTACCTCCTACAGATGAAGTTTAATTACAACACAGGCAGGAGACACTAGTCTCTTAGAGGTTCGATATTAAAAGATTTGGTTCTATCAACAAGTTAAGGAAGGGCAAGGCAAGCACCCTCTACAAACAACAATCATGTGGTATGATCAATGATCATTGATCATGTTTTGCCAGTTGCTCTAAACAAAGACGTTGTTGTAGGAGAGAGAGAAGGTTATCAGGACTCTTTGTTTTTTACAATTAGCTGGTTATCAGCCAGAGTTTTAGCGATTAATTAACAAATAGCACATTTTATTCTGTACTTATTCTGTATTCTCATGTTTAAATTATTTAGTTTTCAAATTTAGATAACTCTCTTTTTATTCGAAAGCGGGGTACGTGCTCTGTTTATGATCTCCAATTTCTCTAAATTTCATTTCAAGCACGTACCTTGCATGTTGCTCTTTCTCTCCTCATCAGTCCCTCTTTCTCTGTTCTCTATCTCATACAGGGTTATAGCTATGGAGGAGCGAGGACCAATCTATACATAACCAAGACACCGGAGTATTGGAGTAATAGAACTGTTAGATTGAACTGATTTGAGACACTAAGTTTAAAGGTAAACTGAACTTCACTAATTTTAAATATCAACATTTTACATTGGATTCGGCAGATCTTCTAACAAAGCATCCCTCTCAGAGAGTCTTTAGAGGGGATATAACAGCTGCAGCAGTGAATTGTTTTCTAATCTCATCATCATCAGCTCTTCCTATCTGTAAGTGTTTATTTAGTCATCTTTACTATCATTCATCATCTTTCTGGACTCTGTTTTGGAATCTGAGCGAGATACAGCGTACTCTCTCAGATCGGGTTAGTTAGTTCACCATCTAGTAAGCATCTCAAAGTCATCAAGGGGTGGGGGCGAGGTGGATGGTGGGGTTGGGGGAGTGTCATTGATCGGCAGGGAGATCTCTAGTGTCTGTGGCACTGTGAACTCAGCTACAGGGGCCAGACTTGCCTTCCTGGACCCTGATCTCTCCATGGCCTGATATCCAAACTGTTTCTCCTGACTGCTTAGTTCCCCATGATGATCGGTAATTGGTGGTTCAGATCCGCTCTCTAATCTAGGTTTCCTCTCCTGGTTAACACTGCTAGCAGCCCTCACACTACTACCTTGTTGCTCCTTGGTGACACTGCTAGCAGCCCTCACACTACTGCCTTGTTGTTCTTTGGTCTGCTGCCTCATGGTTACCTTGGTAGCGTTAGTGTGACCTGTGGAACTGGTTGCTAGGCGACTGTAGGCTGATTTCGTTGCTGTTACCGTGGTAACACGGAACTCGGTGAACAGCTTCCAAACAAACTCGCTGTATCTCTTGTTGGTGAAACAGTAGATGATGGGGTTGCCAACCTAGGAGGGGGGTATTCAGGAATTATATTAGCATTATATTTACTTCATTATCATATCAGGCGCATCTGTTACATGTTTTTTCTTGTCATTCACGCGACTTAGGAAGATGGTAAACAGCAGAAACATATCAGCAATATCTGTTTCCCGGCAGAGTCTTGGCAGCTTTGACGAATATCTTATAGCAATAACAGTATGGCATATCGGGCAGCAATAAAACCAGCACAGCAGCAGTTAGTCTTCTGAAACAGTTCTATTTTTAGACTAAAATGTAATCAGGGCACAGATCCCAGCAGTAGCCGTTGATCCGTCCGATAAATGGGAGTTTTGCCTAAACATCACGTACCGAGTTGATAAAAGGGAAGTAGTGTGAGAGGGTAACAGCCCACACTGGCTGGTTATGGTTTATGTTAACAGCTGCCACGTATATCAGTTTAGGGGTCCAACTGAGAACAAAGAGTCCTGATACTGCACAAACCGTCACCAGAGCCCTGCAGGGGAGACGTAGATTAGAAGAAGGATTAGAATTTGTGACAATTTTCTGATGCTTCAACCCACCTCCCCGAGTTCAGTAAAACTTTCCCTGATCAATTATCAAATGCCATGTTCTGGATGACATCGTATCAGTTTATTCTGGCTAAAATAAAACCTAGACTGTACCTTGAACCGCTGGTGCTTTTCCGTTGATTCAGAACTCTCCTTACGACACAGTAGATGGCAATGTTGGAGATGATGATAGAGAGAATGGGTACACCAACCTGGAGAGAGATGGGGGTCACTAGGGAGAGACTGGGGGTCATATTAATTATTAGGGGTCACTAGATAGGGACCGAGGGTGGTCGCCGGTCGGGTCTAGATTATTTTTTGCGTGTAGTTGAGCTGGGGGGGGGGGGTAGTCACGATGTTAATTAACAAAATTAACGTGACCCCCCCCCCATTGATTGTTTTACAAAGGGAAATGTGGATATTTGATGTGCTTGTTAATTACGGGTATGATAGCGTTCCACATCATCAGTTTAGAGTGTGTTCTATAGATCATGCTAAGACATCTTGAGACAGGGGGAGCCCAGAACCCCTTCTTAGCCAGGAAGATGGACTCCAGGAGTTCTATTGATGATAGCAGATAGAAGGGGTTACTCAACAAGTTGGGAGAGGAATTTCAGTTCTACTTTCTAGGATTTCCTTGATCTACAGAACCAAATGAAATGACGATGTGAGCCACACTAGGATTATCTTCCATCCCACCCGTCTATTATGGTATGTGAGTTTCGGCCTTCGCGAGTGGAAACCACATGATTGCCAGGAAACCGATTTAACAAGTTATCATTATCCTGTACATCATAACCCACAAGATCTGTGATCTATAGATTATAACCACAGAGTAGATCTTTCTATGATATTTCTAAGAAAAACGTCATGGGAGAGAAAGAGTTAGAGAATTATCTCTCTGATATGGTTCTCATAGAGGGTGCACGTGTCCATGGAGTCTCTGGTTATCAATACACGTGCAACTTCTATTTCAGTCTTCCCTTTCTTGAGAAAGTTTCTCAGCCACACTCCCATAATTCCCACAAAACCACCATGAAATCCCTTCCCTCCCTTTATTATAATTGTCACATTGTTCCCATGGTAACAGAAAGTACGAACTCAATTCCAACCTGAAAGGGGCCACACATGCCAGGATTTTAAAGAGGGACATGAACTGGACCAGGTAGATATTAACCATTACGGGAATAAAGTTAAAGTGAGCAGTGACGTCACAAAGTAGATCTCCTAGTATCCACCGACCATGTAGGAGGCTGATCAGGGTGGGCAGGGCTGTATTGATGATCTGAAAATAGTTAGGGGTAATGTCCAAAAGTGGTTGAGCGATTGGTGTTCGATTGATGTAGTTGTACGTGGTGTAGGGTAATGATTAAAAGTTTTGTGCTACTGATATTCTCTCAGTACAGTGTTTGCACCTGTCTTGACCTGTATTTAGATAGGGCTAGCAACTCAGCACCTGTCTAGAAAGGCCTCTGAATTCGGATCTCTCTCTCTCTCTCTCTCTCTCTCTCTCTCTCTCTCTCTCTCTCTCTCTCTCTCTCTCTCTCTCTATCCCTCTTTCTAATATTCTCTCCACTCCCCTACCCTCGCTCTATTAATTTTCTAACCAATGAACCTCGATATTTAACGTGCCGAAAAATGTTCCTCGATCGCAAAGCTTCTCTAATAATTTACTTCTTTATACCATGCAACCTTTTAACACGAAGGAATTCATTTAGCACTATCTCACTCTATCCCTTCCTCTTACCCTTTCTCTCCATCTCTCTCTCCATCTCTCTCCCTTCCTCTTTCCTACCTGCATCAGATCCGCAATAGCTAACTGCCTCACAAAGATTATAGTAACACAGTCCAAGTCTATCGAATGGTACAGATGGGATGTAACCAGGGCGAACAAGTTACCACAGAACCCCAACAGAAAACAGGTCCCTGTGTAGGTTGTCATGGCAACACGGAGCGCATCCCAGGAGACAGGAGGGAGACCTGCAGCTGATGAGAGAGTTGTAGGGTCGGGTGCCAGAGAGGTGTTGAGGGATGTGACATTGTAGAATGAATCGTCGTCGAAGTCGTCCCAATCGGTGTAGTTGAGTGTACCGTTCATTACTTTTAATAGGCTCAAATAACGAAATCAGGATCAGTTTAACATCTGTCAGGCAGGATATAGGTCATGACATTTAGGCCTCTAACTAGGGGAGCCAGATGCAATGTAAATTACTACATTGCGGTTTCTCTAATATTAATGGCTCTAAATTCTTGATTTTTGAAATGATCAAACTAAATTCTCTCAATAAGCCCAGGAAAAATTAAGGCTTTGGCCAGTGGCCTAGCCGAAAGAAAACGAAATTACGGACACCAATTTATAAAAGGATAACAAATCAAAAGGGATAACAAATAAAGAAATAGTTGTAGGGTACAAATCATTTGAGATTTGAATCTCATTACTTTGGAACCGAAATAAATAACAATTTTATTTTGTTCTTTATCATTACAAGTTGTAGAATGGGGAGCTCACAGTGGTAATATATATCGATGAAATGGGGTCCATTTATAATAAGGCAATGAATGATATGCTGTACTCATCCTACACTACGTGATATAGACAATTATGCAGATGTATTTCGAAAGCTGTGAGCGAGAGTTATCCATATGGTTTGCGAAGGTTTATAGGATGACGAAATGCTTATCAAAATTACAAAAGACTGCTCTTAAAAGCTCATCTACTATGACAACATGAATATATCATTGTACAGCTGTTGTTTCTCAAAGAGGGGTGCTAGTAGAGCATTGGCCAGGCAGTAGACAGGAGAGTTTGAACAAGACAAGGATATCTAAACCGTCAGTAGGTCGATAGGTTAGAAAAAGTCCGAAAAATCGTTTATACCGATGATATGTAAAATTAAAACACCAAAATATAGGTCCGATTCGAGCACGAAGAAGGATCCCAAGCCAAATGATGTCATATGAGATGAGCTATTAAAATGCAATACCTAGCATCATGACTAAAGACATTAGGAGCATACTAACTCAACAAGAGCATACATACAGCATATCTCTCAAGTTACAGGCAAACCTCGATTTACCGGACGGATCAATCAGTTTATGTCACCTCGATTAACCACGCACCTCAATGTATTCCTTGTATTTTTCATACGGAGCCACAGAGGCCGGACGAAACAGTCTGATTAACGAGTCAAGATTGTAAACCATGTGCAAACATCCTATATTACGGTAAATCGAGGTTTGACACCCAGCAGCAGCACCTGGATCCTGGAGCGTTGTACCACGTTTTTAAAAGAAATACAGAGAAATTCAGATCAACATCTAATACTAGGCTGTCCAGTAAATAATTTCGTTGGGCTTTTCTGGGAAAATGGTTTAAGATAGAGCAAAATGGACTTCACCAATGTTTTTAGCACTCGATTTTGAACCGGAATACAATGCCTGATATCGGTATGTGGTTGTTCTCGGTTCCCAGCAGGCTATTTTCTCTGCCCCACTTTTGTTGCTGCTGCACGGGGTTACCAAAGTTTTCTAAACGCTGCCCTATGAAAACTGGTTCAGTCTTTTTAGCTCCTATGGTGCTTAATCGATAGCAAATTGTCTAAGGATGAGCTATGTTTGCGATTTTAGGCTCTATGTGTTGACTTATAACCTCTAGAACAGTTAATGTAACATGAAAAAGCGTCAAAGTGCAAAAAAATTGGGCCTGTTTTACGGGTATTTTTGAAAACATCAATAACTAACTTTTTAAGTCAACCAATCACATAATTTGGTTCACTACGTCTTAGAACTGACTTAGAACTAACTTTTACTGCAGAGTTTTTGATTATAAGCCAATCCTGATAAGACCCGGAAGTGAAAGTTTCTAACTTTGACCAAAATTTTTTGGAAGCCCATTGCTCAGTGAAAAATAAAGATAGGATCTTTTATTACATCTCAAACGAAAGATAATTGTCTAATGAACAAGCTTGATGCAACAAAACATCACTCGATGTACAATTTCAAGAAGTACAGCAGGTTTAGTACTAAAACTTGAAAATCGCGATTTTCCATATGCAGCAGCAACGAGAGTGGGGTATAGAAAGAGGCCTCGTGGGAACCGAGAACAACCACATTCCGATATCAGGCATTATATTCCGATACAAAATCGAGTGCTAAAAACAGTGGTGAAGTCCATTTTGCTCTATCTTAAACCATTTTCCCAGAAAAGCCCAACGAAATTATTTACTGGACAGCCTAGTATATCGACACTTGTTGAGTAACACTCAATGAATATTGGCACTGGTTTTCTAGAGGGTCCTATAGCGCTGTTATATATATACTGTTGAGATCTGAAGGCAGGTGTGTTCCACCTTTATCTCTGCAGTGTATTGAAAGGTACCAACAGTTCATTGGGCCAAACAGGAGTAAAATAATTCAGACTAAGATAGTAAATGTGCTGTAAACGATTTCTAAATACAAAAGTATAATGTTGAAAAATGATCTACTATTTCAAGATTGTGCTATAACGTATTATGTACAAAGTGATATAAAAATTGTAATAGCTGTGCAACACGTAAAGAACTAATGAGAGAAGAGTTGTAACCATCGTTTAGATGTCCACCGATAGGCGGAGCGCTTAGTGGGAAACATGTATCCATTATAGATTGTGGTTCCGGTTGGCTCTCTCTTTTATTTTTAACTTCGAGGTTGGGAATTCTCGAAAAGATGATGCAGTCTGGTAAATTATCAAGGCAGGCAAATCTATGATGATGTCTCAAGAGATTTTGGCAAATGAAAACAAAAATTTGAACATTGGAAAATGGTCATAGAATTTTTCAAATTTGTTAAAACATGAAATCATTTTGCAACCTCAAGAAAAAAAAAGAAAAAATCAAGCTTAGAATTCTGGAAAATATAAGTGTCGTCTCATTTCATTTTAAACCAAAAACCATCTATCTTCCACAAATATGTATACACAGTGATACTCTACCGTGCTCCTTCATAAATAATATTAGATCAGTATGCTCCTTCATAAAATTATCCAAGTGTTCCGTACGATGGTCCATCATCCGCTCGAAGGCGTTTTCCTGTAGCGAAGCTCCCATTCTTGGACCACATACACGGCAATCAATGAACAACCTACAATGAGAAAATTTAAAAGTTGTGATAAAGGAGCATTGCAGCACCCTACTATATGGAGTGAGAAAAGTTTTGATGAAGGAGCAACACAAAGAATGCACTTACCGATGATGAGGAAGAGCAGGGCAAATGAAAAGATAAGATAAAAGTAGAACCAGGAGAGATTGATATAACCCGACTCCGGGTTCATGACACCACAGATAACTCCAAGGGCAATGCCGATTAGGAGACAGATTATACCCAGTGCAAGGTAGACATTGCGTTTTCGGTTGAGGTCTTTCACTGAGGGGGAAATAGAACGTTACAGAAAACGACGATCATTGACATTTGACCCTTTCTTTGATCAGACATGGCTGAAAAGTCTCATTTTACAAAATTCTTACTTTCTGATGGTCCAATGGGTGTATGTTTAGCAGGGATTGCTGGATAACAGAGAGCAAAGCACCAACCAACTCCTCCACCTTCCCCATCATCAGATAGCGCATCCTCGTTTCCTTGGTTACCATCCTTGTTACCATGGTTACCATCCTTGTTACCATGGTTACCATCCATGTTACCATGGTTACCAGCTGCTGAGTAATCATCATCATCTGGCATGTCCAATACCCGCTGATATCCACCAGAAGTACTTTGTCCACCACTTTGTTCACCTTGTTCCTGGAGGAAGAGTTTTAATTGTCATTTCTGAATTGAGATAAACGAAAAAGTGTAGCCTGTCAGGCATCATGCTGACCATTTCTCGCATAGAGAGTGTAAAGTTCGTTTACTAAAGTACGGCACACTGACTCACCTTTTGTCCATCTTCTCTTTAATCTTGCCAGCCAAGTTAACTGATTTTACTCCTGATTTCTCCGACCCTTTCCTTGCAGTAGGAGGGGGTGGGTCTGGTTCGGCATGGACCGCTACCATCTGCTCCATCCTCACCACTGGCTCATTGGATATCACATACGCACCTCCCTCATCTGGCAGGTCTTCAACTACCATGGTGGAGGTGATATCGATCACACTGGTGGTATTCTTGGAGCTGTTTATATCGTGTGCACTGATCCCTCCACCCTCCTCCAGTACTAGGGTATCATCAGCCAGTAACCCTCCATCTACCAGTACAGTTTCCTCCATTTCTGAGGAGGTGACTCCTTCCACCAGGACTGTCTGGTCTAGCTCTTCTGATGTTACCCCAGCCACAATGACCTAGAGAGAGACGTGCAATAAGAGAACCATACCCGACATTCTTGCTCTCTCTCTCTCTCTCTCTCTCTCTCTCTCTCTCTCTCTCTCTCTCTCTCTCTCTCTCTCTCTCTCTCTCTCTCTCTCTCCCTCTCTCTCTCTCCCTCTCTCTCTAGTTAAAGTAACCACCTCACCCGGCTCTCTCCCTAGTTAATTTAATAATCTCTCCACTCCACTAACCTCCTCCTCGGTATCAACACCAGGTACAACCACTTCCACCCCTCCCCCTGAACCACCCAGAGTCTCCAGCACAGATGCAATGGTAGCAGGTTGGGTCGGGGAGGTGAAGAGACCCTCAGATGGCCCAGATATAGACACCTCAGGTACCCCCGGTGGTGCTGAGTCCCCTGCCTCAGACGCAGGACCCTCAGAGAATTCAGATTCTGGGCCGGTGGTAGAGTCGGTGCTGGCTGAATCTTCTAGAATCCTATCAGGGTCATCGGAAACGGCAACTCCTTTTGATCTGAAATCAGTGTTATTTTGTTTGGCCAGGGTCATCAAGCTTTAAGGTGGAACTGAAATCTAATTATTTCTTGTTTCAGTTGAACAATATCAGTTGAGTTTGCTGGTTCATACTTCAACTTCAATTTGGTTCCCCTCTTCCACATGGTCACCAGAGCCTTCAGATCTGCATCTCCACTCTCTTTCTGCATCATACCAACCGCCTGATTGGGAGATTGTGGTATCATTTTATCACTAGTAAAGGGTATCCCACTATCTTTGATTGTGGGATTGTGGTATCATACAGTATATCATAGTAGGTTTCGTCTTTCTACGGGGGTGGGGGTAGTCGCGAGATGGGGTACCCACTATAATTACTATGGAGCGTATCAACTGCTGCCTGCAGATCTCTCCCACCGGTCTCCATAACAGGGAGACTGCAGTCAACAATGTGTTATATTTACCCGTCTAATGGCAGCCACGCTCATTGCAGTGTCAGTTGAAGTCCTCCTCATACTCAGTTTAATGAGGTCTTGCCAACTCAAACTGGTATCCTTCTCTAGCTTGACAAGCTCAGGGGGTTCAACACCGTACAGTACATCCGCTTTCCTGGAGAAGGTGTGTTTTGAAATTGTACATTCCCTTTCCCCGAAAATGGCCTATGAGAGTTTTTCATACCGAAGATTCATATTATGGAAGGAGAGGGATGGTTGCTTACTTTGATACTTCAAGTAGGCAGATAAGCACATTCCTCAGATATTTCCTTTCCACAATATCAACAGTCTCGAACAGGCAGGTCTCTTTGACTCCCAGTGATTTGGCCCATTTCACAAACGCCTCTAAATAATTAGTTGATTGAAGTATGTAGTGTAATTGAGAAAGGGATGGGAAAATGCGTTTTTCGATTTAGGGGATCAACAAATAGAAACACGTTGGTTTACAAACAAATGTTTCGATCTTGCGATCTGAAACAACCATATTGATTTAGGAGATCTTTAAATTTGTGAATTTGGAAGGGATATGAGGGGTTTAATACTCCCTTTAGTTCTATTTTGGATCTCATGGGCCACTGAGTAGGTAAATCAATGTTTAACACGAACCTATGTTGCAGCGTGCCTGAAAGGATCCGGGGATTGCATTGGGCTTGTACTTTAACCCGGGGCACTTGAGACCCCTGCTGGATGCGGCAGATGCAATAGCCTCCGCCAGACGACACAGATCTGCACCCGACGCCAGGGGAACTGTGGAAATATATAAAGGTAAGAGAGGATAATCATTTTACTTTTCGATCACTTCGGTTCGCAAATTGAAATTTAAGCGCTGGTATAAGCGCCGCTTGGCCGAATAATCACAATACTTACTGGTGAAGTTATTGGCTGAGATGTCGATGCCTAAAAGTCTCCTTAGCCACTGACACAGATCGTCAAGGAGAGGTCTGAGGAGGGGATCACTCCGCAGTCGATCCATGGGGTCACCCACATCAGGATCTGGGGGGGGGGGGGGGGGTGGTATATGAAGAGAGATTGGTATCTAGAGATCTGGGGGGGGGGGGGAGTATATATGAAGAGAGATTGGTAGAGAGATCTGGGGGGGGGGGTGTATGAAGAGATAGGTAGATGGGTGATGGGTGATGAGAGAATCGTAGAGAGATTCAATGATAAACTTTTGGAAATTTGAGGTCCATAGGCTGAGTTGAATGGAGCATAGTGGAAGTACAGTCGGACCCCGATTTACCGGGATGCTCGGGGGAAAGGATTTTACCCAGTAAATCGGGGTGCCCGGTATATCGGGGTGAAATACTGTTAATTTCCTATACCGGGGGAAGTTTATCCTCCCGGTAAATCGGGGTTCCGGTAAATCGGGGCCCGGTAAATCGGGGTCCGACTGTAATGAGTGTGTGTGTATGTGTGTCATGTGACCTCTGTCAGAGCATTTCAGCCTAACCCTTATTCTCATTTCGAGTGAGAACTGTGGTCAGAGCATTGGCCTGACATTGTGACCATGTGAATTGCGAAATGAAAAGAAAGATAAGACAATAAATTGTAAATATTTTAGTTTGATCAGGTTTATGATACGCCCTCATAGAACCTCATGTGATGTTTGTGATTGATGTGGCCCGATCTTTATTCTCATGTGAAAACTGAGAGTTGCAGCTTAATGACGTATCAAATTCCACCCACACTTGATCCTGATATCTGATCTCCACAAAGCTAATTCCAGGCCAAAAAACAATTTGGCAATGATAAAGTATATTATACCAGCAAATACTAAGTTCAAACAAATTACCGATTTGGAAAGTGAACGTTCCTGATCTGGACATGACTTCTCATGTGTCTTGTAACATTTTGGGCTTCATACAGTTGAGCTGGAACTAAAACAAAATACAATCAAACCTTCAAAAATGCAATATATTGTGTTGAGAATTATCCTAGAAAATTATGGCGTTCCAATATAATGCGCTTAGATACTAACAGTAACACAAAGCCAGAGTAAAAGCTTTGTTTGAAATTAACAAAAGGAGCGTATATTATAGTGACGTATTAATTTAGTTTATTCAAGGATAAAGCAGGCAATAAAAAGGTATTGAATACTTTGATCAATATAATACATAGGTGGTCTATATTCTGAAAATTCTTTGATGCATAATTGTGCCATTCAAAATGCGTACCAAATTAAAATTACAAAAGATCTCAAAGACTATTAGAGGGATCTAGCCCCACTGTAAATGTCATGGTGCATTAGTTATACCCCCACTGTAATAATTGTCATGGTGCTTTAATTATACCCCCTTTGTATTAGGATATTACGGTTGATGCTCTAAGAATGCAAAATGAGGTGATCATTAGTATAGAGGCTAAAAACAAGAAATCTGTTCATTATTTTATAACTCGAAACAATTCTAATTCGAAATTATACTTACGCAAGGTGTGCAATAAACAAGCTTGCAGTACGAGTTAACTACAGTTCTAGTTAACTCTCTCTCTCTCTCTCTCTCTCTCTCTCCCTGCATATAATTTACCTCTATCTCTCTCTCGTTTCCTCCCCCTCCCTTTCGTCTCCCTTTCTCTCTCCCTTTCTTTCTATCCCTCCATCCTCTTTTCTAAGCTGTCACACGAAATATGGTACATCCGCCTCTTGGCACTCCACCCCTCCATGCACACTTTAGACGCACTGTACTGTATCTACCAGTAAACTTCCAGTGAGGGAGGGGAACTGTGTTCTACCAGTTAAGATTTGAATGTTGATGGTCGTATACATACTTGAAAGGAAATTGAAACTATCTACAATTTTTTGATGGTCGTATGCCCCCCCCCCCTCCTATAATGCATTATGAATTGTCCACTCCGTTCCTTGAAACTAATATATATGCGAAAAACAATTTTACTTTTTAAGGCCGGAATCCTCTCAACCACAGAATGCATTATTTATTGTGCAACAACCGTATGGGCTGAAAAGTTTCAATATATAGTTTTATGTACAAATGAACTTTCAAGAATTTATATACTGTCTCAGCGACGTGAAGCTAAAAGGTTTTATATTGCTTGTCAAACGATATATATGTTTCTTAATGCATCCATTTCTTTACGTCCATGTCTCTCTACTTTTCTTTAATCTTTACCTCTCTTCCCCCATCTCTAGCTCTCTCCGTTTATCTCGAGATGAATCTGTTTCCCCACCAAAGGACCGCACCCATATACCTCCTAAATAGTTTAGTGTTTCTATCGCTACCAACTCTAAATAAAACGAGCTATTGCCTATTATGATTAACGAATACTAATAACTAAAACTTCAAAATATAGAATGCTCGGATCGGCAATTTCTAATAACAATAACAATAACGGATATTGCAAAAGAGTAGTTTCAATGAAATATACTATAGGTTATTGATGGAAGGGCGGAACAATAGGGGACACAGCTGGTGTCCATAGAAATACAGGCTCTTCAGGATTGTTCTATCTCTCTCTCTCTCTCTCTCTCTCTCTCTCTCTCTCTCTCTCTCTCTCTCTCTCTCTCTCTCTCTCTCTCTCTCTCTCTCTCTCTCTCTCTCCTCTCTTCTCCTCTCTCTCCCTCCCCCCCTCTCTCTATTTCTCTTTCTCTCTCTCTCTCTCTCTCTCTCTCTCTCTCTCTCTCTCTCTCTTCTCTCTCCCTCTCTCTCTCTCTCTCTCTTCCTCTTTCTCTCTCCCTCTCTCTCCCTCTCTATGCTCTTTTTCTTTCCCTCCTAATTTCTCCGTCGCCCCACTACAATGTCAAACTAAGCAGATGTGGGTAGCTGAGTTCACTCCCGCGATGTATTTAATCGATCCCTAGTTTAATATCGTTATGGTATCTTCATCTGGTTTCGTTATTAATTAGTAAACTTAATTAATCTAGTTTAACTAGATCCAGACCTTTATTAACAAATGTGAGAGTACTCTGAGAGAGAAAGAGAGAGAAACAAATTGCGAAATGTTGAGATGGTAGTTTAGTTAAAACCACAACGATTTAGTCGTTACAGGGTTGCAGCTATTAAAAGTAAAATCACGAAACCAGAGAGGTGAATGGTCGAGGTCAGGTAAATTTAGATGTCAATGTCAGATAAAACTAGATATCGAGGTCAGATAAAAGGTCGCTACGTTGTAGATTAAAACAGGGCCTGTACAGCTGGACTCTGTAAACCCTCATCGACACACCTGCAGTAGTACTAAACACTGTGTAGCATGATCAGGGAGTAGCCCAAAATTTAAAAAGACATGATAGTTTTATCAAGCAAATAACTTTCAAAAAAATTTAAAAACCAGACGTCAGCTAAAGTAGGGGAGAGAAAGGAGTTATGAAATAATATGAATTGTATATATGTGAGACAGCTACTGTCATTTTCCTACCTTGAAGTCAAATTCAGGGTCCTGTCAATGGTAGTATCGTTTGTTTCTGTCAAGCGAGGGAATATAGAGATGGGTTGTCAAATGTCAATTGTAAAATGAGTTTTGAAGTGTACTAACGATGCAATTATGCTGACTCAGTCACTTCCCTCAGACACAAACATAGTTCTACAAATCGTACCAAATAATTTCTTTCACTATACTTACAGCCATTGATGTTTGACTGACAGTTAGTTTCCTCCACTCGAATGCAGTGAACAGATAATTCTGTAGGATCCCCAGAGAGAATGCCATGGTAGAGTTACAGATGGCTCCCAGACAACACCAGAATACTGTAACCGGTACCAGGGGTTTGGAGCTTTGTAACACACCCATCTTACTATGGGAAAGGGGGAGGAACACGTGAGTTTTTCATGCTCATACGAAGTAGGGGAAGCAGTGTCAAACAATTGAAACGTTGAATATTGAGTTCAGCTCTCCGCATCCCCGGATCGAGCACTCTACCAGGATACAAACTTCTAAATCTAACTAGAAACGTTGAATACAATATCTTTCAAATCCGGATCAAAGATCAGAAATACCAATATTAAGGCATGCACAACAATTGTTTCAGTAAACGTGGGATTTGTCAGTGACATCAGGCCATAATTGGGTGACAAGTTGTCACCCAATAATGGCCTGATGGATAACTAAATACAAGGCGACTGGCGAGCATGAAACGTTTCATAAGATTACAAGCCAACAAGCTTATAAAACATCAAGATCAAAAGACCTTTTTAACCAGTTGACGGGTACTAAACTAACATCCTAGTTTACACCTCATTAGATACCCGCGGGGCTCGTTATACTACCGGAATTGCTGCTGCTTGTATTGCTATGAAAACATTTCAGTAATCCTATATCAGGTGTATCCTGCTGATACTGTGATATACTGACGACATGCCACTAGACTACCGGGGATATGGCTAGGAGCCAAATTTCAGTATCACAATATCATTCTAGAATCCATAGCGAAACAACTCTTTCCAAATTTTCTATATAAGTCTCAAATTCAAATATGTCCCCGTGTTCAGAATGGGCCGGCGGCCGGCGTCGCCTGACACGAAGTGATTTGCCCCCGTGGGTTGGATCCCCGACAGGGGTTCACGCCCATGGCAACCTCATGGCAACCCCATGGCAACCTCTCTTATAAAATCAGAAAAGCTGCAGATTGTGAATCTAAATCAGGCTCGATTGAAATTGAATACAAGAATTGAGCTGGATCTGTCGTGGCGGTGTTGGTGGTACTGACCCAAATACTAACCCCAAAAAACAAACACAGAGTAGTCGACACACTAGATGCTCATGCAGCATACGATAATGATGACGCGTGGCGGCATATAGCTTGTTTGTTCAGAAAACATTCTAGGTATCGACAGATGGCGGCTTTCTTGGAAGGGAGGTGGCATGATACCAGTATATAATATTGAAAGATCGAACATAGAAGGTCATACGACCCAAAGGAACCACATTATCTAAAGAAGCGAATCTAAAAGAAGGTTGGATTCCAGCATACGATATTTCGCAGATTGCAATTTTTTATTGCCGAAACATTTCTAGATGAAAAACAGCCTACGTTTTTGTTATTGAATACCAACGGTTTTCAGAAAATTAGTTTCGCGGATTTTCAAGGAATTTTCACTTCAAAATTAACTTATACGCCCTCGGTACCAGCTGCAGACATGTATTTAGGAGCAACAAGATCTGATCTAATCTATATATTGAGGATTGCCGTGTGATCCGATTGAACACGAATTTATAATAGTGGTATGAATACCATTTACTGCGAGTACATCCCCTTTTACTGTGATTCACCACTACTCGAGAGTGCTATATATGAGCTTGCACGCTAATACACATTTTATTTTGAATCTCTTGTAAATGGAGTGAGTGCTTGGTAAAATTGACATCCCCAAAAGGACGGGGTGATACACGAGATCTGGAGACATATATTATCTCGGAGATATCACGATGAGAACAAGGCAATTGATATAGGATACCGATATATAGGGCAGGTTATACCCTTCTTTAGCTTTATTAGATTCAATTATGTATTTCTCTTATTGGACACGTCACACCACATTCATACACAACTATGCGATTTGAGAATAATGACCCTGTAACAGAGAATCCTCTGTCCACAACGTAGTAAATGAATTCTGCAACAACAACCACGGAATACACAACGCTATACTAAACCATACGAAAAACATAAACAGAACCAGAGGCGTCCCTTGCAGAGCTATAATACGGGATAGCTGTATTCCTCTAGTTCTTCTAGGGCCATATCCAGGTAGCACAGCGTGTGACTCAATAAGACACGTTACCCCCAATTCTTGGAAGATCTTCCGGTTCTTCTCGCCCGTTCCTGATTCTGAGAACTGGATTCTGATGTCTCTCTTTCCTTCTCTCTCTTTCTATAGTATCTCATCCCGCATGCAGATCTCAAAATCGACATTCCTCCTCGCGCTCTCCTCTCTCTATCTATCTATGTGCGATTCTAGTCCCCTCACGGTCTCTTTTTCATGCCGATAGAACGCGAAAATGTACGTGAATATGATTGATGTATATCAGTATCTCTTGAAAAAGACCGTCTGAAAAAATGGAGTGGGACGTAGGGCTTCAGTATGTGGAAGGATAGAGTTGCAAAAACAAGTGGAAGGTGGTATGGATTGGTAGGACGACAAGTTGTGATCGACGCGCTCATCCTCGAGACTGTAGGAGAGAGAAGAGAGCCGCGACGCGCTGACGCTGTAGAGAGAGCGACGGAGTGAGATGAAGCGAGCCGGAAGACGGTAGGAGATGCGAGAGAACGATGAATGGCAAATAATGGGCTAGAAAGGCCCGACGATGTCTTGTCCTGCTCGACTCTCCTATCTCTCCTCTATCTTCTCCTCTCTCTCTTCTCTCTCTCACTCTATTCTTCTCTTTATTATTAGTCTCTCTACTGTTTTCTGTTTCTACTCGCTTCCATTGCGATTTCCGCTCCGTCACCATTTCCATCAGGGGGCACCGCGGACGACTGAGGGCAGAAGGCAGCAGCGGTCGGGATGACAGTATCTACCAAATAGACTAAATCTTTTATTTATATAATTTATTGACCCCGTTTGTTTAATTTATTATTGACATTGTAAGTGTGTGTACCACTATTTATATTCAAGGCCAATATCGGCCGACCCCCCCCATTTCTAGGAAGGACCAAGTAAAAACTCAATTTTACCATATAATTATTGCAGCAAAATAAATTCAATTGGAGCATAAAAAGAATAAAATTGGCACAGAAATATATACTGTCGTAATACAGTCGGACCCCGATTTAGGGCCCCCCGATTTAGTGGCACCCCGATTTAGGAACAGGATTTTTTTCCCCCGTTAAAGGAAATTAACCTTATTTGACCCCGATTTAGTGGACACCCCGATTTAGTGGACAAGAGCCTTTCCCCCGAGGGTGTCCCTAAATCGGGGTCCGACTGTAGTACTCATCTGGCAATGTATAACTATACAACAAGTCGAAAATCTAAAAGTAGTTTACTTTAGCTTTCAGTTCACTATATCTGTCCCTACTCTCTATGACTATCTTTCATATCCATACGTCATGATAGTACGACTCTAATTTTGTACCACTAACAATATACACACGTCCGCAGCTGAATATAATAACAGAGTGTTACTGTTGCAGTGCGTCGATAAGGAGATGATCTATTCCCTGTTTGAGGACGCTAACTGGCACATCAGGGTACCCAATTCCTGTATGGAGATATCAAGTGAGGAGATATGAAACAAAGGTTAGATATAGTTAGAATCATCTTCTCTTTTTAGTGGCAGAAGCCAATGACTAATGTTTGATTTTCAGACAAGTCCTATCCTTTAGTCCTATACAGTCCTATACAGTCCTATACAGTCATAATTATAGTTCGATTTTCAGACGAGTCCTATCCTTTAGTCCTAATTATAAAAATTCTCGCTTCGCTAAGAATCAGTCTTATTCAATGATTCTCAGAATCGTCTAATCAGATCAGAGCTATTCATATATACCTTTAAGATAGTTGTGAGCGTATGCCATTCCGTTCCGTTTCTCCGACTCACTGCTCCGTCCCCCGACCCACACAAAGACGTGCTTAACAAGGTCGACAATGAAACAGTTATCTGGGTTCAGCAGGTTTAGGGAGACTGAGGCACCCTCAGCGATGTCTTGGATAACACACTCTCCGTCTGATGAGGGGGATGGGGGTGGGTGGTTTTAGTGGGGGGGGGGGGGGTAGTGGGGGGTGGTGGGGGAGGGGGTGGTGTTGGGGCTAATATCAGGGGTATTACACTCCACCATGATAGTGGAGCGTGGTGGTGTAGTGGGGTTAGTTTAGTGGGCGTTTTATAAATAGTGTAACATTTCGGATAAGTTGAAATATAAATGTAAGAGTATTGGTCAGAAATTGTATTGTGCAAGTAGCACCGGGCAACTTAATAACTGATGCATTAGTACCTGCTATTGCTACTACTCATTACTACTAGTAATGGAATTCACATATCGACAATGTTGATATAAAATGTTACTTTACCAAGTATTCTCTGACCTACCTTTCTCACTAATCTCCAGCATTCTCTGCACGGATTCTCTGACTGGTTTAGCAGTCACTTTCTTGGGTTTAGAGTTGCTTTCGTTTTCCTTCAGATACCTCATAATACTTTCAAACCCATCACTTTGTTCATCCAGAATTGTACTCTTCACCTACACAGAAATATGGGGGGGGGGGGTGGCCGGGGGTTACAAATATATGTAACCAATAAAGAAATATTTCATGTAGTAATAGTATGTACCGAATCTTTATAATCTAGGCATAATTGTTTCTCGAGAGGGATCCCTCTATTTTGTCTTCTCGATCATCGACCCTTTTATAGCGACACTTCGTAAGCATCTCCTTGCATGACACAGGTATATAGGATCAGAAAGGGGAGACTAATTGATAAACGCATCCCCCATCCTCCATCCCTTCTGACGAACCTTTGCTTTTTTAGCTTTTCCTTGCTAAATGCCGCTAAATGTACCTTTCGTTTTGCCTCTAGGTCTTGTAGGTAGGCTGCTGCAGAGAACTTCTCCATTTTATCACACTTTGCTCCATTACACTGGTACAAGTGCTCTCCACTATCAATAATGAAGACATCGTCACTCGATAGGTACTCCTTGTAGGGGGTCTTCTCGTACACTTTAACCGTCTTACCTGGGTACAGAGTGTTATATATGGGATCATCAATGGGGATCAGTCAGGGGGGTCAGTGGGGATCAGTTAGTGGAGTCAGTAGGATTAGTGGGGACCAGTCACTGCTGCAGAGTACTTGTTGAGTACTGCTGGATCAGCCAGAGAAGTTATAACTCGCTAACTCACTAACCCCCCCCCCTCTCTCTATCTCGATCAGAGAGGTGAAACATGCAAAGTGTTGGATCATTGGGGGATCGAATTCAGGAAACTCGCTAACTCGTGTAAAACGGCTTGATGGGATGAAACACGTAACCACTTAAAACTCGCTTCAATCTAGGAAGGACATGGTTTGTTGAGTAAGCTGGGTGGTCTCTCACCTGCACTTACTCAACAACTACTGCTAGATTACTGTTGCTGTCAAGATTAGATTTGTTACCAAGACCATTGCAATTTATTTTCGCGTCCCCATTGCACTCTCAGTGCACTCATCCCGAAATGTAGCTGTAAATTTACCGCAATTCTCGGAGCACTGATCTATAGATCATGCTATTATAGCATGGCAATCTCTGAGAACTGTGCATTTGACTCAATCCCGGACACCTTATAATGTTATATCATGTACCATCTTCTCAAGTTGAGTACCACCCCTTACTCAATAAAAGTTAGTCCTTGGCCCTAATAGTTTCCATTAGCTAGTTAATAAATCCCACTCTCAGTGCAGCAGCCCAAATTGAAACAATTTTCAATCCGTATGGGGTATTGGTGTTGTTCACAACACAAGCAGCTTTCATAGTGCCACCTTGTTGGGCCCATGGCTGTGTGTTTTATGATTATTCATCTAAGCTGTGTGAGTTGTGAAATAATCGAGGCTTTATAGATTTTCTTTATATTGCCTTGCTCAAACCTCTTTTTTTTTAAAATCAAGGGTTTGAAAAACAAGGACTTTGTCTAATGATACCATTTAAAGCTCTCTCTCCTACATTTTACAAGTGCATGATAAAACCCCCTCATCTCAATTTGTATTACAATAACATGTCGTTACTATGTGTTACAAATCTTCAAATAGGGATGATTGTATATCTTTTAGTGAAGGCGTGACCTGAGCTTGTTGGTGCATCCCCTAACTCTAATTGTTATCTTCTAGAACTCTCGTTTGTATCTTGCGGGTGGAGCTCGCAAAAAGGGGGTCGAGCTAGGCAAAGCTCTAATTGTTCGTATAAACTGGTTTTCTTTGAAAAAAAAAGTTACTCAGAATCGCGATTTTCACTTATTTTACCTCCCCTAATTTATCTCCTTCACACTAGCTTGCACTTGTGGTCCCTCGCCTCTCGGCCTTTTTTATTTCCCCATTATATATGTTCTACAATATATATGACGAATATTTTGAGACACATTTTGAATCTTGGACCTTCACTTCCTGTATTTTTCATTGCTGTACATTTCCAGATTTGATATGATTCTCTCCTTGGTCCTTCCTCTCCTCCTCCTTCCAAGTGAGATCAAATCGACCTTTATTGATGGTGTGATACCGGACATCCCCTATTTCAACTACTACTCCCCAATCTCGAAGGAGCGATGTGTTCTAAACTGCCATGTGGATTACTACTGCAAGGCAATCTACTTCTTCCCTCACAATGACACATGTTTCTGCTACAACCGGGTTAGCGTGACATACTATGAAGTGGCATCAAGGGATCCTGAAATAGCTGTGGGACTAATCAACTTTGAGGGACCGTGGGAAGACCCGACTGTCAGCACTGCACTACCAGAAATAACTGGCCTGTTCGCCTCAGCTCCCTTTGAGTTGTCAGTGGTTGGTGTCCCCGTCCCAGGAATGGAGGTTCTGATTATGGACAGAGCAGGAAGATGCTTTCATCCAACAGACCTGAATTCAGTCTGCCAGTCCACCTCAATATTTACCCTGCAACCAACTGGTAACAAACATGAAATAACTTTGCATCAGAAAAAAGGGGCTTGTCTGTTCTTTGATGAGAAAGGATCAGGTGTCACGAGGGATTGTGCCGATAAAAGAGCCATATTCCCGGTTGATGGGATTCTGGTGAATCGTTCCTCGTTTGATCTGACCCCTTACCAGATGTATCACGTTTGAGGAGTACCCTGTGTGTCAGACATCCCTCATAATGGACTCACTCCCAAATGCCTTCGTTAGGAAGGAAGAGTGAACACCCGGTGGTGAATCGAATGCAGCGGTTGGAGGTGATGTGTAGGAAGGGTTTCAGGCTACAGAGTGATGGCAGGGCCAACTTCTACCGCATTTCGTGTCAGGAAACTGGCGAATGGCTCAACGATGAGGTCTGTGTAAGCCAAAATGAAGATGGGAACTTGAACCGAAGTAGAAGATAAGCCAGATGAAGTTATCTCCAACAATTGTACGTGTGAGTGTGGGACTCTAGGAAGACTGGGTAACTACCGACAAGATTATTGTCACTGTGTTTCCTCATTGCTTCCTATATCATTGTGGCAGTTGCAGCCAGGAATGAGACATGAGCACCGTACAATTGATCAGATATATGTATCATGATAGAATGAGTTGGTCAAACATGTTCAGAAGGCCGGTATACCACATTGACAATTGCCTCTCTAGTGAGTTTTAGGTCCAGACAAGATTTGACAGAGTTTTTGTTTGAACAAAACTGCGCTTTTATCCTTTGTTGTAAAGCTGATTTGTTCGCTGATTATGAATAATGTTCCAAACTCCTAGTACAAATTGACTGGTTCTTCTAATAGAGTATGACTATGAGAGTAGAGACCTGTAGAGTATTTGGAATGATAAAAAGAAGAACCGTTCAATTTGTAGCGATACAGCTCTATTTCATTTATCCACCACAACCATTTCTCTTCTTTGCATCTACAACTACCCCCATCAAAAGTTCGCGACGCTAATTCTTGATTGGCGTCGCGATTAACGTCGCTAAAAAAGCTCATTCACTGCAAGAATCGCGCCGCGAATCCAGGTATTCGCGGCGTTTTCACTGCGTTTTTTCAAAAAAAGCAAATTTTTCAGCATTTGCATTTTTCAGCAGCTGATTTTGAAAAATTCAAATGCTGAAAAATTTGCTTTTTTGAAAAAACGCAGTGAAAACGCCGCGAATACCTGGATTCGCGACGCTATTCTTGCAGTGAATGAGCTTTTTTAGCGACGTTAATCGCGACGCCAACCAAGAATTAGCGTCGCGAACTTTTGATGGGGGTAGATACCTGTATTATCGTCATCAATATTCTTGGGAAGAAACCAACAGATGCGAAATGCGAGTCCGACCTCTGCTAAGCCATCCTTACTCCTTTTATAGATAATGCACGATCCAACCAATCAGGTTCCAAGAATTAAAGTTTAAGTTGTTATTGGAACTAGTTCCAATGGTTCTATAGAAGCTGAAGATAAATCTCACATATGGTTTGCAAAGAGGGTGCAGTGATCAAGTCACGCTTTTCTGCATAAAATAAATATATTCATTAGATGCTCTCTGTGGTTTTTGAGTAAAAAGGCCGTTACTCAACAAACCCCCCAGACTACTACGTGAAAGAGCTAACCAGTATAAACCACCAAAATAATTCTTTCGCATCACTAGTAGGCCCGTTCGCCCTACGGGCGAATTTCGGGGAAATGGTAGCTTGATTAGGGAACGCTGACATCACCTACACCATCCGTTCCTAGCCTATCTCTCACTTTCTCCCTACCCATGTTGTTGTACGCTCTGGGCTTCCTGACAATGCCAAGGTGCGAATTTAAGAGATCAATGTCAGGGAGGTGCAGTGCTGTTCCAGAAACTCATCACGTGAAAACGTGGCCGCTATGTAGCCGATTCGGAGATTTCTATATTAGACTGTAATCACCCTTGGGCGACGTTGGGTAAAGCTATCAGTAGTCGTTGATTGGCTCGCTTGAACACGTTGGCGTAATCTGTCATAATCTCTAGCCTGCTCCCGGACAGCAGCAGATCTTCCGGACCCAGATGACCGTTGCCGAATAGCGCTTGGGGTTGAAGAGAGACATCAGGACAAAATTAAAAGAATGCACGTGCAGAATTGAATTTCCCTTAGTACCCAAAACTGCAACTGGGAGTGAGGTTTCTAAGTTGCTCTAATAATTGCACGTGCAGGTGTAGTTGCTAGGTGATGTAGCACTGACAATTTGAATAGTAAGTAGTATGATTGTGGTATTTCAAAGGACCGGAATCTCTTCAGTACTACCTATCTGTACAATGAGGTAGAGCGACAGAGTTTGCATAGCCTCAGAAAATATTTCAAACTTACCATCTCTTGAGAAATGGAATAGTTTAGGTTCCGCCTTGGCTTCCTCGACATGTCTAAACCCACTCTTAGCTCCACCCTTCCTGATAGTAACACTTTGGAAGTAACTCTTGAACAGAGGGCTCTCTCTTCCCTGGGTCTCACGGTGCTGTACTGGCTCATCATCTGTGGGGGGGGAGGAGGTTTTACTTGATTTGCAGATCTGAATGGAGAGAGGTTGAAGAATGGAGGAGGTATAACAATGAGTGATAATAGAGAAGTTGTGCAGTTGAAGTGGGGTGTGGTGGCATGGAGAAGTTATACAGTTGAAGTGGGGTGTGGAGAAGTTGTAAAGCAGCTGTACAACACAAGCAGACAATGCTTCTGGTTCCATGTATCTGCAGCTTCACCGGCCCTGAATACTCGATCTCACTCTTCATCTGACTGAATAAAGCAATATACTCTATTGTTATAAGTAGTAGATTCTATTGCCTCATATAATACTCACTCAGGAGGCAGTCTAGCTCCACAGTTTTGTAGGCTGCAGTCCCGTACTCGTCCTGCGTACTGTATTTACCAATCCAGAAATGCAGGTCGTACAACAATTTATCACTGAAATTAGGGGATATTGGGATAAAGATCAACGAATGGGGACGTGTGTTTTACAACTTATTGTTCGAGGGAAAGATCGTTTCAATTAAGATTTGTCGTCGCCGTTTGGTATGATGGGGGTATGATGCAGCAGCTTACCAGTCGGGTTTCTTGTAAGTGTTCAAGACAATGTAGCTGTCACCTGAGTAGAATGTTCCATACTCGTTCTCCGGCCAGGGCTGCACTTTGAACTATGAGGATCGGGGAGGGAAGTTAGTTAGGGTAATTGTAAGTGCTTTACTAAACAGTTTAGGAGATAGAGTTTCGGTTGGTCCAAATAGTGAGAGGAATGATTGAAATGGTCTACCTGGACAATCCTCCAGATCCTAAGACCCACACCCTGCCCCGCTCCAGTCCACGCTTCCTCAGTTTGTGCCGCACTTCGCTTCACTTTTTTCTCAACGTCGCTACCTGCAGATAGGGGTCGGACAGACTTTAATTAGGGGGCTGCAGAGTGCAGAAGAAGAATTGTAGAGAACAGAGCTCTGCAGAGTGCATATTTGGGTCACCACACACCAAATTAACTTTGGTGTGTGGTGACACTAATGATGTTCTTGGAGATGCTTTAATAGCTAGAATTAAAGGAGACTCCATGGTCCGGTCGATTTGCAAGAAACTCAACACTCACCAAAAAGAGCCAGGTTGCTATCCTTCCAATTATATTTCTTTGCTTTCAACATCTTTCAATTGATCTGCACTATCATGGGGACGGATATAATTAATGTTCTAACAGGGTAGTTTATATCATGGTACCCCTACTGCACCGTAATGCCCTCAAAACTGACCAAGTGCAAAACCGACTTGAATTGTAAAACTATAGTTGATATGAAGCGATCTTGTCACAAACATAGACCGTGCGGATAAGAAAAGGAGCTCCAATGATCACGCACACAAAACAGACACCAGTGGTAAAGGAGATGCAATATTCAATAGGCTGCTGCAGTGGTTTCAGACGCTCAGAGGGTGGCCAAACAGAGAGGGAGAACGAAGGGTAGTGAGAAAGAAAGGTGTATACAAGCTAGGATAGGCAAAATGCAAGAGCTCTCTCGTTTCTCAATGGCTCTCTCCCTCTCTCTCTATCTCTATATCTCTTTCTCTCTCTCTCTCTCTCTCCTCTCTCTCTCTCTCTCTCTCTCTCTCTCTCTCTCTCTCTCTCTCTCTCTCTCTCTCAGCTATCTCTATTCATCTCTCTCAGTCCTTCTTCGAGTATCTGCTTCTTCCTTACCGTCTCTCTTTTCGAAGCTAATGCTGGTGGGCTATTGGACCATCAACTGTCCAACTTGAATGTACCCAATATCTCTCTCTCTCTCCCACTCTCTCTCTCTCTCTCGCTCTCTCTCTCTCTCTCTCTCTCTCTCTCTCTCTCTCTCTCTCTCTCTCTCTCTCTCTCTCTCTCTCTCTCTCTCTCTCTCTCTATTCATCTCTCTCTCTCTCTCTCTCTCTCTCTCTCTCTCTCTCTCTCTCTCTCTCTCTCTCTCTCTCTCTCTCTCTCTCCTTCATCATCTTTGTACCCTTACCAGTCATTAGCACATTTTGCACACACGCAACAGGGTGAGAGCTAAACGGGAGAGCAGAGTGGGATGAGGGAGAGAGCGAGAGATAGGCCGGGAGGGAGAGAGTAGGGGAGATAGAGAGCAGAGTATGAGAGACGGAGAGAGATAGAGAGATAGTTATAGAGCAGAGTGTGGGAGGGAGAGAGATAGTTATAGAGCTCTCTACGATTGCAGCTGGACTGTGGAAGCATTAGCAAGGACTTTAAGAGATCGTAAGAACTAAGAATGAGCCGATGACAACGCAGATATTGCTCGTGTTTAAAGTAAGAGTGGCGCGCCGTGTTTTCTACGGGGTTACCCCTCACTGCCTAAAATGCTCCTCTCCTCTCCTCCTCCTTGATTTTCGGGTACTCTTCTTTTCTCTCTTAAAATTCTCCCATTTCCCCTGTAAAGCCCCCCAGCTCTTTTTTTATTCTCTCTCCCGTGCTGGATCTCCCCTTTTAGTCCTTGGGGGGGGGGGGGGGGGGGGGGGGGGGGGGGGGGGGGGGGGGGGGGGGGGGGGGGGCCCCCCCCCCCCCCCCCCCCTTTTCGGCCCGTGTTTTCCTAAAAAAAAACAGTGGAGAAGGGATCACCAGGACCAAGGGTATTATCGTTTCCAATCTTCTCGTTAATTAGTTATGGAAATATTTTATTATTAACGTTTTTAAACTTCACAGAAAATCTTCTTGATTGGAAATCTCCCCCCTTCACTTCAAAATCGGGTACCCTTGGTCTCTACCTTTCTTGACGCGAGATTTGAAAATATAAAAACAACCAAAATGGGGAGAGAAATTTTGTGACGGGGTGCAAGTGGGGGAAGAGTACAAAACCTTCCAAATTGGGGAATAATTGGATATTTGCGTCGCAGACAAGGGTATAGAAACCAAAATTTGGACCCCGGCATTTTGGCCCTGAAAGATGCAAGATCTTCAATACACCAATGAACGAATTTTTCTTTTAGAGCCAAAGTTTAAAAAGTTTAAAAATGAAAGATAGTATAACTCATTAAACGGAAAACAATTGGAAAGCATACCATCCAAGGCCGGGAACCCGTACCACAAAGTTTTGAAAAACAGGCCCGCCAACCAACTAAGACAACCAGACAGACAGACAGACAGACAGACAGACAGACAGACAGACAGACAGACAGACAGACAGACAGACAGACAGACAGACAGACAGACAGACAGACAGACAGACAGACAGACAGACAGACAGACAGACAGACAGACAGACAGACAGACAGACAGACAGACAGACAGACAGACAGACAGACAGACAGACAGACAGACATGCAGACAGACAGACAGACAGACAGACAGACAGATAGACAGACAGACAGACAGACAGACAGACAGACAGACAGACAGACAGAGACAGACAGACAGACAGACAGACAGACATACAGATAAACAGATAAACAGACAAACAAGCCAGACAGACATATCCGCAGATATAGAATTCTCCTATCTTGTCCCCCCACTCTCTCCCTTTCTACTAACTAAAATTATGGGGAGACTATGTCTTTGTGCCAGCTCAATGTGAGTCCCATAACCACTGGGCTGCTCTGGCTGATGCTCAATGCGAGGTGGTCCTCTCGCAATGTTTCAGAAAGATGCGATAGAAGTGAACGATCTAAAGATTGTCAGGGACATGGGGAATCATATCGGAACCCAACTCTCTCTCTCTGCAGGTATGTTTTAGTTACTGTTTGAAATAACCATAAATAGCTGTCAGAGCGCGAGAAGGGTCGGGGGCCGACAGGAATGGGTTTTTTTAAAATGCCCTTTGGCCCTTACCAATTTCGACTAGGATTTTTTTCAAATTTAAATCGTTTCATTTTCCCGGGAAAACATTGGGGTTTTTTTATGGCCAAAACAAGTATGAAGTTTTTAAAAAATTCCGGCAAATGGAGATGAAAAGAAATTTATAGAGGAAGAGAAATATATAAGAAAAATGAGAGAGGGAAGGAAAGGGAAAAGAAAAGGAAAATTTTCATTAAACATTATTTAATCGTGCGTACTTTAAATTCGATAATTACTACTATTTCCTTCGAAGGTCATTAAATCTTCCTTGTAGTAATAGTAGGAAAGCCCCTGCCAATTGCGGGGAGGGAATGCCTCTTAATTCCTTCCGGTTCCTCTTTCCTTGTCTTTTTCCTTCCCCCTCCCGCCGAACCTTTCCTTTTTCCTTTTTTCCCCTTTTTCCCCATTTTACCTTCTTTCCCTTTTTCCTTTTTTTTGTTCCTTCCTCCCCTTTTTTTTTTTTTTTCCTTTTCCCCTTCTTTTTCCCCCCTCCCTTCCTCCTTCCTTCGCCCCTCTTTTCCCCCCCTTTTTTCCTTTTTCCCTTTTCCCTTTTTTTTTCCCCTTTCCTTGTCTTTTCTTTTTTCCCTTTTCCCTTCTCTTCCTTTTTGGGTTTTTTCCCCTTTTCCCCCCTTTTTCTTCCTTTCTCCCTCCTCCTTTATACCCCCCTTTTCCTCCCTTCCTTCCTTCTTTCCCCTTCCCCTCCCTCTTCCCCCTCAATTCCTTCCCGGGCCTTTAAATCCCCCCTTCCTATTCCCCGGTTTTCCTATCTCTTTTTTCGCCTTTTCCCTTTCTTCCTCTTCCCCACCGGCGGCCAAAGGGCCCCAAAAAGGGGCTTTTTTTTTTTTTTTTTTTTCCCCCCCCCCCCCCCCCCCCCCCCCCGGGGGGGCCCCCTTTTTTTCCCCCCTTTTTTCCCCCCCCCTTTCCCCCCCCCCCCCCCCCTCCCCCCCCCCCCCCCCCCCCCCCCTTTTTTTTTCCCCCCCCCCCCTTTTTTTCCCCCCTTTTTTTTCCCCCCCTTTTTTTTCCTTTTTTCCTTTTTTCCCCCCCCCCTTTTTTTTTCCTTCCCCCCCCTTCCTTCCCCTTCCCCTTCCTTTTCCCCTTCCTTTCCTTCCCTTTTCCCTTTTCTTTTTTCTTCCCCCTTTTTTTTCCCCCACCCCTTTTTTTTATTCCCCTTCCTTCCCCCTCCCCTGCCCCCTTTTTACTTTTTTTTCCTTTTTTCTCTTAATTTAAAAATTTTTCCCCCTTTTTCCCCCCTTCCCCCAGTTTTAAAGGGGGCTTAAAATTTTTTTGAAAATTTTTTCCCCCTGTCAAATTTTTATTCCAAGGGGGCCCTTTTTTTAAAATTTTTTTCTTTTTTTTTTTTATTTTTTTTTCCCCCAAAATTTTTTTTTTTTTCCCTTTTTTTCCCCAAAATTTAAAATTTTTTTTTTTTTCCTTTTGTTTAAAAAAATAAAAAACCCCCCTTTTTTTTCCTTTTTTTTTTTCCCTTTTTTGCCGAAAATTTTTTTTCCCCCCCAAAAACCTTCCCCCCCAACCCCCTTTATCTTAAACTAAAAAAACATTTGGTTTTCCCCCCCTTTTTTCCGCTTTTTAAAATTGTTTAAAAGCCCGGGGTTTAAAATTATTTCAAAATTTTTCCCTTTTTTTTCCCCCATTTTTCCCTTTTTTCCCCCCTTTCCTTTTTTTGAATCTGAGCGCACTGTTAAAATTAAAAGGTTTTACGGGACTCTACAGTCCCCAACTACAGTCTAAAATTTCTGGCGACGCCAGTTCAGGCAGGGTTTTTCATGCCAAAAGGTTTCTGTCCGGCTGTAGTGGCATAGTTTTCTCACATATTGTTAGGTAGCTAGCTAATAGCTTGGTGCAGTGTATTATTGTCATCAGAATGTTGTTTGCTTCTTCAGAATTTCTATATTTCTCATGCCGAATAGAACAATGCTGGATAACAGCTTGTATAATTAATTAGTTGTTCCTTTTGTTTGAAAATTAATGGCTCATTGGCTCACTGGCTCACTATAATTACCTACAAATTACCTGTCCGGCCAGATAGCTGCAATTACTGTCAAATTGTTTATTGTACAAAACTGCACATATATTGTACCCGTCTAAACTGTTTAGTAAACGCTCTTGTCTATAGTAGATCTTGTCTAGTATGGGCTCATTATTGTATCTAGCAAGTATAATTATCAATTATGTGTGCAGCTATAATAGCTCTCTTACCTTGTATTCTGTGGGACGTGGTGGAATTCTGCAGACTCTGTAGAGAGCTCCTGAGTTCTGAGGTAGTAATCAGTTTCAAAAAATGGGTCCTCTCTCTTTTTTCCTCTCTTTTCTCCCCTTTTTCTCTTTTCTCTTTTCCCTCTCTCTCTCCTCTCTCTCTCTCTCTCCCCCCTCTCTTTTTCTCTTTCTCTTCCTCTCCCCTCTCTTTCTCTCTCTCTCTCTCCTCTCTCTTCCCCCCCCCTCTCTCTACCCTATTATCTTTTCCTCCGGGCCTTCTCTTTTTCCCCCTCACACTCCCCACCTTTCCCCCTTTCCAGTTATGGGGTTTTAAAATGGCACAGTCGGCCCGTCTTTGCAAACCCTGATTGATGTTCGTTCCCCAAATTAGCAAAAGGGGACAGAGAGAAAAGGAGACAGAGAGGGGACAGGGGAGAGAGACAGAGAGAGATAAAAAATTTTTCATTAACTAAAAGGCATGGGGACCGGTTGGGGAAAATACTAACAGAGATCGAGAAAGAGAGAGAGGTATAAAGATAGATGCCATGGGACTGGGAAAAAGAGAGTGAATTCTTCCTTGTACCAACTGCGTTTCCCCCAAATCTTTTCCCTTAATCATTCCCACCTTTTCAAAATTTTTCTATAGTAACAATTCAACGGTACCTCATTAATAAAACTACACGTGCCCCCTCTAAAAGGCTATAGTATTTTGTCATTTTGCTCAGATAAAATCCAAAAAAATTTGATTCCCTGAATGATTCAGTGGGCTGAATAAAGAAAAATTGGGTTTTCCCCCAATCGGACTCCTGGATGGGAAATTGCAGCATTTCCTAAAATGCATTTTCCCACTCGTCTGGCCCCCGCGACCCCCAAAAGCGCATCTGAGAATAAAATTTGGGGGTTATGCCCGCCCCCCATACGGGTTTTCCCATATTTTCCCAACTTGTTGTTGTTCCAACTCACTTCATGTAAAATATATTGCGACGTGAGGCCTGGAAAAAAGGGAGAGAGACTTTCTTTGTTTTGACCTCATGAAACAACTTGCTCATTCCCACTCGAGACACCCTGTATGTGGTTACCACATGTGGTATCTCGAACTCTCTTAGGTGATATCTCTCCCTAGTAATTTCTCTCCGTGAAAGGCCTCGGTCCCTTTTCACCTCATCGGCCTCCATGGTCTCTAGACTGTCCTAGAACAGCATCTCTCACTAACTAGCACTAAGCTTAGGGAGAGACTGGTTAAGTTAATCATTCTCTCCCTTGGTTAATGCGAGTATTACACACACTGCGTACACACTCGATCATACAGCTCCATATAAACAGCCGGGAGGTAAATGAAATTAGTAATCGTGCTATATACCTCCTCTATAACTTGTACACTGACTGACTAGGTTAAGTGTTTAGTTAAACACTATTGACTATAGCTTGTTCACCCTGATCGGTCTTGTCTGAATTCTGTTATGACGTGAAAAAAGAGAAAATGGAACATGGTTTTAGTATCATCACCTTCATAAAGGCATATAATAAAGGAATATAATAACAGTGTTTGATAGTCCCTGGGCATCTCTTGGGCTAGGAGGGATTTGCATTATATGCTAAAGGGACCTCTAGGAGAGAATGTGTTGTATAGGAGCTAGCTGCACCTTTAATTGCATTGTTGTCTGCCTGACGCATCTCTCTCTCTCTCTCTCTGTGCAGTACCTATAATATCTATAGATGGTGGAGAGATAGTAATAACTCCCTCTCTAAGTCTCACCTATAATAATAGTGAAGGAGAGGGAGATGCGAAGGGGATCGCTGCGAGTCAAGGCTTCTTCATTGCCCTGCTATGTAGAAGTGCGGATCTATTTGATCAATATTAGGTGCCTGAATGCCTGATCTATCGCAAACCAACTCCAATGACGATCAATTGATATTTGAACCATCAGCTCTACTTTATCCCCGCCCATAACCGGCCGCTATCAGTGTTTAATTGAATTTATATTTCTTTATTGGATCCCGTTGTTCTAAGAGCTAGCTTCATCTATTTTGCATTTTAGTGCTCCCTGGATGTGCTGAATGTACAGCTGTTAACAGAGGGAAAGAGAGAGAGAGAGAGAGAGAGAGAGAGAGAGAGAGAGAGAGAGAGAGAGAGAGAGAGAGAGAGAGAGAGAGAGGGGATCAGAATTGCATTATTTGCATATTTTGCATAGAGATTGTATTTGACCTATTGTTCTACCATGCCGGACCGTACTATTTTATTGACCCTTTTATATAACCTAGTACGTCCTGCATAATGCAACTGTATACCTTTTGGTTTTATTATAACCATTAAAATACTTCCAAACCATTCGTCCTGTGCTAAGATCAGGAATAGCAAGAAGCTTCATCAATGATGGAGATTATTGCACTTTATATTGTTTAATAAAGCTACTATAATGTGAAGCTGAGATTCATTAGTTATTGTAAGACACTACGCCAGTACGCCAAGGCTGACTTTCTCAGACCTTCTGCTTTCGTGAAAAAAGAGGGAGTGAAGGTAGCACGGACCACAGTCATACATTTGTCAGACAAATTTGACACAGACAAATGACCTAGTCAAGAAGCTTACTACATAGTTTAGACCGATTTAGATCGATTTACCGCTCTTATGATCGCGTCCTGTTTTACTCACATTCTCGTCTCGCCCTCTCTTTGTACACCTTCCCTTTGTTCGGCACCCATTAGAGTATAGATGGAGATTCAGGGAACCATGTCTCTGATCTCTGTCTCTCTCTCTTTCTCTCCTTCTCTCTCTTCTCTCTTTCTCTCCTTCTCTATCTCTCTCTTTCTCTTTCTCTTTCTCTATTTCATCGGGTCTCTGATCTTGCTCTCTTACCTCTGCCTGGTCCTTTTCTCACTCTATAAATCCACCGAATCCCTATTCTTGTTTTGAGCTATCTCGCTCTATTTCATGCTATCCTCTATGCTATCCCCTATGCTATCTCTCCTGTGCTATTTCCCCCTATCTAGAGGCTGCAATAAGTTGTAGAACACCATTCTTTCTTGTCTCTTTTATAGTATGACGTATGAATGTGGGGGGGGGGGGGAATGAGAAGCGATGAAAAAACCACTCACCAAATGAAGTGATCGCTGCAGCTGTTTTATTAATGAAATGTAGCTATTTCTATTTGCTTCTGCGAACAACCCAGCGTCTTGCCTGGCGATATCATCTATCTCTATTCGGTATCTCTCTCATATCTTCCTCTGCTCAAACCAGATGTGTCATGTTGACACTTCAACACCAAAATCTCGCTGTTCTCTCGTACCGGCCTGATCTATATTGCAATACGGATCTATCTCCTACACACTCTCTCTTTCTCTCTCTCTCTCTCTCTCTCTCTCTCTCTCTCTCTCTCTCTCTCCTCTCTCTCTCTCTCTCTCTCTCTCTCTCTTCTCTCTCTCTCTCCTCTCTCTCTGTCTCTCTCTCTCTCTCTCTCTCTCTCTCTCTCTCTCTCTCTCTCTCTCTCTCTCTCTCTCTACCATCATTATCCCATTTAGTGCTCTGTCATTCTACCGCCGTTTATCACCGCGTCAACTCCACTCTCTCCGTCTAATCTTTGTTCCCGCAACTGTAATTACAGCGTCAACCAATTTGATTGTCGAGCGCTGTTTAACTTTATCGTATACGCCTGACTATAACAGTGCTGCTTTATCAGTGGAGATACCGTATTTGATCACACTTAATGGCATTAATAGTTGTTGATAGCATCGACTCTTATAGTTAGCAACTGTGACACACACTGTTTTTTCCTGCCGTCAGGCAATTATCTTTACGAGCGCGCCGAGCAGCCCTCCTTTAGCTTTGAAAATTAACTTTGGCCAGTAATACTGGCAGTATAATTGACGGCCCATTTTACTCTAATTCCTTAGAACTATGACGTTCCTAACGTGCTATAATTGTTTGGTAATGGTGCAGTAATGGTTTATATTTGATTTCTAATAATAGCACCGCAATATAGTTGTTACAACATATCAATAAATTCATTCTACAGCCACCCATGGCAATGCTGCTGTAGTCGGGCTGTGCAGTATATATTCTGCATACTGCCGTACGTTGCATGTATTTAGGAGGACTAATTCCGACGCTGTAAATTAGCCTTCCCGTACTAATACTATATAGTAGTATCTTCAGCCTAGCCTTGTCAAGACTTTGCAAGTGCAGCTTCTTCTATGGAGCTGTCATCTCCCTTCATGCGTCACTACCAATTGCACTTTTTGTCTGCTCTGATTTTTAGTTTTTTTCTCCGCCTGGATAAAATTGTGTGAGTAGAATCGCAGTTAAATGCCCTGTATTTGAAGTTCATGAGAGTTCCTCTAAAATACATGTGAACTTTGAGACGTGGTTCATGTCTAATTAATTGCTTGGAAACATGTTTTCCACGGAAGTCGCAGACGAGAGCTCTTCCCTTCATTTTCTGCTGCCTATATGTTTGTCTGTAGCATGACTCTCTTTTCTGAATGTCCATTCATAGTTTGACAGTTTGTAGTACTTGGCTAAATTCGAAATGACATAGTACTTCATAGTACTGCAGCAGCTGGTAGTGGTAAACAAAACTTATAGTTCTCCTCACTCGAATTGTACATGTAGTTTCTAGTTCAGTCCTTGACTCCAAGCGTACAATGCAGGAAGCGACCGAATATTCGGTTCGGTTCGGTTCGGTTCGGAAATTCGGTGTTTTTTGGGCGGTTCGGTTCGGTTCGGTTCGATAGGAAATTTTGGCCGAACCACCGAATTTTTTGGTCAAAAAATGCCCAGAAATCGGGCTTTTTCATGCAAAATTTTTCAATTATTTCACGAAAATTGTATGGATTTCAATGTCAATTTCGCCGTATTAACCCTATTTCGAATCGTGGTGCTATGTGGAAATGATTTCGCTAGTTAGCGGGTTCGATATGGATTGATTTGATACCTGACTTCCCGTCGAATCGTGTCCTCATGAGAGGGTCAACAAATTCAGAAACTTTTTTTTTTAAATTCATGGATCAAGGTGTTAAGAATCATTCTCTGAAATTTTGTAAAAAAGTTTGGAAAATATTTTAAAGTCAATTTTATGGAAAATTTTCTATGTCAATTTTTGCGTACGAATCGTGTTTCGAATCGGTATTGCTAAGCGGGAGTGATGTTGCTAATTAGTGGGTCCGAGATGGATTATGCTGATACGTGATCCCCCATCAAATCTAATTAGGAAGTTTATAGGGGAAACGAATAACGATTAATGTTTCAATAAATCCTGCTAATTACTGTAAAACTAGATATTTTCGCGCGACATTAATTTTCGCGGATTGGCCTAGATTGGCTTCTGGTGGTCCCTGCAGGGCCCTGACGACTTCACCAGCGTACCAGGAGTCGCTGATGAAGGAGTAGTTCACTACTGGTACGCTGGTGAAGTCTTCAGGGACCACCAGAAGCCCTATTCTAGGCCAATCCGCGAAAATTAATGCCCTCGAAAATATCTAGTTTTACAGTAGCGAGAGCACTGCCGCATAGCATCACCGATTCGCAACACGATTCGTACGGCAAAATTGACATATAATTTTTTTCCGAAATTGACTTTGAAATATTTTACAAAGTTTTTTCACAAAATTAAATGTTTCGCTAAAAATTCATGGAGAGCATCGATCAAGGTATTGAGAATCATTACCTGAAATTTTGTGAAATTTTTTTTTGTGAAAAATATTTTAAGTAAATTATGGTATACGAATCGTGTTTCTAATCGACAATGCTAAACGGGAGTGATGTTGGTAATTAGTGGGTCCGAGATGGATTGTGCTGATACGTGATCCCCCATCAAATCTAATTAGGAAATTTAGAGAGACACGATTCATGGTTCGTTTAATCCTGCTAATTAGCAATACCATTCCCGTATAGCATTGCCGATTCGAAACACGATTCGTACGCAAAAATTGACATAGAAAATTTACGATAAAATTGACTTTGAAATTTTTTCACAAAATTGAAATTTGAAATTTTTTCAAACATTTTTTAACAAAATTTCAGAGAATGATTCTCAATACCTTGATCGGTGCTCTCCATGACTTTTTAGAGAAACATTTGTACAGAAAAAGTTTTTTATGGTTCGGTTCGGTTCGGTTACCGAAATTCGGTTCGGTTCGGTTCGGTTCGGTTCGGTAAAAAAGTTTTTCAAATTCGGTTCGGTTCGGTTCGGTGGAAAAAAACCCGGTTCGGTCGTTTCCTGGTACAATGTACATCTAAAGCAGTACGATATATTTTATGAAGGAGTACATAGAACCATTTGCTTTACGTCCACCATTATTATATTGCTCCCCTGTTACTCTAGTGAATTGATATGTCTGACCAAGCACCCGATGCAGTTCCCGCCCCAGCAAAGGCTGAAGAAGAGGAAGTAGTCGGTAAGAAATAGTTGTAGATTGTCAACAGACTTCAAAACTCAATGTTGATATCATAATATGATGCTTATGTTCTAAAACATGCTGGTATCGACCTGGAATTGTTTCCTTCGATTTTAATCGTGTTCTATTTATCCAGATATCGATCTCGATGACCCCGATGTGAAAGCTGCGGCAGCTAAAATTCAGGGACAGTTCAGACGAAAGCAAAAGGCCAAGGAGACACCCGCGGCGAAAGAGTAAAAACCAGCACGTTTGTAAAATGATTGTTAGTTTGCTAACGCGTGGGACAATGCTTTACTTTTCATGTTCGTTTTATCAGTTGGTCGTTGTTAACAAACATGATGATTTTAGCTAATTTAATTTTAGTCTTTAGGAGCTGGATTAATTCGACATTATTGGATCGAAAGACTGGATTATCTGAGTTATCTGTGTCATATGAGGCTAAATATAATATGCATGATTAGGTTATGTTGTATCTATTATTTTATTAAATTTAACCAATATTAACCAACTAATTTTAACAAAAGTAAAATCGGTATACAAAATATATTATCGTCAATAAATATAGAATGTCCCGTAACACTTGGGGAAAACAGTCGTGCATGAACCTCAGGTTCAGGCCACGGCTATTTTCCACTGAGACCTGAGATAGCAGGTTTCAGTGACGGCTATAATTCTCTGAGATTTAAGGGAATAGCCGTCACTGAAACCTCAGATCTCAGGTCTCAGTGGAAAATAGCCGTGGCATGAACCTGAGGTTCAGGCACGGCTGTTTTAACCCACTGGGAATATCATAACCACGCTCAATGCCTCCAAGTGGTATAGTTAGGAGCGAAACTGGCCGCCTCACAAATTGCCCCCATAGCACTTCCAAATACAACACCCCAAACAACCAACCAGCCCAGGTACTGCAATACCACAGCATACATTATCTCCTTTATCATTTTAGGGGTGACTTCCAGCATTCGCTCAGACATGTATCTGCGTGAAAATTGAGAGTCAAAAAACCAATCAAGTCGTAGATTCAGGTGACTTCCATTAGCCAATCAGATCTCTCCATTAGTTACTAACCTGTTCAGTTCATCTCTCAGCTTGTGCAGGTTCAGTGAGCTCGTCTTACTTTCCAGAATATAGTTCACCAAGTTGGGGGCCAGGTCGGATAAAAATGAAACTATCACAGGCTTCACAACGGGCTTAAACTTCCTGGAGAGTGGATTAATTAGCATCATAAATTACATCACGATTCACGAATCTCCCGTACCTCGAAAAACCAAAATACGATTGTTCAATATAGGATCATTATAATATAATGTAGGTCATCGCTGGATATCACCTACCCAACATTAACCCCCATGGTCTCAGCTAATCTGCCATCAGGTGAATTGGCCATTTTGTCCAGCTTCTCATCTATCATTCTCTGCCCTGTGTCACTGGTTAGAAAGGCATTGATCTTCATCTCTAGATCTGCTTCTGATACCGCTTCACGGAGTTTCTGAGGGAGTTATAGGGAGTTAGCCGCGTGCATGGACCAATAAAATACTGAAAAATTTTCTGTGAGAATCATCATTTTAATGTTTTCATTTCATTCTACACGAATATGAGTACACGATTATAATACCTACAGTCATACTCAAGAGTACTTGAATAGGGGCTGAATACCTTCCTACCCCCATAAAAAAGTCGCTTGGCAAATTCCCTCGTCGCTCGGCAATTGGTTCGGCAACAACAGGTGGTTTGCCGAGCCAGTCGCTCGGCTAATCAAGGAAGTCTCCGTGATTTCACCGCGTTCTTACAGAAAAAGCACATTTTTTCAGCACTTTGTATTTTTCAGCAGGAGATTTTGAAAAAAAGTGCTGAAAAAATGTACTTTTTCTGTAAGAACGCGGTGAAAACACGGCGACTTCCTTGATTAGCCGAGCGACTGGCTCGGCAAACCACCTGTTGTTGCCGAACCAATTGCCGAGCGACGAGGGAATTTGCCAAGCGACTTTTTTATGGGGGTACCTGTGGGATGTAGGTGTTGAGGAATTCCGGCTGAAAGAAAGTTCCCAGTATCATATCTTTCATGGCCCTCCTAATATTCTTGTACCTGCAATTGGGTATTATGAGGGGGGGGGGGGGTACCTGAAAACATGCAGTTCAAGCGCGGTGTGTCAAAACTTCGCACTCGGGGATGTTGATTCGAAATGGAAGTTGAACTAAATAGCCAGATATCAATCCTTCTTTTCCTGGTAAATCTACAACCCACCCACCTATTATGTAGAACCCCACTGCCATAAACAAGGGGTATCTTATAAAACAGCATCTGAATTGCAATCCAGTTCGTCAGACCACCAGAGAAGGCAAACAGCCCAATAGACATGAGATAGCGGCCCGCAGCTTGGGATTGTACGTTAGTAACATCCGTGACGAAGAGACAGAGGGAACCTGAAGTAGAATAATTGTATCAATAATTCATCTTAACTGGTATAATGCATCTATAGACTGGAACATTTTGGGGGTTCGCCGTTCGGTTAATATAAACACAAAACACCACCCAATAATATAAACAGCACAAGTAAGAACTAATTGATTTACCCATAGTAACGATGATGACACTCAGAACAAGCGATACATTTCCCTTGTCTGTCACACAACCCAAACACCTCTCCCCACACGTGCCTTTGCTTGCTGTTCCCATAGCGTACTGCTGCTGTGGTTTTATAGACGTTATGTAGGGTCCGGAGTAATTCCGAAGGGAAGTCGGACAGGGCAATTTGATGTCGAAGGAAGAGCAAACAAATATAAACGGCAAAAAGCTGTGAACATTGTACACTGTACAATGTTCACAGCTTTTTGCCGATATTTGTTTGCTCTTCCTTCGACATCAAATTGCCCTGTCCGACTTCCCTTCGCGTGTAGTTTATATAACTCTACAGTGTACATTGTACACTGTACAGTTATATAAACTACACGCGAAGCCGCGGTACCAGCTTTGTGCGGCAAGTAGGCATTGCCACTTGCCTATTAGACAAATGTAAAACTGGAACACAAATCCTCCATGCAACCATGCGAACAGATTGACTGTAAACAAGGTTTACTTGCCAGAATCAAGCTGTAGAGACTACTATACCAATACACTGTAGACGTGTCAAGGTCGGAAGAGAAATGCAGAGACTGATAACAAGCTGCTGCTTTCGACGATATGATATATTGGGTTATTGGGTGGGGAGGATCCCTTTTCTCCCCCTCCTTTTTCCCCCCGCAATAAATTTTTAAAAAACAAACCCCAAACCCCCTTTTTCCCCCCCCCGGGCCCCCGGGGAAAAACCCCAAAACCTCCCCCGCCCCTTTTGCCCCCTTAAAGCCTCCCACAAACACTCCATTATCCAAAAAACCCAACCAACCCTCCCTCCCCCCCCCCCCCAAAGGGCCCTCACCCAACCCCTCCCCCCCTCCCGCCCCTCAACCCCCCCTCCCCCCCCCCCCCCCCCCCCTTTAAAAACCCCCCCTCCCCTCCCCCCCCTCCTTTTCCCCCCTTTCCCCTCCCCTCCTCTCTCTCCCCCAAGTCCTCCACCTTCTTTCCATTCTAATCTTCCACTATTTTCCTTTTTCCCTTTCCCTTTCTTATTCTAAAACTCGGTACCTCCCGACGTTTCAACCCACATTTGTTAATATAATAGAGGTCCACATACATGCACTGTCTAGTCTGTATAGCGGCGCCATACCCCATTTGATTCTCAACAGACAATGCGCTCAGATGGGGTCGCGGCGCCAGACAGCACACTGCACACATTAGTGCTATTATAACAGTGCTACTATAACAGTGCTACACGGTATAAGATCTATCCACTGTAGATCTTATACCGTGTAGTACTAAAGTACACCCCAAACTACTATGTCCCTCACTCGGGTTTTGTGAAATTTCCCACGGTCATAACTCCACTCCCTGATGAGATAGAGACTTGAAATTTGTTTTGTACGAAGACCTCGATATGATCTCCGTACAAAACAAATTTCAAGTCTCTATCTTATCAGGGGGTGGAGCTATGGCCGTCTAAAATCGGGTCGCGCGCAGCAAGGGACATAGTAGTTTTGGGGGACCTTTATTAATGTGTGCAGTATGCACTAATGAAGATGTCAGATTTGCTCTTTTAGTTCATGAACGTTCAGCCTCTAGATATAATTTACTTATGCCGGAAATCAAAAGTCATTTTACTGGACTTTAGTGTAGATTTGCTCCCACATTCTTGATTCGGTCTACTACTTAAGCGGAGATATAATGTGTCTTGCTGACCACTTTCTTTTACTCCTGCTCTTTTGTGGTACGGATTACAACCTTAAGGGTCACCACAAACCAAAGTTAAAATTAAAATTAAAATTTTGATTTTAAACCCGCACACGTCAGCGGCCGTTAAAATTTCTCTCCCCATTCTAAAAGTAACAATCTCACGCACGATTTTGACGGTCGCGTTGGATGACAAAATTTTAACACACCGTCAAAATCGCGCGCGAGATTAAATTACTTTTAGAATGGGGGAGAGAAATTTTAACAGCCGCTGGTGTGTGCGGGTTTAAAATTTTAACTTTGGTGTGTGGTGACATGAAATGGACACATTCTCCACCTCTTACAGCTTAGAGCTTGCCAAAGTTGCCTAATCTTACTTATTTTTGTATTTAAATGCTAACCCACGTTAGCAAGTGTGCTTTCCTAAGCGTTTCCACGTGAAGTTTTTGTATGCCTCAAGGGAGGGCAGTTAGGTGTGTGTGTGTGTGAGAAGAAAAAAAAAGATAGAGAAAAAGGTATATAGATAAACTGCAGGCCAGGTGAGAGAGAGAAAAACAAAAAAGATAGTAGTAAAAAGATAGGGAGCGAGTAGGACAGGGACTGAAAGAGAGAGAGAGAGAGAGAGAGAGAGAGAGAGAGAGAGAGAGAGAGAGAGAGAGAGAGAGAGAGAGAGAGAGAGAGAGAGACAGAGAGACAGAGAGACAGAGAGAGCGACAGAGAGAGAGAGAGACAGAGAGAAAGAGCGAGAAAGAGCGAGAAAGAGCGAGAAAGAGCGAGAAAGAGTGAAAAAGAGCGAGAGGGAAACATTCGTTCAGCCTTTATAGAATATAGATAATTGTTGTATAAATGGCATTCATAGAAGGGATTTGTCATTTTGTTGTTGTTTTATAGCTGCATTCAGCATCATGTAAAGAGCTTTTGTTACCTTGCCATGTTACGCAATCTGGCCATTCGTCCGGTTAACCGCCTCACTAATTACGATATTATTGGTAGTGCGATAAAAATATTTCAATAGATAGAGCAGAGAACCACAAAACATCTCTCTATTGCATATCTCTCTCTCTACTAATGTATACCGTTTTAACATGCAGTTCGTAGAATGATTCTTCTTTTCCTGCTCCTTGGTGTGAACCAAGGAGCGGAGGAGGATCTTGAACCACTTTGGGAGGGCACCGGATCTTTAACTACCGGGTTTAGCTCCGGCCCGTCACGGTCCTATTATACCGATACCATAACCATCACACCCCCTCCAACTGTGCCTCCTCTCCCCGTCGAGAACTGTGAGGTTGTGGAGGTGAACGGGTATATTCAAATGGCCTGTGGGCAACGTGAAATCCTTGTGTACAGCTCAGGTTGTGGACCTGCCGGATTTTCACCGTGTTGGGAGTGGTTATACCACTTTACAAGTGTCCCTTCACCTGAGCAAACATTTGCAATGATGTATTCCAGTGATTTTCGATGTAAACTACATAGACATACGATGTAATCAAGATATAGGATTTTATCAGTTGTGTGGACACGCCAGTGATATTTTCAGAAGCTCTTACACTTTGAAATACAATGGAAGTGTGTGTGGCATTGACATGTGTGAACAAGAAAATGATCGTGATCGCCTATCCGGAGGTAATTAGGGACCAACTAACTGTGAAGCTTATATTGGCAGCGGATTACGGGGGCCCGGATGAGACGCCCGTACCAGTCGCCCGTACCAGTCGCCCGTACATTTGCTTTGCGTATTACGTTTCACCACACTTTCACCAAAACGAAATACATGCGCGTAACAGTGCTGCTTGCAGTCAAAATACGGTAACGCAAAATACAGTAAGGAGACGCGCACGGTGCATAACGCGCAGCAAAAAGTTCATGTGTCAGCACGTACTAGCGCCCTGATTGGTCACGGTTGCGCGTCGTCTTACTGTATCTTCGTTTTCCATTACCGTTTTCCCACTACAAGCGACCGTGTAACGCGCATGTACCTTATTTGTGGTGAAAGTGCGATGAAACGTAATACGTAAAGCAAATGTACGGGCGACTGGTACGGGCGATCTATACGGGCGATCTATTCGAGCCCCCGTAATCCCCCGTGATACGGTAATGCAAATGTTGCGTGACTTTCCCGCGTAACGAGCACATCATAGCGCATTGAGTGGTCACGCTTGCACGTTCCCTAACGAACTTACAAGAACTTATAGTGGGAGACACTAGTGTGGTACGCGCAAAAAAATGCGATCCACACCAATTCGTTTTTCAAAAAACATGCAAGAAAAAGTTTTTCAACATCGTCTTTTCATGTTTTGGCTCATAACTCCTTTTCCTGATAAGATAATATATAAAGATATAAAGACTTCAAACCTTCGCCATTCTATGGGGCTTGAAATTCTCTTTCCAACGGTATGCAAACGGTTTCTGTAGCTTTTTCCGTACGACTGCTTCTTGCTAGCCTCGTTTCTTCAGTAGAGTTGGTCGAGGGGCGTGTCGATATGGGGGGAGACACACTGAAGTTGGTTGCGCACGTTCAACTCTCAACCTCGCGACACACACTGAAGTTCGAAGTTTCGCGGAAAAGTTCAAAGTTTCGCGAAAACCCATTTTCGGCTGAGAAATTATTTGTAAGATGCTAGTTTATTTACAGGTACATCTCTCGAGGTGTCCTTTATCAATACCGGATTAGATTTCACAGCCGAAAATGGGGTTTCGCGAAACTTCGAACTTCAGTGTGTGTTATGTCGCGAGGTTGAGATTTGAACGAGCGCGCCCAACTTCAGTGAGTCTTCCCCCTCTATGTCCCAATTCACCAAAAATTTTAAAAACGGTGAAATTGACTCGGTATAAAGTCGAATTTTTTAATCAAGGGATAGGGGGCCGCACATTCAGAGGGGTCGCACGGCTTTGTATTTGCGGGTGATAATGGAGATCAAGTTCCTGGCAATCTTAAGACTTGAACTTGGAAGCGTTGGAAAGATAATTTTAAGACATTTTCAATGCAACCAAGACCAAGTCTTTATCTTATCAGGAACCGGAGATATACTCCATTTTTTTTCAACTGTTCACCCCCCAAAGTCGTGCGCGGAATTGTTTTGCGCGTTTATCACATGTTAACGTATAGCACACGCCACCCAAATTCTAATTTTGGTGAAATTTCAGTTTTTGGGTGAACAGTTGAAAAAAATGGACTTTATGAGTGAAAACGTTTAGCACACGCAAAACGACTTTTGTAGATCTGCCCCTGTCCCTTGATTAAAAAATTCGACTTTAGATAAAGGAGTCCTATATCGGGCGCCGTTACGATCTAGGTGTTTGGAGGCCTGTTAACAGGTGCGCGCTGCCAAAAAAGTTGATTCACTAAAATGGCTCTAGGCGTCCAGGATGAGGATTGGTGGTCTACATGGATTCAGAGAATCATATGCTTGCAGGCAGCAAGCCTGAGGGGGCGTGGGAATAAAGCATTTACTAAATAAATCTTAACAAATCTTTACAAATCTTTATAAATCTTTATAAATCTTAACAATGCGGCATGCGCGGCAACCTCAAAAAATCTGAGCGCACTGTTGCACGCCCAATTTGAGAATCAAATGTTATGGCGCCGCCATACAGCGAAACTTCGAACTTCGAACTTCAGTGTGTTTCACGTGGTTGAGAGTTGAATGCGTACGACCAACCTCAGTGTGTCTCTCCCCAATACCGAAGGAAACTTACGCGGATATTAAAGTGCGTTTCAAACGACTCGACCTGAGACTCCTGGAAATTCAGGATTTCCCCTTTGCAAATACACACGCAATGCGCCAAATTCCAAGAATTACGGGTCAAGTCGCTTGAAACGGACTTTATCATGCTATGGGGTCAAAACGCACGTTTTCCGGTTAGGCTCGCAAAAATAAGTCATTTTTAGTGCAGGCAACGCCACCCGAAACAGACACCGCTGTAAATGCGTGTGATGTTTGATCGCCATTAAAACTAATCTCACATTTGGTCCATCGTTTGGCACACAAAATGAGACCAAACTTGGATCTATAATCTGTAAAATGAGAGAATGAGAGCCATTTGAAAACTTTAAAATTAAATTTTTTTTCTCGCTATTTGGAGCGTAGACCGGTACAGCTGACTGACAGTCAGTTTGATTACCAAAACACCGTGTAACCCCCTACTATACTTTCAGTCAGTTTTGATTACCAAATACCGTGTGACATGTTTGGAACTACCCAAAAACATAAATGTAATGGAGTATGCGAGTCAAGGACTTGTGAAGATGAGTCAGACTGCAACGGATTCAAGTTTGGTGTGACGTGTACTCGTACTTATGCATTTGTAGACTGGGTTCATCCATTGGAGGTACATGAAACTTTGTTTTATTACGTCATATAATATCTCAAATATCATTTAATTATTATCAAATATCAAAGTGAGAGTGGCCGTTGGCAAGCCCAGGCACTCTGTAGAGTGTAGTCATATTAGTACGTGTATATAGATAGATCTAACGTTGCTAAAGTTGACTAGAATCTCTCAAAAAATATAATACAAACTAGAAAGCCCGTTGGAGTCCTAAAAATCCATCTAATACATCCCCCTCCTCCCGTTGATACATATACAGCGCCCTTTTCGGTCAAAAAGCACCTTTTAGGCACAATTTTGAGACATTTTACGTCATAACTTGGCTATTTCTCATCTATTTTTGAAAATCTTGGAGACTGAACTCTTTTCAAAAAGCTACAAATGGTGAATATCTATCAATTACTACATATAAGTGAACCCAGGCCATCCTACGGATCGTTTTTCATATCTCTCACTTCTCAGTTTCCTCTTAGTCCTACCTCTCTATCTCTGTCTCTCGCTGTCTCTCTCTGTCTCTCTCTCTCTCTCTCCCCTCTCTCTCTCTCTCTCTCTCTCTCTCTCTCTCTCTCTCTCTCTCTCTCTCTCTCTCTCTCTCTCTCTCTCTCTCTCTCTCTCTCTCTTCATTTTTATCTCAATTTCTCTGTCTATTTTACCACTCTATATGGGGAATCTCATCACGCACAATGGACTACTGGGAGAAATGTGGGATCTGATACTCACTGGAATGATCTGATAGTCACTGGGGTGATCTGATCATGGGTGGGGTGATCTGATCCTCTATGGGATGATCTGATCTTGGGTGGGGTGATGTGATCCTCAGTGGGGTGATCTGATCATGCATGTGGGATGATGTGATCCTCAGTAGTCAGTGGGGTGATGTGATCCTCAGTGGGGTGATCTGATCATGCATGTGGGGTGATGTGATCTGAACTGATGACGGGAAAAAGCGGGCCCCTCATCACATTCATGGGGGGATCAAGTTTCACCTCTTTTCGCATTATATAGTAAGACTAGCGCACCCATTGGGTGCGCCTCAAGTAAGGGTTGTTTGATAACCCACCCGGCTTCGCCGAGTGGTTCTTTTCGCCACTTTTAACGTCAATAACACGGTTGCCATGGCAACTGAATTGGTAACTATGGGGACTGGCATGTTAAAAGGCATTTGAAAATATTTATAAACTTCCACTGGAAGTTCCAAAACTGTGAGTAACAGCTTTACAGCTTTGGTCATATAAAGTGTTTTATGAAGGAGATACCGCTGAACGAACGGCCATCACTTCCACGCGACATCTCCAAATTATAATATAGATATCTATACTATGACGCAGAGATGCTTGCAAGACAAAATTTTGAAGATTATCTTTCTAATGAGCCCAAGATTTTTAAAATTGGTTGAGAAACGACCGAGTTATGAGGGAAATGGTGAAAAATGAGGGAAAACTTTTGGTGACGCCATCACCTCTCTCAGCCCTCTCTTAGCGGGCTTCGTTTTTGCGCGCTAAGCGCACGAGTTGTAAGGGTGACTGCGTCACCAAGGAAAATTTGGGGTTCTGAACTGCTTCAGATCACAGATTGAGAGGGTGAGTGGAGTATTCATTATGGCGTTATAGGGGATTGAATTGAGGGTGAGATGGAGTGAATAGGGGAAGATATGATTCAATAGGGGCCAAGGGGAATCAATAGGGATAAGAGGGCTGAGGACTGAGGGTAGTCAACAGGGGAAATGGGTTGTACTGTGTAGTATGATCTCGCGACCGGAGGTGCCGCGAAGCGGCGCCGTAGGAAGCAAAGTAGGCATGAGCCAGGGATCGGGATTGAGAGGAGTCAATAGGGTGCGAGAACTTTTTTCTCTCTCTCTCTCTCTCTCTCTCTCTCTTTCTCTCTCTCTCTCTCTCTCTCTCTCTCTCTCTCTCTCTCTCTCTCTCTCTCTCTCTCTCTCTCTCTCTCTCTCTCTCAAGCTTGATCAGTCTGTGTGACTTGATCAAAATCTTGCCCACTTATGGACATCATCACGCATGGACAGTCTGTGTGCGCCCTGGGGGCGCTAGTACGTGCTGAACACATGATACACTTTTTGCCGTGTGTTATGCAACGTGCGCGTCTCATTACTGTACTTCCATTACGGTAATACGACTACAAGCAGCACTGTTACTGTCTCCACTTCACCTTGCTCCTATCCTGAATTCGCCTTACTACTACCATCTATACCATCAGTGATGGTCCATCACCCACCAATACCCAAGAAACAAGACCCTACTGTGTATACCCGTCACCCTAGTACAGGGTGGGCCAGAAACATGGAGCCACTTTGAGATAACTAGCGTGTCAATACAGTTCGCTCTCCAATGTACAGAGTAATTTTCACGGACTATTGACTAGAAAAGGTGTCCCCTGAGGATTGAGATCGACAGAGAGTCACCCTTTCCTAACAATTGTCAGCCTGTCAACTGACAGGGTAACACGTTGAAATGTGGATCCGTACAATGCAGAGAGGATTGTATTTTTCCAATTCTTATCTCCAAGTGGCTCCATGTTTCTGGCCCACCCTGTACAAGGCAGTAAGTAACATCGCATCCCGTGTATCCAATCCCGTCCGTAGGGCGGGGTTTTCCGCTAGTATTAATAAAGTAACATTTGCACGTGTAGTTTAATAGGGGCTCAGATGGGCTGGGAGGGGTTCAACCGGTGGTAGGGACGTGCACGTGCAAATTGAGTTCTTGAGCAATATTGAACCTTTATAGCTCTTTGGAAAGAGCTCGATCCCAGGAATTTTGAAATTGGTTTAGAAATGGCCCAGTTAGGGCGGAATCACACCAAGATCTTCGAAAGAATTGTTTCGACGCACCAAACTCAATCACACTGAAAAGTTTGGTTGGTTCTTCACAGCAGGCGTTCAGTTGTTGTGAACGCCTGCTGTGCGTGGCGCATTGGCACGTGTATCTTGGGCGCTGGCAGGCTTTCACATGTTGCAACATATAGAAGCCTGCCAGCGCCCAAGATGCACGTGCCAATGTGCCACGCATTTAGAAATGGCCCGGTTATGGGGTTAAATGTCTCAAAATGGGCATTGGGCAAAAAATATATTTTTCAACACATGAATCCCTTTGTATCAGCTGCTGTTACTATTGAGAATCAACGTTGGGCTCTAGTTGCCCAAAAATTCAATCTGCACGTGCAAGTCCCTCCCGTAATCGAATATCCCATTAGGTGTGTAATCCGAAAAAGGATGGAACTGCATGGTGTGATAATGGTGAAGATATGGTTGGCTGTGATATCGAAAAGATAAATAGAAGTGATGTGTTCAATACAACTATCAGCAACGAACGGTGTATTAGGTAAGATAATATATTGTAATGAATACCCAAACTAATTTAAAGAGACCAAGTGCACGAAGTCGTGCATGTAAGGACCTACCCTAAATTCTCTCGAAGTTCTATCGACCTGCCTATAGTGATTGTATAGTATGCTGTGCTAGTCGCATTAACAACTTTCTACGTGAAATCAGCCCACAGTAAACCAGCCCTCGTTCTGCAATTTGCGGGTATTAAATGGTTGTAATTGCAAATCAAGTGATAGTTGGTTCGTATAATAACGACATGACCATCGCTACTAATATATTTTTCTTTAAGAGGTAGATCATTTGTCTCCACGATTCAGCTAACACAGCGATGTTTTCCTCTCCCTGCAGTTAACAAATGTAAGTTCGTTGTGGGCGGAGGAGCAAAAAATAATTGAACTGACCATTGGTCATAGCTCTTCACGTCATCTAATTTATGAACCAGCTTACAACACTACGAAACAAGTAGTAGTATAATGATAACATCTATTTTCAGTTGCAATTTGTGGTTATGGTTATTCAATGTATCGAGATCAGACGAATTGCTCTGACCCTGATCGAGTGGCAATAGTCGGCTGCGAGCTGAACGGATACCCCACCAACATCTCTCGTTGGGGAGTCTGCCAGTATGAGACATATCTTTGTGATGACGGCTTCGAGAGGGAGTGTATGAAGTTGACTGTGGAACTTTGCAACAATGTTCACCGAGGGATCATTAAAGATGGAGTTGAGGACTGTGAGGCGGGGGTTGACGAACTATGGGAGGTGACAACAGAGTTTACCTGTGAGCGACGGTTCAACTCCAATTACACTCTGAGGCGAACACTTCCCCTCCCTCTTGATTGGATAATGGATGGGGTCGTGGACTGTCTTAACGGAGACGATGAGAGAGAAGAGAACTGGCTCAAATGTGGGAGTGGACCACTTACAAGATACGACGAACAGATAGGGGATAGTGTCTGTAGGGAAGTGCTGATATGTCTGGAGACTACTCCAGGATACATTCGAATGGAAGAGCTGTGTGATAGGACGAACACTTGTTATTTTGAGAACGAGCTGTGTGATGCTGTCAAAGGAGTCAACGATATTGTAGATGTGGCTAGGAATCAAGAGGACGAGTTTTGGGTATCCCACTGTTTCCCCCGGCCAATTATCGACATGGAACATCAGCTTGGGACTTGTCGGAAAATCGAGCACACCACAGATATCCATCCATCGGTATTTGATTTGAACCTCACGAGTGCATTGGTTAATATCCCGGTAGACAGTACTGACTGTTCATACTTCTATGGAGAGAGCTATGTTTACCTAACATGTAATGGGGGCTGTAACAGCCAGGACACCAAGTGCCCCCTTTCACCAATGCCTCTAGAACAGTCCTGCCTGAACCATCCGGATAAGAGAGTTTTCACTCTTGCTGACACGACCCCCGCTGCCCTGATGACAGTTCTAAGAACTTCTAACCTGCCCGGATCCTATGAGAACAGGTTGTTCCCCTGTGATAATGGTAACTGTGTTCTCTACAGCGAGGTGTGTAATCTGAGGGATGACTGCGGGGATGGTACCGATGAGAAGTCGTGCAATAATTCCTTCAGGTGTACCTCCACTACAGCAACCTTCCTTCCCCTCAGCTCAGTTTGCAACGGAGAAGTGGAGTGTGAAGATTTCTCGGATGAGTGCCAGGAGCAGTGTTCTTCCTTCAACAAGAACATCTTTGCTGACAACTATCTGAGGTTCACCAGCTTCACCATAGGGTTCCTCGCAACAGGACTAAATCTGTTTACGGTGGGTCATAGCTTGTGGACCTTGCCAAAACATAAAACATTCGAAACATTTGCGAACAAGGCTGGCATTCTGTTGGTGAGCCTGGGTGACCTGATAATGGGTGTGTACCTTATTTTCATATCCGTCAAGGATTTCATCTTCTACCAAAACGGAGACTACTGTCGTGAGAAGTACAGCTGGTTGAGTTCAGATACCTGTTCTCTTCTAGGTGTCCTCAGTACTGGGGGAACCCAGCTGTCCCTTTTTGCAATGACCACGCTCAGTGTCATCCGAGTTACAAACCTTCAAAACCTTGTCCAGAGTGAGCGGTGCTCAGCCAAGTCTGGAACTAAGATAGCTGTTATACTTTTACTACCGGTGGTTTCCAGTCTACTCGTTGCAAGTATTCCCCTGTTCGAGATATTCGAAGACTACTTTGTGAATGGGCTTTACTACCACCAATCGCCTCTGTTTGTAGGACCAATAGATAAATCTACCCATTTTGCGGCATTCAGGAAGTATTTTAAAGGGAGGTCCCTACTTAGTACACAAGCTGGCTTTTCGTGGAAAAATATCCGGTCTTTAGCGATGGACATGTTTTCTAAAGATACTGAAAAGAAAGGTATGTTTTCTAAAGATACTGAAAAGAAAGGTATGTTAATATTACACACATGATCTGTGCTGTCTTGACACTGCCCGAAGTAGTAAGACAGCTGGCTCGCTGAAATAATTATAGAATAATGCCACATTGCCACATACTGATATACCCTTTTTCCAGGAATATCGCAGGCGACTATTGGTTTCTACGGCAACGACGGGGTCTGCATCTTCAAATACCTGGTAACCAGGGACGACCCTCAATGGATTTATTCAACCTCCATCATAGCTATCAACCTGGCATGTTTTGTTGTTGTTTCAGCCTGTTACCTCATCCTCGCAGCTCGAACAACTCGATCATCCAGGAACGTCCAGGCCGTATCTAGATCTCACGTGAAACTACAAGCTAAAATCACAGCGATCATTGTTACGGATATGTGCTGTTGGCTGCCTCTCTGTGTTGTGGCTATGTTGCATTTGGGTGAGGTGATTGATGCCTCACCATCAGGAAGCGACCGAATATTCGGTTCGGTTCGGTTCGGTTCGGAAATTCGGTGTTTTTTGGGGGGTTCGGTTCGGTTCGGTTCGGTAGGAAATTTTGGCCGAACCACCGAATTTTATGGTCAAAAAATGCCCAGAAATCGGGCTTTTTCATGCAAAATTTTTCAATTATTTCACGAAAATTGTATGGATTTCAATGTAAATTTCGCCGTATTAACCCTATTTCGAATCGGTGGTGCTATGTGGAAATGATTTCGCTAGTTAGCGGGTTCGATATGGATTGATTTGATACCTGACTTCCCGTCGAATCGTGTCCTCATGAGAGGGTCAACAAATTCAGAAACTTTTTTTTTCAAAAAATTCATGGAGAGCACCGATCAAAGTGTTAAGAATCATTCTCTGAAATTTTGTAAAAAAGTTTGGAAAATATTCCAAAGTCAATTTTATGGAAAATTTTCTATGTCAATTTTTGCGTACGAATCGTGTTTCGAATCGGTATTGATAAGCGGGAGTGATGTTGCTAATTAGTGGGTCCGAGATGGATTATGCTGATACGTGATCCCCCATCAAATCTAATTAGGAAGTTTAGGGGAAACGATTCATGTTTCAATAAATCCTGCTAATTAGCGAGAGCACTGCCGCATAGCATCACCGATTCGCAACACGATTCGTACGGCAAAATTGACATAGAAATTTTTTTACCGAAATTGACTTTGAAATATTTTACAAAGTTTTTTCACAAAATTAAATGTTTCTCTAAAAATTCATGGAGAGCATCGATCAAGGTATTGAGAATCATTACCTGAAATTTTGTGAAATTTTTTTTGTGAAAAATATTTTAAGTAAATTATGGTATACGAATCGTGTTTCTAATCGACAATGCTAAACGGGAGTGATGTTGGTAATTAGTGGGTCCGAGATGGATTGTGCTGATACGTGATACCCCATCAAATCTAATTAGGAAATTTAGAGAGACACGATTCATGGTTCGTTTAATCCTGCTAATTAGCAATACCATTCCCGTATAGCATTGCCGATTCGAAACACGATTCGTACGCAAAAATTGACATAGAAAATTTACGATAAAATTGACTTTGAAAATTTTTTCACAAAATTGACTTTGAAATTTTTTCAAACATTTTTTAACAAAATTTCAGAGAATGATTCTCAATACCTTGATCGGTGCTCTCCATGACTTTTTAGAGAAACATTTATACAGAAAAAGTTTTGTATGGTTCGGTTCGGTTCGGTTACCGAAATTCGGTTCGGTTCGGTTCGGTTCGGTTCGGTTCGGTAAAAAAGTTTTTCAAATTCGGTTCGGTTCGGTTCGGTGGAAAAAAACCCGGTTCGGTCGTTTCCTGCTCACCATGGTATCCTTACTTCTCCATCATCATCCTTCCCTATCAACTCTGTTATCAATCCGATTCTGTACGAACCACTTATCTTGAAGTATCTAATTACCAAGCCTATAAATATGATAAGATTCGGTACCCTAAAGACCCTGAGAAGTGTGGCAACTAGTTGTTGAAAGGGTAAGAGGATCAGAAGCAGAGGGGATCTCCTAGTGAGGCCCCACACGCGGAGACTGAAACTTGAGTACAGTGAACTAAATTGCTAGCGAACAAAACGTACCCCACTGGGGGTCAGCGCCAGGTGTCTATGTCACCAAAAAACACCCCCACCCCACCTCGAACAATATTAGAATCGATCTCAATGGCGCTGTTATCTACTAGGAAATTATCCTGTATCAATCATAGCTTGGTATTGCGAGATTTAACCAGAACGCAATATGGACAAACTGAAACGTAAACTATGAACTATTAGTATCACAACGGACATAGCGAACACACCACAAAATGGTGATATTGAATTCGAACTTTATATGGATCGCTGGACGCTATACTTCATATATACTATACAATAACCAATAACCGTTAACCATCTTGTCACTTTTTGTTAGGGGGGAGACACACTGAAGTTGCTCGTTCAAATCTCAACCTCGCGACACACACTGAAGTTCGAAGTTCGAAGTTTCGCGAAAACCCATTTTCGACTGAGAAATCATTTGTAAGATGCTAACATATGTACTGGTACATCTCTCGAGGTGTCCTTTATTAATACCGGGTCGATTTCACTGTTTTTAAAAATTTTGGTGAATTGGGACAACTGTGACCGGATTAGCCAAAAATTTCAAAAACGGTGAAATTGACTCAATATGGATAAAGGACACCTCGAGAGATGGACCAGTAAATAAGTTACAAATGGTTTCTCAGCCGAAAATGGGTTTTCGCGAAACTTCGAACTTCGAACTTCAGTGTGTGTCGCGAGGTTGAGATTTGAACGAGAGCGCCCAACTTCAGTGTGTCTCCCGCCTTACGTATCAGAGGATTAGACATTGCAATCCAAAATAAAACAAATATTTTGATCAATAGATAAAACTTAGAAACAGAGGAAATCAAATATAGGATATATCATATATTATTGTTCGTATCTATCTGGCGGCGCTGACCCAATTAAAACTGCAGGTCTGGCAATGAAACATGCATGATGTAGGGGAAGTTTTGAAAGTGGTGGGGCCAATTTTTTTAGTCACGTGATATGAAATGCCTCGACTTTTCTATTGAAAACAATTGTATACATTGGGCGAACCGATAGCGGAGCCCCTTCCCCTATATATGCGTGCAATCAAAACGGGGTCTGGTGGTGCCAGACAGGTTTGTATAAATTATTTTGGAGCATAAACATTTCAAATGAGTTTTTTCTGCTTTATACAGAGCTTCTGCAAATAAAAAAGTCGATCAAGACTTAAAAATCATATCTTTTCCATTGCATGACCAGTATTGCAAGCATTATAATCATAAGTTATCTGTTATGGACTTGTTCATCGTATGTTTTGATAGAAATTATTAAACAGTCCGGCCCTCAGATAATTCATCTCAAATCCTGATCCATTGAATTCAGACTCTACAAGTTGTATCTGTTGTCTCAGCATCTCATAGGAAACTTGGAGGACCCTTGTGGTCCTCTTCCTCAAGTGTCTCACCTGGTATCGGTGTTCCCTGAAATAATATATTTTTGGTTTGGTTCGTCACTATTATATAGTTTGTTTGAGTGTACGTCCTGATTAGGCTCCTGGCTCAAGTCTAGTGGTACTATGAACTGTCCGTCAACGGCGTCATTGTCTTGAGCACAGCTCACTAATTGGTTCAGGTCTGTCTTTGCAGTGTTGGATCACTATTATAATTGTTAATTTGTCGTGTTTTTGGTTCATAGCTAGACAAATTTTGGGCCAGAGGGCATTAGAAGTTCGTGCAAGGTAGCATTGAAAAGCCTTACAGGTTTCCCTAGAAATCATGATCCGATATGGGGTCTTTACCACTAGAATGCGGAACGCCTTCTAACAACCTAGACAAAGAAGCATGCATCGGGAAAAACAGAACATTTCATGGCATATTATAGCCAGCACTGAACCCTGAGTTCTTGCCATGACTGATTTACAGATATCCCCCCCCCCCCGTTCATTACCTGTTCTGAGCCTCTTCCTGTTGCTGCCTTCTGGTAGATTCTTGTTGTGCCAATTATCTTCTCTACCCGGGGCTCATCCTGGGACGGTATAACCGCCTTCATGGCACTGAAAATTGAGGTTTTGTTCAATACCAAAAGTAGTTTCTAATCACTTCAAGTTGAAATCTTCCTAGATAGGTAAACAGTCCATTATTATATCATCGCTTAGCAGCTAAACTTTAGCTGTAGCTCAGAATCTAAACGTGGGGATCTGGCGGTGTACCTGGTGGTGTTCTCGAATACAGGTGCAGTGCTGCTAGCCACACTTCCTGGTCTGTTTGGATTTGGTGAGAGACGATTCTTGGAAAACTCTGTCACGATACTGAAAATCAAACTCATGCAATTAAAATTAACCATGCAAATTAGTTTGTTAGTTTGTTTCGATAGCATAGCGTACAAATGCTAATTTTGATGACATTTGGTTAATAAATCTTGAATTATCATTGATCAGAAACAATTTTCGGAATCATTTCTTTGCTTGCAGTTTGATTCATTTTATTGGATGCACTTTGACTTTAAATTAGTTATCTGATTGCTTACTAAATCACTGTTTGCAATACTAGCTGATTGATTGGTTAACTGATTGGTTAATCATGTTTGTTACACTAGTTACCTGCTCTCATGTAGTTCATTGTAATACGTGTGGTGATCCTGATCCACATACCTAAACACGGTACATGTGATCACGTGACTTAAATACTTGTACTATAATCTTCTGTGTGTGCGTTTCTAGCAACTTGTTTTATGTTTGCAGCTTTGTCCGTTGTCTTCATGTAGTGATTTACTAATCACTATATTAGGGCTTGTTGGAATGGCCCCTACAATATTATATTGTCAGCAGTTCGAATTTAACCCCAAAACAGCGAGCTTGAATTAAAATGCCCAAATTCAGCTCTTTTTGTCATGAGATTGTGACAATGAAAGAATTTTAGGATCTTGTAGAGTTTTAGTTGAACGCATCATGACATTTTACAACGTTTGAAGACTTCACTGAACTGACAACTTATAGTGTTTTTGTCAGAATTCAACCACAGCTTTTAAGTTAACAATTTACTTGCAAATAATTACTGCAGCCCCTTTATGATAAAACTGCAGCTTTGACAGCTCCTAGCTACACCCAATGCTCTATTAATATTCAGTCGCCAATTATTCAACTAATTGATTGGTTTTTTGGTGCTAGTTTATGATATACAGCTGATAGGAACCTGTTATTGTAATTGATTTCTTCGACAACCGATGACTCATAAGCTGCATACTCAGACTCTTCCCCGCAATACGTTACCCTTGGATTGTTCATAATATTATGTGAGTCATTGTGAGCTCTAAAGTTTGTTGTTTTGTCTAACATCATATTCAGATCTTACAGACTTTTACCAGCTTTAATATTCCAACGAAGACACTATTTTCTATCAACATTCTAGAGAACCATGTTACAATACCCTATTCCTACATTTTAGCTCTCTATTATCTAGAGCCTCTAATAAATAGTTTATAATCAGCAGCTTACAGATTGTTGTTGGAGTGTGTGGTGTTATCAGAGGTACCAGGTCGAGAGTTAGTAAAGGTGGGTCCCAGGGTAGTTTGTCCCGTGGCAGGTGTTCGCCTCTGCTTCGGTACCTGAGTGGTGGTTGGTTGTGATCTAGTATGGTTGCTTCGTTTTGGTGCCTGATATGATACACATTTTTCCTCGTAAACGTTGGCTGCTGAACATGACTACGTTTATGAAATTTGATAGAATTTGAACCATTTTGTGATGCGACACGGATCATGCCGTGCGGCTGGAAAATTATTTCCACAATTACCACACTGAGGAAGATGGATGGAGGTTTGACGCTGAGAATACGGCACATGTTCTTCAGTACCTCCTCCTGGAACAGTACGTTGAACACAAACAAACCAATACCCTGGGAAATATTGATTAATAAAACACTGGGAATTATAGGTAGATAGTTAATAGATTAGTTAACTAGTTTAAATGTTTTGGACAACGCTACAGTCCCCTGGTTGCCGTCAAAACCCAGTAGCCTGTAGCAGTGAGACCTGCTATATCTACTATGTAGCTCTGTTAGAATTTACCTGAAGTCCGAAGGTAACAAGGAACAGATATTGCATTATTTGGGCGGCCACTTCGTCCTGTAGAACTCCAGCGTGTATTATCCAGGGTAGTCCTTGTGTCATTGCCAGTGCAAAACCTGCTTTTATCACTTTCTGCGAGAACAAGAGAATTCGTTATAAGGTTCATCGCAAGATGGAAGGTATACTTCATACTTGGATGTTGTTGTATCACTTCCTGTAAACTAGAACTATGTATTTTTTCAAGTTAATTGTACTTGGATGGAATACATTGTGAAAGGTACCATGATAGATTTACCCTGTCTGATCCCTCAGTAGATCTTCGTGTGGTTCCCACGACCCGCATTATCCTCACAAATGTTATCTGAAAATGATTATCATTGAGCTGAGCTTAGCTAATGATTTTAGGACATTATCAAAATCAAGTCCAAAAGTTGTAAGAATGTCGTCTAGAAGTAAGTTTGCTGTATTTTCCTACGATTAAAGTTCAGACGAGAGTTCATATAATTTGCATGACAATAAGAATGTCCGTTAGTTACCATGGCGATAAGAAGGTAAAGGTAGATTGGGAAGAGGATAAGACAGTACATCCACACCTCGGTATACCAGCAGGTTCCATAACGAATATACTGAATGCTGTTCTTTGTTTCATCACTTACATCAGGGCCCTGCGGGAGAGTAAATTACTGTTTTGTACATCTTGACGTTGATGTTCCGTTGTCATTATTATAATGATATAATAGTTGTCATTTATAAACTTTTAAGTCAATTAATCTTTACTAAACAATATAAGTTACCGTTTCGGTCTATAACTACTAATTAATAGCTAATTTTGATATTATCTCACCACTGTATGTTGGAGGACGGATGAGATTAGGATTGTAAGAGATGGAGGGATGATGGGAAAGCCATAGGCGAATATTAGGCTCTGCTTCACCGTATACCTTCCCTTCTTGCCAAACGTTTTAACGGCATCCACAATCTAATCGGAAAATTTGTTGAAATTGATTGGAAAATGGATTGTTTTCCATGAGGAGGAGCAGGAGCTGGGTAACAGATCTTCTCAGACTACTGGGATTCAAGTTCAACAGCTCCATTATAGTTTTTGAATACCGTTTTCTCACTGTAACGAAATATAGCCTACCTAGCTCACTCTTGAACTCATCAAGACAGAATTTACCTTGCTCTTGAGGGCCATTATGCAGCAAAAGTGCCATGAGAAGAGACTGATTAGAAGGTAGTGAACGATAAAGGCAACTGTCTGGCATCCTATATCCTCATACATAGGTGCAACGAAATCTGTAGATACAGGAAATTAGTCAAGAAGATATGACATCTGGTCGTGGATAGGAACTAGGAGGAGACTAGAGAAAATACTTAGCATATAATCAGTTCGATGTGAAAGACAGTTATTGGGTTTGGAGGATTGCTACATGACAGAACACCTAAATCTAACTCTTATCAGCTAGAATGATATATTACTCACTTATTGACATGCAGTACCAGCAGATACAGAGTAGGATAAGCACGAATATGGAGTTTGATTGTAACACCGTCTGCTCTCTGACACGGAACGTTCTGGGGAGAACACATGTTTTTAGAGGGAGGGTCGAGCAAGGCAAGGAGAGTACTTGGTAAATCTCCTACACATGTGAAACGAGAAACCGGGTTAATTGTTGGCATGCGGTGCAGTCCCATCAACATCGTTAGAGAGGGGACTGCAGCGTATGCCTAGGATACTTTTGAAGACCAGCCTGAGTGCATCATGGTTGTACAGCTGTTGATCATGTTATTGGGTGGACTTTATGAACCAAATCCGCTTATACCAGTTACCTAAAGGGCTAACTACCTAATTAACTACCTAGCCTAATTACCTGAAGGGAAGGGTGCATGCTAAGGTGAGGATACCAAAAACAATGTTAATCGCGAGAACCAAATGACTCAGCCATTCCACGGTATGATTATCTGCTACACTCTAAAAGAGAACTAACATTAGTTATTAAGTTTTATTTTATTCAATCTACGAATGTTTCAGAATCTAAATCTCTACACTGCAACACTACCGTACTATGGCTTATGATCTTCCTCCGTAGTGACTACGGAGGAAGATCATAAGCATTAAGCCATAGGCTATGACATAGGGTTGATCATTAGTAATGTCGTATAGATATCATATTATAGCTGACATAATATCACATGATCATAGCGCTGGCAAGCGCCCGGGGCCCAATCCTCCCTCCCCCAAGCCATCCTTCCCTAAAAAATGTCCATTTTTCAAGCATTCTTCCTTCCAGTAAATGGAAAATCGAAATTACGAAAAAAATTTTTTTGCAATTTTTTGAAAATTTTTGAAAATTTTGACAGCGCTACTATACTTATTGTCTGAAATCGGCAATTTCAACTTTGTTTTAGACAGCCTTCCCGTTGTCCTACGAACATGCCGCTTGGTAGTTCGTGTTGCCTTGACACCTAGAGCACACGTTCAAAATTTCATGCAAATCGGAGTTACGGTTTTTACGTTACAGAGGGTCGTATTTTAGACAAAATGTCCGTTTTTAGGGTCCCGAACGACCTTGATTGTACGACCTTTTTGCGTACAAAATAGAGGCCAGAGTTTCAAAGCTATCACCATGAAACTTTGGGAGTCGGTAGGTCTAGTGGTGTACCTTGTATTAAAGCTTGGACAGAGAAAACGGACAGTCATAACAAAAGTTATGACTGTCTTAAGTTTTCTTTGGCGACTAAGACGGCCTTCCCGTCGTTTTAAGAATACGCCGCTTGGTACGTTGTGTTGCCTTGACATCTTGAACACAATTTCAAAATTTCAAGCAAATCCAAGTTACGGTTCTTAAGTTATGGGCATCTGACTGTATTAAGATTTAAGACGATTTTCAAAAAAACCGACAAAAGAGCAAATTAAACTATAAATCATGACTTTATCATATATATTTTGCCAACGTAGGTCAACTGCTGTATTTTCAGATATAATTGGTAGTCATATCTAGATTTATGACTGTCTTAAATTTAAGACGATTTTAAAAACACCTAGAAAGAAGCGATTCAGAGTCTAAATTAACATTGAATCAGGCTTATTTTATAAAATTAGGCTTACTGCTGCATTTTCAGTTTTGATTGGTAGTCATATCTAGAGTAATGACTGTCTTAAATATAAGACGATTTTAAAAACATCCGAAAAAAGAGCGAATTAGCATCTAGAACCTGATTTTATCAAATATATCTGATAATCAATGATTATCCGCGATCATTATCAGTGACTAACAATTACAATCATAGAATAATCGCGGAGAACAAATCGTGGATATCAATCGCTGATAACAAAATAAATAATATAGTAATCGCGAATAACTAACTACGATAACTTATCGCGAATAAGTAATATAATAGTAACCAATCGCGGATAGCTAGTCACGATAACTAGTCGCGACAACTTATAACGGATACGTGATCAGTTATATGCGATTAGTGGTTATCATATTAGTCATTCAGCTGTATGGCGGCGCCATACCCCTATTTAATTCGACAGTGCGCTCAGATGGGGTCGGCGGCGCCAGACAGTCATTCGCAATTGATTGGATATCTACGATTATTATGCGGCTACCTACGATTGAAAAAGTCCGTGAATCCCCAGTCCGCGTTTCAGCTAGTATTACAAAATGCATGTCATAGTGTATAACAAAATGCCTGATACTAGATCCAAAAACCAAACACGTTTGGTGGATAGCCGGGGCCACAGAAATTAAAAAACGTGCGAAAGTTTTGATACATGAACTTTCGGGGCCTGGGGTGCTGTTAAATTCGCGTTCCATGATAGTCAGCCGTTCTTTCAAAACGCGCTATTATTCTGTAAAACAGACTCTGAAACGACCCACATTATATGTGACACATGTGTGGATCTGTTATAATGATAATTTTATCATTGCGATAGTTTTTCTGACGTATAATTTGAAAATTTTGCTGGTTATAATCATGGAAACGCGAATTTAACAGCACCCCAGGCCCCGAAAGTTCATGTATCAAAACTTTCGCACGTTTTTTAATTTCTGTGGCCCCGGCTATCCACCAAACGTGTTTGGTTTTTGGATCTAGTATAATATCACATTGTACTAACGTGTTGGGCATAAAAAATGTCCCCCCTAGACTAGCATAGTTCCAGATATCGTAGAGCTCTAAAATTTTACACAGTTACTCTATGGGGCAAATAAATAGGTTTCACAAAATTCATTTTTTTTATCGGAATGAACATTATCATTGATTCCAAAAAAACATTATTTTTCGGTCCAGAAGTCAAGCAATTGTCTTTGGCTCTCAATTTTCTTTCAAATGCGACCAAGAAAAGCCCAAACGGACAACCACAAGGCACACAGTGGTCATGTTTCTGACTGTTAGTCAGGTCATGTGATCCCCACCGAATCGTGAATTGCTAATCAGGCTTAGTAGGGAAGAATCACGTATCACAGTCGCCAATGAGGGATGTGTATCGAAGAAGCGATATGTGATTCGGGAGCACTTGGGTAAAGAGGTGACTTGTTAATGAGCTTCGGATCTCATGGCCAATCATCATCGTCATCCCTCATTAGCGGCTGTGATACGTGATTCTCCACAACTAATCCTGATTAGCAATTCAGAATGACTTACACGATTCGGTGGGGATCACATGACCTGACTAACAGTCAGAAACATGACCACTGTTTGCCTTGTGGTTGTCCGTTTGGGCTTTTCTTGGTCGCATTTGAAAGAAAATTGAGAGCCAAAGACAATTGCTTGACTTCTGGACCGAAAAATCATGTTTTTTGGAATGAATGATAATGTTCATTCCGATCAAAAAAATGAACTTTGAGCTAAAAGTCTGAAATTTTGTGGAACCTATTTATTTGTCCCATAGAGTAACTGTGTAAAATTTTAGAGCTCTACGATATCTGGAACTATGCTAGTCTAGGGGGGACATTTTTTATGCCCAACACGTTATTATAGCTGATATAATATCACATACTATTATAATTGCGAAGCTGGTCATGTGATCACATTCACAGATCAGTTCTCCATCCTTCTCCCGTGTTAAACACCCATCTCGCTTCCAGGTGTTGCTAGAGGTGTTGTAGTACTTGCATATCCGGGATACCTAGACATATGGGAAGGTGCTTTGTTTGTATATTCTGAATATTTTTTATTTCCTTTTCAAGTCATCTCAGATGACGACATGACTTTTGGATTATTTAGAGCCGCCTCGAATGTATAGACTCAAGTGTCAAGTGTCCGAACTGATAAATCTTAGAGTCATGATATAGTTTACTAATATTCTAAAGGTGGCGAATTTACTTTTTTGGAAGCATCATTTTCCTCTGTGACCACCGTTTTAGGGAACGTCATGGAAAAAGTATAGCTACTGTCCTCGCTCTTCCGCTGGTTCTTCAAACTGACAACTCTCCCACTTATCGAGCTACCTGGTGTGACATGGTTACCTGGTTACATGGTTATCTGGTTACCTGGTTACCTGGTTACCTGGTTACCTGGTTATATATGGTGTGACACAATAACATCATCCAATCTGCGACCGTTTTAGTGTGAGTGTTTACTCAACATATATATCCACTGATCACAATACGTTTATACTGTGATCAGTGATTATTGACTTTTCACATGTACAATTGCGTAAATATTTTTGGACCGCGATCAGCATGATTAAGTTTTGATTGTTTTTGTCCCAAAACGGGGCTATAACAAGGCTCCTTCCGGGACGAGGTGTGACATAGGCTGTCAGGTAAACAAACAGTGGTTGAGGTAGAACTAATAGAGAGAAAATATATTTCCCATGGTAACATGTAGCAAAAAAGACAGTGATATTCGTAGGCTAAATATGAGGATCACCAAAACAGAAAAGTTGTCGGGATATCAAAACTTACTATTATCGGCAGGAGCTTTGAATAACTTGTTTGAGGTGTCTTCAGTAAACACTGCAATCGCGATAGAAGAAATTGGAGAATCTGCAGGAACATCCACTCCGATTCCGCTACCAACTTTGAAAGAATCGCTACCAGTAACAGATTTTAGGCTGACTGACATTGTACCCTAGGATGGAACGAGATTTTTGATATTAATATTAGCGAAGAAATCGCTTCGGAGCAAAAAAATGTTCATCTGGGTCTACTTAAAAAGTGTTCTCCTGATCAAACTTGCTATCAAAGCTAAGTTTTTTGTCAAGTTATATTTATCAAATATTTAAAAGAGAACATTTGTGTTTGGACCCTTACCAGTGTATAGTTTTCAGTTCCACTCAGATCGTACTTTAGTCGGGTTTTTAAGAACTCTTCAGTAGACAGAACAATCTTATTCTTCATTTCTTGGTTGAATGAAACACTCTCTTTACTTGCTGCATTTACCATACTGTGGCGGGGAATGATTGGAATGAGAATTCTGTTTTCCTATAATAGGTATGAAAAGTTTATTTCAGTTTTTCTTGTAGAATGCTTAAATCTGTGAGGACTAGTCATATTCACTGATAGAGATTCCTCCCGGGTAAGTACCTGTTCATTATGTTAAGAGAAGACTCCGTGACCGTATCAACATTAGTGGAATTCTGAAAAGAATAATCAGTATGTTTAATTAAATAATTAATTGGTAACAAACCAATTATTTCTTTCAAAGTTCAAACCCGGGCGTGGGGAGGGAGAGTCGAATAACGCAAGTATTTACCTGTTTGTCTAGCACATCATCAATGCCGTCAAATTTCTTGATGATAAGGTTGCAATCTTTAACACCAACAGGCTCCTCTGTGACAAGTTCCTCCAATCTATGATGGTGCAAAATTATTATATAGCAGGATTCCAATAGATTCAATACCTATCACCAATGAACACACTGGGAGTAGTACAAGAGCTGTTCCACTTACGTTGTCACACTATCCGTATCCTTGATATCAAGTTGTTCAACTTGTTCGGTTATTTTTGAGTTGCACCGTGCAGTGACGGGTTCCTCCCAGTCACCCTCTGTGTTACACAGTCTTGTGAGCGTCTGGTCGGGGTTGTAGGTACACGCTTTTGTTACCACTTGTCCTGAAAGAGAGATGACATTGATAATTATTGTCCTTTATAAAGTTTTTAAGTTGCTTCAAAATAGTTGGTGCGGTATGTAGTTTTTAAAAAATGTACTCTTACCTGTTAGTGTTTCACTGAAATTATAATTTCCAACAGAAGAATCATACTTGGTACTTGCACAGGTCTTAGCTGAAATGATAAATTAGCTTTTGTAGTTGGTTGACTCAGTGAACCAAAATCACTTTGAGTCTTGATGTGACCTTCTTCATCGATAATCCTAACTTACCAATAGAAACGCTTTATGAAACAAAACTTACCACCGGTTTGGATGCACTGCGTATTTCCATCCCCATCCCCTCCTGCCTCTCCATCACACACAAGACATTCCGTCTGTCCTATATTTGGTTGGTATTTACTAGCTCCGGTACACGCCACACAGCTTCCATTACTACCAGCAAAACCTGCTTTACATAGCTCACACCCTGTTTTACCTGCAGGGGAGATACAGGGTGTTATTTTGGACGTCTGTAATATTTTTGTCGAGAGTCTGATCGAGTTTGAATCTGATCCACATTGATCCCAAACGTGACACTAGCGTGGTACAAACTGCATGCCCAGATTATGAGTGTGATATGCATGTCCTTATCTTTATTGAAAAACTAAAAAACATGGACAATTTCCCGACCTTGATGACGTTTAGATGTGCCGTTGAAGGAACGCAAATAGCTTTCTAAGAAATTTCTAGGCTCATTCTTCATGCGTCTCAGTTGTACGGGAATAGAATTCGGCTAAAACAGCTCGCGGAACCACACCCGAAACTGGCTCTCAAAATATATTCTGAAGTGCAAGCCTCAAAATGTATATGCCTTCTCAATTTATATTTAAACAAAAAACCAAATTAATGGCCAGCAACCCCCAGGATTCCACCCGATTTTCTGTACAATGAATACCTTCATAAATGAACAGTAATTATTGAGGTTAGATAAGGAGGTTATTACCTTGGTTTGGCTGTTGTCCGTCAGTACAAGGAACACACTTTGTCCACCCCGAGTCTGAACTATGGGTCCCCTCGGCACATTCCTCACATACTGTTTCGTTGAAAAAGGTTCCTGGATCACATTGTAGGCATTCGGTTTGATCCCAGTGTGTGCCTTGGGAAAATAGAGTCATAGATTGTATGTTCTGATACAATGAGTCTATTGGATATCTAGATGATTTGTAATTAATTAATTGTCTAGTTATATACTGAAGTGGTTAATCAATTATTAACTAATTAACTGATGAAATGGTTAGTTACCTGAATTACAAGGTTCACATTGAGAAGCACTTTTCCAAATACCCTCACAACGAACACACTCGGTTGCACCGACAATGGGAGAATACTGAAACAAACATCCAACTTTTAGCTTGGCAATACACAGCTTGGAAAAAGCTTGAACTTGAATTTTATCAACTTAAGTTCAATCATCACAGTGAAAGCGGAAAAAACCTACCTCTGGCTCAAGACAACCTTCACACTTTTGATCATTTTCACCCTTGTACGTTCCCTCACTACAAGCCTCACATGTTCCTTTCTTATTTTCATATCCCTTCGTGCACACTATAATTAGAGTTTTGTGTTAAATATGGTGGGCCAATGAGTTAAACTGCCAACTCTGTCTTCCTTTTTTTAAATTCTTCTGTCGTCAGACAGGACAAAGTAATATTTGGTTTTTTACAATGAACTTACAATATTTTTCTATGTTCTCCCTGGTGAGTCTAAATGATTCCTCCCCGAGAATTGTAACTCCTCCTTTGAACGTGAAAATACACGTGACTGATTTATCGGCCTAAAACAGAAGGTATTTTTAATGTACACTTTTCGTTCTAAACTTCTCAATGTCGAACTCGAAAACTTACTTCAGGTTTTTTGAATGCCAAATACGTCCCTTCAATCTGATTTGTATCACTTGCATTCGTGATTATCACTGTCCCGATACCCCCAGCTCCGGAGATACTACACACAAAATTGTTGTCCCTGACCAAGTACACATCGTCGTCCGAGGAAATGTGACTGGTGCTGTAAATCTGGGCATCTGAAACATTAGCACATATTGTATTACATCTTACTATATAATGCGAAAAGGGGTGAAACTTGATCCCCCCATGCATGTTTGGTGGTCCCTAAATCGTCGTCATCAAGATCAGATCACATCACACAACATGCATGATTAGATCACCCCACTGAGGATCAGATCCCCCCACCCATGATCAGATCATCCCATTGAGGATCAGATCACCCCACCCATGATCAGATCATCCCACTGAGGATCAGATCATCCCAGTGAGTATCAGATCCCACATTTCACCCAGTAGTCCACTGTGCGTGATGAGATCCCCATATAGAGTAGAAAATTGGCGAAGACAGAGAGAGAAAGAGAGACACAGAGAGACAGACAGAGACAGAGAGAATGAGCGACGGGCCCGGCCCTTTTTGACGATGATCCTATGTTAACCTATAGGTAACTTACGCAAGTTTGTTTGGCGGATAGTTGCTGAATCTATTGATGTTTCATCATCGTTCTTTATTAGTCTACAGGTCTGGCCCGCAATATTTGTTGAAAGGGTGATCACTCCACTTGCATACAAATACTTGTTGCTGGTACCACTGCCACATTCGCCTAGAACTGAAACAAAGGTTTGGTAAAAGATTATATGCTGGAAATATATAAATATGACACTGGGCATTATATTAAGTTAGCTTTCAAATAGCAATAATTCCTTACCTCCTTCCGCAATCTGATCCTGAGCATCTTTTAAAGATATTTTGTCTTTTGTTATTTGAATAGTACATTTGTCCCCCAAACTTAGTTCAAAAGTATCATCTTGACTACTTCCATCTGTTATCGACTTTTGTATATCGGACACACTCTCCAGTACGCATTTTCCATCGATTTTGTCATCATTTTCACTGATGTTAGATAATAATAAACTATCAGCACCTATGTTAATCACATCTTGGATCTTCAGTTCTGAAAGAGAGGAATGTTGTTAGTAAATAGTTTTGGTTACCATTAGTTACGTAAAACTCCCACCCTATAGCAACGGAAGGCACTGACTTGATTTAGCCCTACTTGTAAGGGAACCAGCACTATATAGTTTCCAGGTTAATGTACAGATACCGGTAGAAAGCTTTGGGGTAACTCTCTGCCGGTCTCTTTTTCTAAATTTTCAGAGAATTAAAGTATAGCATTGTAGAGAAAGTTAAATAAAATATAATAATGGAGTTGGTATTATTTCCTGGTTGTTAGAGCTGGTTCCCTCGGTAGGTTACCGACCACGGTTACCCAACACCCGCCCAGCTGTAATAGAACACAGTACTAAAAGGGGAAAGAAGACACAGAATCTTTTACCAGCTAACATAGTAAAGATTCACAGTCTCCATGATACCCTTTTGGTCCTGTCTTCTTGGTCGCTGGGACAAAGTGTGTTATTATTGGGTGGAACCATCAAGTCAGTCTGTCACCTACTACAGGGCCAACACATCGTGAATTTTTTATTCGCATCGCAAAGTTATTTGATTTTTCTAAATCGCAAAGTTATTTCTTTTTATCCGCATTTTGTGGTTGCATTTTGATGTTTTAAACACTACTTTTGTAATGTTAGTGAAAGAAGATGTGTGGCCCTGTGGTGATGCTAGATTAGTTTTCCTAACACCATTACACAACCTGTACGTGACAGAACGTGGTCATAATTCGCAAATATAATAACATAGATCTAGGTTGTAATGACTGAATCACATACTGGATACCGTGAATACTGTTTGTCAACTTTCCGATTTACATTTTCCATTTAGATAAAATTTCGAATCGAAATAAATTCCTTGACAGTCAAGGAATTTATTTCGATTCGAAATTTTATTTAAATGGAAAATGTAAATCGGAAAGTCAAGTCAAAGTCCAAAAATGGTTGCATCATATTCTTTCCCATTTGATTTGTTTATGTTTGCCCCAAACAAAATCTGGATATGACTCATGCTGCGAGTCAGCTGTGTTTGCCGTGTGTCAACGTGTGCAAAGTAAATACCATACATGTGCACTAAGAATAACCGGAGTTGTACCAACCCCGCCACCGATTGCTTCTCTCTCTCTCTCTCACTCTCTCTCTCTCTCTCTCTCGCTCTCTCTCTCTCTCACTCTCGCTCTCTCTTCTCTCCTCTCTCTCTCTCTCTCTCTCTCTCTCTCTCTCTCTCTCTCTCTCTCTCTCTCTCTCTCGACCAATCTTGCAACTATTAATTTGACACTCACTCTCAATCAAGATAAATAAACAAACAAAATCACGTGATCGCACCATGTCTATCTTTTGCCATCAAGACCACCCGACAGTTTTTATTTCATTTGTGGTTAGTCCATGATACGTGTATGCTAGGTCAGCATTTCCTCTCACCAAATCCCTCATATATTCTATTAATTTATCTCTATATTATTTACTTACTTTTTCTGTTAGTTTAGTTTGCTGAAATGTCTTTGATCAAAATTTCAACCTGGGTAAATTAGAATGGTTTGGGTGAGAAGTTTTTAAAAAATTAGGGGAGTTTTAAGGGGTTTTGGGTTTTTTGGGTGGGGGTTTTTTTAAAAGGGGGGGGAAGAGAGAAATAATTTTTGGGGGAAAAAAGGGAAAAAAAAGATTTTCATCCCTTTTTTTGGGGGCCTTCATTCTCTCTCTCCTTCCCTCTTACTTCCTTTCCCTCTCCTATTCTTCTTTTCTCTCTCGCGTTTTTTTAATGAACTTCACTGTAAACTTTGCCCAACCCCCAATTCATGACAAAAATTTGGTACTCAGCAGAAATATAATGAAGGAAGTTCCCATTTACTTGCTTTTAACTTAACCTTGGAAAGGAGATAGGAGTGAGAATGAGAGACTTAGGAAATATTGCAAGCGAGAAAATTAGAGTGCATTTTGTAAGGTACGGCAGACAGAATTTGTAGTAGAAAAGTTACAAAAATTACGTGAATGCACTCTATAGGTGTGCCGACGACCCAGCCTTTCGATTTTTTTCTCCCCACTCACAGCTATCTTTCTCTCCCTTTCCCTGTCTTTTCCGGTCTTTCCAGCCCTTACTGGGAACTATTTTACAGTTGAAAAATTCCCCAAAATTTTTCACACCAAAAAGAGAAAGCTGCGGCTGTCTTGTCACCAACCTTAACCTTTTCTCTCTCTGTCTCTCCATCTCTCTCACTTTGTTTTAATCCAATTGCACGAAATGCTTTACATTTGCTGTCTCTCGTACAACTTTTTTTGCGCTTTGCTGCTTTGTCTAGGCTGTGAGAGAGAACCGATAATCGATTTAACCCCGCACATACCATCTCTCTCTCATCGGCTTATTCAGCGTTGCAAAACCACCAATTCTCCTTGCTGCTCTTTTTCCTCACTTTTTCCTCCCCGCATCAGTCGAGGTTCAGACAATTAAAGGCCGCTCTAAATACAGCTGTCCCCCTGCGTGACTGGTTATGTTTAAATAGCATTTCGAACACTTGTTTAGCATTTATAATTGTGCTCATTTGAGGCTACTGAGCCCCTCCTCCTACTGACACATTGGAGCGTGACGAATATGTAGGAAATTTGTCTGAGTCAATTTGACGTTTTGCTTTAGTCAACTTTTCTTCTGCAGCTTGATTTGTTTTGCCAACAGTTCCTATCGCTAAATCCATATCTCCCTTATACTAAACAAATCATTTTTGATCCAGACTGGTGAAATGTTACGATTAGCAGTCGTCGCGATTCTGCTTGCGGCCGCTGCTGCACAAAATCTGGAAGCTTGTAGTTCAGGTAAAAACCATTATGTGTTATCGCCTCGGGGGTGCTTGCCAGCGCTGTGACTTTAGTTAATCTTACATTATGTGGTAATACTCGCTTCCGGTGTTTGAGCGTTAAATATATATGTTTTCAAAGAGCAAGACCTTCTTCATTCAAACTAAAATGTATTCATTTTTCAGGTGGCCCTGAATTCTGGTGTAGCTCCTGTGAGAACGCGGAGGCGTGTTCAGCTCTTATCCCCGGTCTGGTGGACTACTGTCAGCAGATTGGGATCTTCAGCCCTGGACAGTGTGACGGTGCTGGACCCGACCCCGGTTAGTTGGGATACTTTTTAGAATTTAAATAGTAACTGCATGATATATTTTGGTCGTACCGAGTCTCATGATACCACCCTGAATGGATCCTGTTCAACGTTTTGGGTTGGGTCCCTTTAATTGTCCAGTCATGTGCTGTTCGCCCTGTCTCTAGCTGTACCCCGGCCACACATAATTCACTTTTCCTCTGCTTCCTTGTACTCCACCTGTGCAGTTGATGCGTCCCATTTTTAGTTTACCCAACCCAATGCTCTACATTTGTCCCCGACCCATCCCCCATATCTAACCCCCAATTCCCTTCAGTTGACCCCACCCATCCCCCATATCTAACCCCCGTTAATTCCCTTCAGTTGACCCCACTCTTCCCCCAACATCTAACCCCCGTTAATTCCCTTCAGTTGACCCCACCCTTCCCCCTACTACCGTTGCTCCTACGGAATACGACGGAGATGATGGTTCCAATGCCATAGACAGTAAGTAAAAAACAAGTTCAAAATAACAAGAAAATGTTCAAAATATGTACCTAATAATTTTAAGTTTTAAAATGCAACAAAACATAAGGAAGCGTTAAATATTTAACTACCTACTGATATAACCTACTGATATAAAACTCGGTGGTAGAACACAATAAAACACGTGTGTCCGTTATACTGTTTAGTGTTTATAGTAAAGGGTAATATGTACAATAAAGGCCCACGTGGTGTATAATAAGCAGAGAACAGTAATAAAAGTGTGAAAGAGAGTGAGATATATAGAGAGAGGGGCGGGTCATGGAGAGGGAGAGAGAGAGGCAGAGCTTTAAAGAGATAGAGCGATAGAGAGAGAGAGAGAGAGAGAGAGAGAGAGAACGAAAGGGAGAGGGAGGGATATATAGAAAAAGAGAGATCGAGGTAGAGAGTTAGATCAAGATAGAGCGATAGAGAGATAGAGAGATAGAGAGATAGATATGGATCGATCAGTAATAAAGCGAGAAGCTCGAGTGAGCTTGATCGGGCAACACATAGACCTATACAAAATGACAGCTTCTTAACTCTTTTGTTCTTTCATTTACCATCTATACTACCTCTTTTGTGTCACATGTCGACGCCAGCTCTCTTCTTTCTCATTTAGACGCCCCCATTCTTCTTTTCTTAATAATTAGTGTGTAAACTTCTCATCATAGACAGTAGACTTCCTAGTCATGACCCCCCCTCCCCCAACACAGTATTTGGTCTACCCTCTATATCCTCTATCCTCTTACAATTACAACGACGATCCCCTGCCTATCTCTATTTATTTACCTCTCTCTAAAGATGGTACTGAACCCCTATAATATCTCCCCCCCCCCCTATCTATCTATCTATCTATCTCTAGACGAGGCTGAACCCACTGAACCAGTAACAGAGTCAGTATCCGAATCTCCCACCGAAGTAGACGGAGAAGATGGTGCTAAAGCACTTGATAATATCATCGGTAGTATATTGGAGATTTCCCCCCTTTTATTCATGAAAAAATGCAATTAATTCTCATTTCTTAAAATAACTGTTCATTTAAAAATTGACCGCTTTTGATGGATGGAAGACCGCTTGGTGAATTTAATTAGCATGCCTCATTAATAATATGGTCTCTTTAGATGTCCATGCAACATGTTATTTCTTTAAATGTTTTCAGCAAATTTGATTAATTAGCTACTTCTCATCATGCGGATAGGATTATTACAAGTTTCCCGCTTGTACCAATTAGATTGATTCAATCTAGGAACGCGCGGAAATGAATAACTTTGTTAAAATAAAAGTACACCATTTCAGCAGGGGCAAAACGCCGCGCACAATCACATAATCACTCTCATTTCCCACTTGCATGTTTCTTGGCAGAGAAGAATTCACAAATCCCATCCTAATTTGCTAATACCTTCGCACGGGGCACGTTTGATAATCAATGTTACGAGGTAATTAATATCCCCCCATCTCTAACACTATCCCTCTCCCCAGACATCAGACCCGTTGAGAACCCTCCTACCAGAGAGGATCTACCCTTTGAAGATGATCCCCCTCTATACCCTCCCTTCATTAACATCAAGCCTGTCAACATTACCGTGCCCCCTGGTGCCACTGCCCAGTTCAAGTGAGTAAATTAACCAAAAACTGCAATTAAATGGAATGCACATCATGTCAATTTGACAACGCCGTCTAAACGGTATACCGTCTAGACGGGTTTTGATAAAATTAGCTAAAAGCGGTACAAAATTGCTTGAAACGTAAAAAGGTGCTTGATCAAGCTTGAGACGGGTTATAGACTGTATCAGACGGTGTTGCAACGGTATCATACGGCCTCTAGACGGTACCGTCCCGGTGTCTAGACGGTGTCCGTTCAAAGTTGAGACGGCACGTCTGAAAATTGTACCAGACGGGGTTCTAAAAGTAAAGGAAAATCGATGAACGTACCGTCTAAATCAAAATCTCGCGATTCAGTTTCAAATATCGTCTAGACAACTTCTCCAGTGATTTCGATACAAATACCTAGACAATGATTTAGAGAACCCGGAAGTCTTTACCTATCGAATGTATCAAGATTTACGCTTCCGTTGGTCCACCGCTATCTCTCTCTCTTTATCTCTTCTCTCTATCTCTCTCTTCCCCTCTCTCAATCTCAATCTTTCTTCTTCTCTTTCTCGTTTAATGAACTTCACTGTAAACTGGTCGTTGTCAGATATCGGATATAGTTAGGAGAGAAAGGAATGTTAACTGCGGTTTCTACGATACGCGACGAAATTTAGAAAGTAACAATCTCACGCCCTCAAACCCTCAGCCTAATTTCTTACCCCTGTCTCGACATAAATATTTCTCATAATTGTCCTTTTTGCTCTTTATATTTTACCGCACTCTGAATCTTTATTTCCTCTTGTTCACAACCTGGCGCCCTCTGTAACTGCTAAAGCTCGGATCAGAAAATTACACAGCACGAGGGATTGGAAGGCGGCTCTGACATTTAAAAATTAGCAGAAACCAGCTGTTCTCTTGCCTTGTTCGACCCTCCCTCCCCGCGCCCCTCTTGAACAAAACAACTGTTCTCGTCTCGAACAAACATATTTAATCTTTATCTTTCTTTCTCTTATACATCTCTTTCTCCCCTCACGGGGTGGGACCACTATATATGTCAGCTGACTGGACAGAGAAAAAAACTTAAGACATAGAAATCTTTCCGTTTTTCTATTTCCTGATCTCTCCGTATCACCCGATTAATAATTATCCCTATCTTCCTAGGTGTGCTGCCACTGGAGGTCCTGCCCCTGTGATCACCATTTCCCTGAAGGCCGAGGCCCTCTCCAACTACAAACCACCAACGGAGGGTGACCGACAGGCTGCCATCGCTGCTGCTAGCTCCAGTGTAAGTAAAGGTCCCTCTCTCTCTCTCTCTATCTCTCTCTCTCTCTCTCTCTCTCTCTCTCTCTCTCTCTCTCTCTCTCTCTCTCTCTTTATCTATCTCTTACTCTATCTCTTCCTCTATCTCTTCCTCTATCTCTTCATCCCAGCTCTATTTCACAATAGTGCGATCAATGATCTTGGGAAACGGAGATTTAATCTATAATTTAGTAATCAGTGCAGTTGGTCAGTGGGATCACTGGAGGTCAATTCCTTCAGATCATTAGTCAGTTCCTTTGATAGATCTGTCATGATGTAATCCTCCTTTTTAATATTTGTGAGAGAGAGGGTCGAGAGAGGCAATCATAATAGATCGTTGCTCATCTTCAAAAAACGGTTTATGGCAATTATACCAACCCCGACAACAATCTAATACAACCCTTCTAATTAATTACAACACTAATTACTCTTCTAATTAATTACAATACTAATTACTTTTCTAATTAATTACAATACTAATTACTTTTCTAATTAATTACAATACTAATTACTTTTCTAATTAATTACAATATTAATTACCCTCTCAGGATCTGTCCTCTGTGAACGTCATCCAAGAAATTGAGGATGTCAGTGAGGAACACGAGGGATGGTATACCTGTCTTGCAACCAACGTTCAGGGTAATTAGTAAATAGGGGGCAATTAGGAGGTGGTATACCTACCATCCACTTCCATAACATCGCTAATTCTCCTAACCATGGTACCACCACCTCTAATTCTTCTAACCGTCCTCCCCTCCTCCCCTTCTAACCCTCTCCCCTCCAACTCTGCTAACCCTCTCCCCTCCTTCCCTCCATGTCCAACTCTTCTAACCCTCCTCCTTTTTTGCCCCCCCTTTTTTCCCCCCCCCCTTTTTTCCCCTTGGCAAAAAAAAGGGAAAAATTTTTTCCCCCCCCCCCTTTTTTTTTTTTTCCCCCCTTTTTCCGGGGGGGGGTTTTTCCCCCCCCCCCTTTCTCTTTTGGGGCCCCCCCCCCCCCCCCCCTTTTTTTTTCCCCCCCCCCCCTTTTTCCCCCCTTTTTTTTAAAAAAAAAAAAAATTTTTGGGGTCTTTAAAAAGGGGAAAATTTTTTTTTTTTTTCCCTTTTTTTTTCCCCCCCCTTTTTTTTTCCTTTATTTTTCCCCTTTTCCCTTTTTTTGAAAGGGGGAAAGGGGGGAAAAAAATTTTTTTTGGGTTTTAAAAACCCGGGGGGAAAAAAAAAAAAATTTTTTTAAAAAAAAATTTCCCCCCTTTTTAAAAAAAATTTTTAAAAAAAATTTCCCCCTTTTTTTTTTTTTTAAAATTTTTAAAAAAAACCAACCCCCCAAAAAAAAAAAAATTTTCCCCCCAAAAAAAAAAAACCCCCCCCGGGGCCCCCCCCCTTAAAAATTTTCCCAAAAAGGGGGGGGGCCCCAAAAAAGGGGGGGGGGGGTTTTTTTTAAAAAGGGGGGAAAAAAATTTTTTAAAAAAAAAACCCCCAAAAAAAAAAGGGGGAAAGGGGGGGGAAAAAGGGGGTTTTCCCCCAAACCCCCCCAAAAAAAAAAGGGGGGGGGGGGGGGGTTTTTTAACCCCCAATTTTAATTTTTTAAATTCCCCCCCCCAAAAATCCCCAAAAAAACCCCCCCTTTTTTTTCCCCCTTTCCCCCCCCCTTTTTTCCCTTTTCCCCCCCCCCTTTTTTTTTTCCCCCAAACCCCCCCCTTTTAAAATTTTCCCCGGGTTTTTTGGGGGGGGGGGCCCCCCCCTTTTTTTTAAGGGGGGGTGGAAAAAGGGGGGGGGGGGGGGTTTCCCCCCCTTTTAAAAAATTTTTTTTGGGGGGGGGGGGGGGGGGGGGGGGGGGGGGGGGGGGGGGGGGGGGGGGGGGGGGGGGGGGGAGGGGGGGGGGAAGGGGGGGGGGGAAAAAAAATTTAAAAGGGGGGGGCCCCCGGGGGGGGGGGGGGGGGGGGGGGGGGGGGGGGGGGAAAAAGGGGGGGGGGGGGGGGCCCGGGGGGGGGGGGGGGGGGGGGGGGGGGGGGCAAGGGGGGGGGGGGGAAAAAAGGGGGGGGGGGGGGGGAACCCGGGGGGGGGGGAAGGGGGGGGGCCCGGGGGGGGGGGGGGAAAAAAGGGGCCCGAAGGGGGGGGGGGGGGCGGGGGGGGGGGGGGGGGGGGGGGGGGGGGGGGGGGGGGGGGGGGGGGAAAAAAAAGGGGGGGGGGGGGGGGAAAAGGGGGGGGGGGGGGCCGGGGGAAGGGGGGCCGGGGAAAAAAAGGGGGGGGGGGGGGGGGGGGGGGGGGGGGGGGGGGGAGGGGGGGGTGGGGGGCGGGGGGGGGGGGGGGGGGGGGGGGGGGGGGGGGGGGGGGGGGGGGGAAGGGGGGGGGGGGGGGGGGGTTTTTTTGGGGGGGGGGGGGGGGGGGGGGGTGGGGTGGGGGGGGGGGGGGGGTGGGGGGGGGGGGGGGGGGGGGGGGGGGGGGGGGGGGGGGGGGGGGGGGGGGGGGGGGGGGGGGGGGGGGGGTTTTGGGGGGGGGGGGGGGGGGGGGGGGGGGTTTTTTTTGGGGGGGGGGGGGGAAAAAGGGGGGGGGAAAGGCCCCCCCCAAAAAAAAAAAACCCAAAAAAAAAAAACCCCCCCCCGCCAAAAAAACGGGAAAAAGGGGGGAAAAAAAACCCCCCCCCCCCCCCCCGGGGGGGGAAAAAAAAAACCCGGGGGAAAAAAAAAAAAAAGGGGGGGGGTTTTTTTTTAAAAAAAAAACCCCCCCCCCCCCCCCCGGGGGAAAATTTTGGCCCCGGGGGGGCCCAAAATTTCCCCCCCCCCGGGGGGAAATTTTTAAAACAAACGGAAACCAAAAAAAGGGTTTTGGGGGCCCCCCCCCCCCAAAAAAAAAAGGGCCCCCCCCCCAAAAAATTTTAAAAGGGGGGGGCCCCCCCCCCCCCGGGGGGGGGGGAAAAAAATTTTCCGGGTTTCCCTTTTTCCCCTTTTTTTCCCCCCCCCCCCCTTTTCCCCCCCCCCCCCCCCCCCCCCCCTTTTTTCCCCCCCAAAACCCCCCCCCCCCGGGGGGGAAAAGGGCCCCCCCCCGGGGGGAAAAAAAAAAAAGGGGGAGAGATTGGGGAATTTGGCAAAAAGGGGGGGAAAAAACCCCCCCAAAAAAAAAAAACCCCCCCCCCCCCCCCCCCCCCCCCCCCCCCCCCCCCAAAAAAAGGGGGGGGGAGGGGGAAAAAAAAAAAAAAGAGTAAAAGGGGGGGGGAAAAAAAAAAAAAAAACCCCGGGGGGGGGGAAAAAAAGGGGGGGGAAAAAAAAAAAAGGGGGGGGGGGAAAAACCCCCCCTTTTCCCCCCAAAAAAAGGGGGGGAAAGGGGGGGAAAAAAGGGGGGGGGGAAAAAAAAAAAAAAAACCCCCCAAAAAAAAAGGGGGGGAAAAAAAAAAAGGGGGGGGGGGGGAAAAAAAAAACAGGGTTTTTTCCCCCGGGCCCCCCAAAAAAGGGGAAACCCAGGGGAAAAACCCCCCCAAACCCGGGAAAAAAAGGCCGGGGGAAAAACCCCCCGGGGGGGAAGAAATTTTTTTAAAAAAAAAAAGGGTTTTTAAAAAAGGGGGGGGGGGGAAAAAAAAAAAGGGGGAATGGGGGGAAAGGGGGCCAAAAAAAAAAAGGGGGGGGGGCCCCGGAAAAAAGGGGGAAAAGGGGGGTAAAAGGGGGGGGGGAAAAGGGGGGGAAAAAAAAAGAAAAGGGGGGGGGGAAAAAAAAGGGGGGGCCCCCCCCCGGGGGGGGTTGGGGAAAAGGGGGGGGTTTTTTCCCCTTTTTTTTTTTTGGGGGAAAACCCTTTTAAAAGGGGCCCCCCCCCGGGGGGGAAACCCCCTTTTCCCCCCCCCTCTTAAAAAAATTTTTTCCAAAATTTTTTTTGGGATTTTTAAAAATTTTTTTTTTAACCTTTTTTGGGGGGGTGGGGGTTTTTTTTTTTCCGGGGGGGGAATTTTTGGGGGGGGGGGGGTTTTTTTTTAAAAAAAAAATTTTTTAAAAAAAAAAGGGGTTTGGGGGGGGGGAAAAAAAAAAAAAGGGAAAAAAAAAGGGGGGAAAAAAAAAAAAATTTTTAAAAAAATTTTTTTTGGGGGGAAAAAAATTTTTTTTCCCCCCGGGTTTTTTTAAAAAAATTTTTTTTTTGGGGGGGGGGTTTGGGGGGCCCAAAAAAAACCCGGGGGTTTTTTTCCCCCTTTTTTTTTTTTTCCCCCCCCCAGGGGGGGAAAAAAAAAAAAATTTTTTGGGGGGTTTTCCCCCAAAAAAAAAATTTTTTTTTTTGGGGGGTTTTTGGGGGGTTTTTTTTTTGGGGGGGGGGGGGGGGTTGGGATGGTCAGGGGCCAACTTAGTTAGTAGGATAGTAACTGGAGCGTAACAAAAAGCTCTCTCTAGTGAGTAGCTCTAGTAGCTCTGACAGGTGGCACAGTGGAGAGATGAGGGGTGTGAGAAGAAGGAGATGAAGATCTACAAAATAAGACGGTTTTTAGGGCTACTTATGTCTTACTAGTCAATGTAATTCGGCCTTCGGCCGAAAAGGGCCGGGCCCGTCGCTGATTCTCTCTGTCTCTTTCTGTATCTGTCTCTCTTTTTTCCCCTTTTTTTGGGGCACTAAGCTAGGGTGTACCAAGTCCTCTACCAACCCGGGTAGTGACGGCATAACCCAGTCTCTCTCCCTCTCTTTCTCTCTCTCCCTCTCCCTGCATCACGCACAGTGGACTACTGGGTGAAATGTGGGATCTGATACTCACTGGGATGATCTGATTCTCAGTGGGGTGATCTGATCATGCATGTTGGGTGATGTGATCTGATCTTGATGACGACGATTTAGGGACCACCAAACATGCATGGGGGGATCAAGTTTCACCCCTTTTCGCATTATATAGTAAGATATAATGTCACTGAAAGTTAGAAAAGGCAAGATAAGATAAGGTTGATGGATTATCTAAACACCAGTTGCAGCAGTGACCACGGCAGTGAACAGCTGGAAAAAGTAAAAGAAAGAAATATGAGAATATCTCTAGCTGCTATAACGCGGCTCATGTATTACACTATATATTCAACAAACAAACACCTGGCGCATTAACTATAAGAAAAGGGAATAGTTTTCCGAAACAGTGCGAGGTTTTTAGTTGAGCCGCTAAAAACTTATCCAGAAAGAAAGTCTGTTCCTTTCTGCATAATTTCTATATGGGCTTTGACCACAAACGAGGAGGTTTTGCATTATTCAAGTATGCAAAAACTTCAAGTTGGCTGCTTTGTCTACAACCAAAGTAACTTTACATTTTGTGCGTTATAGTACAGACCGCCTGACCCATCCGTAGCGGGGGGGGGGGGGGGGGGGGGGGGTGGTCATAGTAGGTTTGGCCCAACCCGGCATTGCTGGTCTTCAATGTAGACTCTACAATGTAAACCTAAAGTATCATGTACTAATCATGTACTAATTATCATGTACTAATTATCTCCAGGTATGGATTGTAACACCTACTTCAACCCCTGCCAACTCGACCAGCTCAACTGTCAAGAGGGAACAGATATTGGTATCTGGACTAAGGGAATGTGCCCCGCTATTGAGAAACCAGTTATTATCAGTACCACTTTTGATAAGGTAAAATATAACATACAATTATATTGATATTAGGATACGTTAGTTTTAAATCCCGTAATATTTAGGTATTAGTAGATTCGGAGATATATTCACGACATGTTTCATGGTTTATACCATATCCATTTTAATGATACGTAACTCTCACACACAGGGTCAGACAGATGGAGGTATGAAGTTGAAGGATCTTACTGTTACCAGTATCCACAAGGTGAACGAGGGAGATGACTTTACCCTAAGTTGTACCGCTACTGGTGCACCTCAGCCTATTATTGAATGGTAAGTTATACTGGGGAATGTGTGGGGGACGTGGGGGAGGGTGGTTGATCTATCGAACCCTCATAAAATCCGGTGTGAGCCACACAAAGGGGTATAGTGATAGTGAGATAGTTAACTGAGGAACTACATACATTCGGACCCCGATTTACCGGGCAAACCCTTTCCCCGACCATCCCAGTTGTGTAGAACAGCTGGTTGATGAGAGGATGATAGCGCTAAGAGGGAGAGCTAATGAGAGACAAGTCATTACCTTGTAGGTCGAGATCATGAAATGACTTTTATAATAGCTAGGTCTGCTGTCATATGATATGAGCATCATTGTGCTATCAGCTATAATGAGTAATCAGAGACATAGAGAGAGAGAGAGAGAGAGAAAGAGAAAGAGAGAGAGAGAGAGAGAGAGAGAGAGAGAGAGAGAGACAGAGACAGAGACAGAGACAGAGACAGAGTCAGAGACAGAGACAGAGACAGAGATAGAGACAGAGACAGAGACAGAAACAGAGACAGACAGAAACAGAAACAGAGAGACAGAGACATGGGTGGGTGGGTATTTGGGAAAGGGATTAATTATCCAGGAACCTTTAATTAAGAAATAAATGGGTCTCGTTCACATCTCTCTATTCCTCTAGGTATCTTGATGAAGAACTAGTGTTCACTGGTGCTGAATACATCATCAGCTCTGCTACTCCCTCCGATGAAGGTAAGGTATTTTATGAAGGAGCAGAAAGGAATGGGTCATATATGGTCTATAGTCCTCAAAGGGTTAATAAGTTTTATGAAGGAGCACTTCAATAATGTTTATGAAGGAGCACTTTAATAATGTTTATGAAGGAGCACGTCAATAATGTTTATGAAGGAGCACGTCATCTTTAGTTTTATTACTAAACCCACTTCCTCCCAGGAAAGTATCAGTGCCGAGCTTCTAACTGTGTGGGAGCCACAGACAACAACCTGAACGTCCAGGGAAGTGAGGGAATTGAGGTTATCGTTGAGCCTGTTGAGGATGGTGGTGCTCTTGGAATTCCTTGCCAGGTTGGAAAACACTATTTTAATGTAACAAAGTACTGAACTTATGTCTCTCTATCCCCCTCTGTTATTCTTTCTCTCCGTGTCCCTCTCTCTCTCTCTCTCTGTCTCCCTTTCTCTCCTTAATCCCAGTACATTCGTTTTGGAATTTCACAGCTCCATCCCTCATCAGGTGTTTGGAGATCCCCATATTGTCACATTCGACAACAAAATCTACGACTACATGGGTGACTGCAACTACGTTCTTTCCATGGATTGTGACTGGGGAGAGTGGGTTGTCTACGGTAACTTCAAACAGTGTGGACCTAAAGATCTCGGATACCCCGCATCCTGTCTGGTCGATGTGACCGTCTTCTGGAACAGCATTGGACTGAACCTCCAGAGGGGTAAATATACCATAATATCTTGATTCCAGCTTTATCTCAGCTTGTACCAACACAAACCCTGAACAACTAGCTAGTAACTGACCTACCATCGCGTACGGATCACCACCCTCCAGCTAGGACTCTCAACAATATTTTCTAGGAGCCTACCACTCACCCAGACATAACCCCACATAACCCCGCCCACTATACAACATAACTAACCACTCGTCCTCCTCCAGGATGGATCGTCGTGTACAGGGGAGAGAAGGTGCCTCTGAAGATGAAGGGAACAGTATATGTTGAAAATATTGCCATTGGTTATGATGGTCTTTACATCACTGTCACTCTGCCTAACGGAATTAAAATCACTTGGGATGGTATTATCTCTACTCAGGTACGTACGTCTCCGGCCTCCAAACAAATATACATTCCCCTTATTATGTAGAGGGAGTTGGAGGTGTTATCGCCCTCTAACTCCCTCTAATCATTTATGTACCACCCGCGTCCCTCCTTCATCCCCTATATCTCATGCCCTCATTCTTGCCTCTCACCCCTCATTCCCTAGGTTATCCTGCCCCCTCATCCCTCAACCCTCATTCCAGGTTATCCTGCCCCCTGATAGCACCAGGAATACCTGTGGACTCTGCGGTAACAACGACAAAGACAACACCAACGAGTTCCAGGCTCGATTCTCTAATGTCGACAGCGACAACATTAACACCTTCGGTATGTCCAATTCTGTACTATTTCCATGGGGGTCCCACCAGTCCACCTAGTGCATCAACAACATGTTATCACTCACATTCATTCTGAATTGCTCATAAATTGCTTGTTGAACTGCCCTATTTAAATTCAACTCTCACACAGGAAATAGCTGGGAGATTGATAGGATGGACGTGTGCCCCGCCATTGAGGATGAACTGTTGGCTGAGGAGTGGTGTGCCATGTACCCTGATCGAGCCGCTGAGGGAGATGTCAGGTATTGTACAGAGCGCAAAATAAAATGACGGTGTGAGCCACACTGTTGTATTGTTGTACATAGCCAAGCCAGTAAGCCACTATAAATCGAGGTGTGAGTTTGATAAACATTCAAACCTCGATTACTCCTAAATCGATGATCATGATGGACTGTACACACCCATTTTGAATTTAATTATTCTCACACCCGTTTCCCCCTTCATCTAGGTGTCCTGAAGTGTTCGATAATGCTGTATTTGATGACTGCAGAGCTTTCCTAGCCACCGAACCCTACGTAGAGAAATGCCGATATGATTTCTGTGCTCTTGATGAGATGAGAGAGATCCTGTTGGCTGATTGTGGCGTTGCTGCCGCTTACGTTGCACAGTGCAAGGTACGAGAGATTCCTAATTTCAGCCGTTATAGAAAATACCAAACACTCTTCGTACGAATACCTTCCATCAAAATAAACTTGCCCAATTATCGCAGCCCGCCCTAACCCCTAATTCCCTCCAGGCCCTGAGCGGTATTACAATCCCTGCCAGCCGATGGAGGAGCGCTGTTAACTGCCCCACCGTCGCTGAACATCAAAATGCCACCGTTGCCGAGGGATGCCCCCAGGATCAAAACCCTTGGACCATCGTATGAAGTGGAGAAAGATAGACTCGCTCGGGAGAGAGATCATGCTGTCTTAGCACCATCTGCCTGACCATTCTCCTCGCTCCGCAGGAGTGCAGTGAGAAAGGGTCAGCGTGGTGCAGCTGACAGAGAGATTATATTGGGAGAGGGTAGATAAAGAGGGAGAGTGGCCCAGTTCTGTTACGATGAGTTTTTGTCTGAGTGCGGGAATATAGAAACAGAACAGTTATATATCTTGTTTATATTTGGATAATTTGTACATTTATACATATTCTAATTTTTTACAAACATTTCAAATTCTCGTGAGTATGATCGTTCAATGAAAATAACTATTGCAAAATCAAGCCGTGACACAATGTAGATATAGTTTGGAAATTGGAGTATTGGATTATTGGACTTGGAGTTTGAAGTCCAAAATCAAATAGCGGTCCAGCTTCATTGTCGGTCGTCATGTCGGTAGTTGCCTGTCAGTGCAATGCCTGGCTAATCTCTTCGTACCCGGTACGGTACCGTGTCGCTCAGAGGTCCTGACAGGTCATTGTGCCATTGTGGCTTTCATAGTGGTGAGGGACAGAAAGACAAACAAACAGAAATCTGAAATATTGACAAAGACAGACTAGACAGAAATAAAGAAATACTGAAATACAGAAATACAGACAGACAGACAGACAGACAGACAGACAGACAGACAGACAGACAGACAGACAGACAGACAGACAGACAGACAGACAGACAGACAGACAGACAGACAGACAGACAGACAGACAGACAGATAGACAGACAAACAGACAGACAGACAGACAGACAGACAGACAGACAGACAGACAGACAGACAGAAATACAGACAGACAGATAGACAGACAGACAGACAGACAGACTGACAGACTGACTGACTAACTGACTGACTGACTGACTGACTGACTGACTGACTGACTGACTGACTGACTGACTGACTGACTGACTGACTGACTGACTGACTGACTGACTGACTGACTGACTGACTGACTGACTGACTGACTGACATACAGACAAACAAACAGATAGAAATACAGACAGACAGACAGACAGACAGACAGACAGACATACAGACACACAGATAGACTGACTCACTCACTGACTCACTAACTCACTAACTCACTGATTCACTGACTCACTCACTCACACTGACTTACTGACTCACTGACTGACTGACTGACTCACTCACTCATTCACTCATTCAGAGACAGGGACAATAGAGACAGATGCATTAAAGACAGAGTCAGAGGGATATGGAGACAAACATATAGACACACAGACTCGCATGCAGACAGGCACAGACAGACAGGCACAGACAGACATACACGCAGAGGATTTAAAGATAGCTGTTGAGCAGACGCCAGACAAGACCATTAAGGCACACCCTCTAAAGGGAGAGACATGGAAAAGAATAGGGGTGTAGTTGAAGCTGGTTCAAGAAAGAGATAGATCACGGAGAGCTAACTCGCGTGACTTTATTCTCAAACATCCTGTGATAGTTGTGTTTGTTCGTTCAAGGATAAAAAAGGACCAAAATGAGGAGATTTCTGGTTTTCCTTTTATTGTTTGTCACTATTCCTGCAACAGAAGGTGAGTCCTGCAGTTTGTCAAAATTCAATTTAATTGCAATTTGCAAGACTCTATTATCATACAACTGCTATAATAATAGTTTTCACATGTACAGGGTGTTCATATGGGATCTTTACAAGCGTTGGGCTTCACCCAGAAAAAAATTGATAAAATTAGCTTATGAAACTTCTTACTTGGACTATTCTATACCCTCATTCAAGGTTCCTGGTGTTTCCGGAGCTCTAATACCCCTAGAAGTGTGTTTTTGGCATCAAAACTACCAGAAGGAATTTTTTGCTGGTGCAGGTGCTGAGACTTTGCTAGAATGTTTTTTTTTGTATTATATATTCTATATCAATTCCAAAGTTTCATGATGATTGGATGAACTCAAAATTTTGAAAACAGTGCCTGGAAAGATTCTAAAATATCAATTTTTGTCGTTTTTGAGCTGTTTTTGGGCCTTTCTAGCCAGTTTATTTGGAACTTGGTGACTAAACCACACATCCAATCATCATGAAACTTTGGAATTGACATGGAAAATACCCAAAAAACATTCTAGCAAAGTCTCATCACCAGCAAAAGATTCTTTCTGGTGGTTTTAATACCAAAAACACACTTCCAGGGGTATTAGAGCTCCGGAAACACTTGGATCCATCGCATCCTATTCTCGCTCCGCGAATAATAGGATCCCGGTCCGTTGAGAGCAAGAACTCACGTGCGCGCGATATTAAAGCACGTTTTCAGCAGATCGCGCGTGATAGACCGTTTTTAGAGACCTTTTTAGCTGACCTAGCACTACACAAAGGTCAATTATGGCCTCATTTCGCATCGTGATGAATCGGCGGGTATTTTCCCATACTCACAAGGCCATGACGATTCCCCCAGTACCCGCAGATTGTCCCAGGACCGAGTAGGAGCTTGCAGCCAGGTCTTTAAAGAATTGCTCATGTTTAGCGTCAATTTTGACCCACTATTCCTCAAATGCTGATACTCGCGGGTATTTTCCGTAAAACTAGAGACAATTATCTGCCGGGAGCAACAAACGAGATGCAAATCGGTTCGGTAGTTCCTTGCAGCCAGGTCTTTGAAAAAGTTTGCTCTAAAATCAATAACGCGCCGGAGGCCTAGATGTGAGATCGATCTCGGTCGCTGCGCGACCTCGATCTCACTCAGGCATCAATGTGGCCAACGGAAACACCAGGATCCTTGAATGAGGGTATAGAATAGTCCAAGTATGAAGTTTCATGAGCTAATTTCATCAACTTTTTTCTGGGTGAAGCCCAACGCTTGTAAAGATCCCATATGAACACCCTGTATTGTTTCAGCGTGGAGTTCAGTTGAACGTGGTACAGACATACCATTTGATCTGGAGAGCACCCCTCTTCAAATCAAAACCAACTCTACTGCCGGGAGTTTGAATGAATGGATTTTTGTGTCTGTATACACTCCAAATTGGGATTGGATATTAAATGTGAGGGTGAGGTTCACCTCTCCTATCCAATACTTCATCAGGCACTGCGTCGGATGGACTGATCTCCCAGTACAGCCACCTGATGAAGTGAACAAGATTTGGACCATTCGAAAGACGGCTACTAATCTCGTTATAGATTGCAACGGGGTGGAGGTTCTGAACTACCATTTCAGTGCTAATACTAATAGTGATTGTGTACCAAAATGGGAAGGAGATGTTGTGGAGAAGATAAAGTTTGATGTCACTCGTGACACTGCATCAGATAGCTACCGTGCAATGCCAACAGGTAATGAAGTAGCAATTAACTTTGTACCACTGCAGCAGCAGGGTAACGACTGACTATTTGAAATGGCGGCTAATTTGAAACACCCCCTCTACTGCAGGCCAGGAGGTGCACCAAATTGGAATTTTTAGACATCAGTGGGCTTGGCATGAGTTCTGACTAGCCCACTGATGTCTAAAAATCCAAATCTGGTGCACCTGCTGTCCTGTAGAGGAGGCCTTTCAAATTAGCCACCATTCCAAATAGCCAGTCGCTACCCTACCTATCTTTTCATGATCCAAAACTGTGATCACTGGTCAGCTGTTGAATATCTCTAGAGTCATTAAGAGTTCGTATGATTTATATTTCACATTTCAGCATGGACTCCAGTAGTACATGACACACACATCCCATTTAACCTGGAGAGCACCCCTCTTCAAATCAAAACTAACTCTACTGCCGGGAGTGGGGACAGGATTTTCGTGAGAAGATTCACTGTAGATGGAAGTGCTATTGCAGGATTGTTGATCGTGTTCGATTCACCTGTTAAATACTTTATCGGCCGCTGCAGTGCTGATTGGGGGAAAGGTCCAGCTAGCTGGGCATCCCTCCCAGTACAACCAACAGGGGAATTGGACAAGATATGGACCATTAGAAAGACGGCTACCACTCTCAGTATTGAGTGCAACGGGATGGAGTTTCTGAACTTCCAGTTCAGTGACAGCAATGATAGTAGATGTGAACAAAGCTGGGGAGTTGTAGCGGAGAAGATACAATTTCTCTCCGAACATGATTACGGCGATAACGCATCTGACAGCTACCGAGCGAAACCAGGTAATATAAATAGGAGTCACCTCAAAAGTTTCTAAATACCATCTCTAAAAATGTGCATTGCAGCGTGTCCCGGGTTTACCGTGGACGGATCAATGCAAGGAAGTTGGATCGATACTGATCTTGGACAGACGGTGACCATCAACTGTCAGAAGAAGCACGTGCGAGACGGTAGCTCTGAGAGGACCTGTAATAACGACGCAATGTGGGATGATGAAGCACCTCTTTGCAGGAAACTGAGTAACAGTAAGTTTTTTAGTTTATTAAGGTAAGTGTCAGCGGATCGAATGTCTGGCGTTGGCAGACCACGTTTTGATTCTCAGACCAGGTGGGCGCTGCCAGACAGGGGATCGATGGGTGTAGTATCTAAAAACGATATAAAAAGAACCATAATCGAATTGATAACCTTTAAAAAGTTGGGCAACTTTTTTGAGGTAATTTTGAATTCGAATTTTTAAGCATAGGGCGGAGAATATCAATATGCAAAGGGCGTTGTTGGGTATGGTCCGGGTGGTTGGAGGGGGTATATTTAATTGATAACTTAAAGACAGATAAAGCGGTAAAAGAACTTGAAGGCAAGCTACATTACTGTTCAACACTGTCAATGATTGTTCAGTAACTCCCAACAAGGAAATAATGGTTCGACTTGATAGAATTGGCCTAAAGATCGAGGGATTAACTCCTGGCTGAGCAGGAGATACTGCTAGGAGCTACTGCTAGGAGCTACTGCTAGGAGCTACTGCTAGGAGCTATACTGCTAGGAGCTACTGCTAGGAGCTACTGCTAAGAGCTACTACTAGGAGCTACTGCTAGGAGCTACTGCTAGGAGCTACTGCAATGAGCTACTGCTAGGAGCTACTGCTAGGAGCTACTGCTAGGAGCTACTGCTAGGAGATACTGCTAGGAGCTACTGCTAGGAGTTACTGCTAGGAGATACTGCTAGGAGCTACTGCTAGGAGATACTGCTAGGAGCTACTGCTAGGAGTTACTGCTAGGAGCTACTGCTAGGAGCTACTGCTAGGAGCTACTGCTAGGAGATACTGCTAGGAGCTACTGCTAGGAGTTACTGCTAGGAGATACTGCTAGGAGCTACTGCTAGGAGATACTGCTAGGAGCTACTGCTAGGAGTTACTGCTAGGAGCTACTGCTAGGAGCTACTGCTAGGAGCTACTGCTAGGAGCTACTGCTAGGAGCTACTGCTAGGAGTTACTGCTAGGAGATACTGCTAGGAGCTACTGCTAGGAGCTACTGCTATGAGCTACTACTAGGAGCTACTGCTAGGAGCTACTGCTAAGAGCTACTGCTAGGAGCTACTGCTAGGAGCTACTGCTAGGAGATACTGCTAGGAGCTACTGCTAGGAGATACTGCTAGGAGCTACTGCTAGGAGTTACTGCTAGGAGCTACTGCTAGGAGCTACTGCTAGGAGCTACTGCTAGGAGCTACTGCTAGGAGCTACTGCTAGGAGCTACTGCTAGGAGCTACTGCTATGAGCTACTGCTAGGAGCTACTGCTAGGAGTTACTGCTAGGAGCTATACTGCTAGGAGCTATACTGCTAGGAGCTACTGCTAGGAGCTACTGCTAGTGCTACTGCTAGGAGCTACTGCTAGGAGCTACTGCTAGTGCTACTGCTAGGAGCTACTGCTAGTGCTACTGCTAGGAGCTACTGCTAGGAGATACTGCTACTTGCTAGGAGCTATACTGCTAGGAGCTACTGTTAGGAGCTATACTGCTAGGAGCTACTGCTAGGAGCTACTGCTAGGAGATACTGCTACTTGCTAGGAGCTATACTGCTAGGAGCTACTGTTAGGAGCTACTGCTAGGAGATACTGCTAGGAGCTACTGCTAGGAGCTACTGCTAGGAGCTACTGCTAGGAGCTACTGCTAGGAGCTATACTGCTAGGAGCTACTGCTAGGAGCTACTGCTAGGAGATACTGCTACTTGCTAGGAGCTATACTGCTAGGAGCTACTGTTAGGAGCTATACTGCTAGGAGCTACTGCTAGGAGCTACTGCTAGGAGCTACTGCTAGAGATACTGCTAGGAGCTACTGCTAGGAGCTACTGCTAGGAGCTACTGCTAGGAGCTACTGCTAGGAGTTACTGCTAGGAGCTACTGCTAGGAGCTACTGCTAAGAGCTATACTGCTAGGAGCTACTGCTAGGAGCTACTGCTAGAGATACTGCTAGGAGCTATACTGCTAGGAGCTACTGCTAGGAGCTACTGCTAGGAGCTACTGCTAGGAGCTACTGCTAGGAGCTACTGCTAGGAGCTATACTGCTAGGAGCTACTGCTAGGAGCTACTGCTAGGAGCTATACTGCTAGTGCTAGGAGCTACTGCTAGGAGCTACTGCTAGGAGCTACTGCCATGGTAGGAGTAGGAACTACTGCTTAACTGCTAGCCGCTAGGATCAGAGCTTCCACTGCCAGGAGCTACTGCTGAACTAGTGCTACTGAGTACTGCTATAGTGCTACTGCTACTCCAATTTCCATGGGTGGAACCCTCGGAATCCGTAGCACGGATGTTGTAAGATAAAGAAGAGGATGCAGCAACGACATTTCCCTATCCGTGGGAGCTCCTCCCCTCTTCAGGAACAGCTGGTGAGAATAAATTCATTTTGACCGCGGATTTTTTAAAACTTCGTTGCAATTTACGCCGCGCTCATTTTATCGCGCGCGCGCGAAGAAAATGTTTAAAAAATTCTATTCGTTCAAAAAAAACTTCCGCAAAAGTCTAAACATTTTTGATTTTTCTAAAATCTTCGTTAATTTGTCCATTTTAGCTGACGAACCATGAGGGTAAGAAATACAATTTCCCTTCTATGGCCTCGTTTCTATTAATGGCATTCTTAATAATTGCATTTTAGATCGCAGTTCAAGGGTGCAGCCATGGGGAGCTGGACAAAATTTACGAAACAATTTTGGAGTCCGAAAAGGAGACTGGAAAGAAAGTTGATCTACTTTTGTGTTGTGGGGACTTTCAGGTAATGATCGACAGGCACAAACTAATATATTGTTCAACGTATTCTTTGTGTTTTTGCTTCGGCCCAGAAAACATTTGGAAAAAGTGTAATTTTGGTACGCACAGGTGCATAAAGCAGAAGGTTCATGGAACCTACTCTATTTAGGCGTGCCGAAACGAGTACGATCTGAAGTTTGTAAAAATACCGAAAAAGTTTGAAGCGATGGGAGATTTTTGGCGGTATTACAGTGGAGCTGCAACTGCTCCAGTTCTAACTATAGTTATTGGCGGTAATCACGAGGCCAGCAATCACATGTGGGAGCTGTAAGTACACATGATTATTATTTTGGAAATTTAGACCCAATTCAATGGGGAACCGAAGGATCGAGACCTAATTTATCAATTGTTGCCAACATCTGTTTTACAACTCTTACTCGATTTCACATTCCCTTCAGATATTATGGAGGCTGGCTGGCTCCAAATATTTATTTTCTTGGATCGGCTGGTTTTGTTAACGTCGGAGGCCTCAGAATTGGAGGAATTTCGGGAATTTACAAAAAATTCGACTACCACAAAGGTCACCACGAGGTATGTGAGGATAAACCTCGACTTTCCGATTTTTTGAACAGTATATATAATGTCGTGCTGAATTACTGGTAACCTTCTATGTGTTGTGTTAAATCGAGGTTTACGGTAAACTGATGTTTGACTGAATCAGCAGTACTTTGTTAGATTGTTTAAAATCTAAAATTCTCCCCTAGGTTCCCCCTTTATCATCAGATGATGTTGTCAGTATCTTTCACACTCGGTCCCTTGAAGTTATGAGATGTAAGAGTATTAGACAACCCGTTGATATATTCATGAGCCACGATTGGCCGATAGGTGAGAGATATTGAGTTACATGCACCCATCCTAAATAAATAGCTTTATTTAGTAGTTTATATAGTAGTCTCCATTGATTCACCTTTTTTACAAAACATGAGCTTTAATTTTACTCAATGTCTGATTTAGGTGTATACGACTTTGGTGACAGACCATCTTTGATTCGAGCTAAACCCTTCTTTGAGGACGAGATAAAGAATAACGACCTGGGCAGTCCTTCAAATAGTGAAATTCTGGAAATTATACAACCTGCATACTGGTTTTCAGGTAAAGTTGTGTTTGTAAAATGCAATGTTTGATCGCTTCCTTTATCTGTAACTTCTTTGTTTTTTCCTTTTTTGTTGTTTGTGTAAAATTGCAAACATTTAAATGATCTTCCATTCAAATGTACTCTCTACAATATTTACCTCCTGATCTAGGTCACCTTCATGTGAAATTCTCGGCGATTATTCCTCATGATGACTTTGGTAAAGCAACAAGGTTCCTTGCTCTTGACAAGTGTCTCCCACGACGGAAGTTCCTGCAAATCCTTGACATTGGACAAGAGGTAAACTGATTAGTTAGTTAGATATAGGTGTTAATCATTTCTCTCCTGTTTAATTATGTTACTCAACCACCTCCTACGGTAGAAGGAGAGGGGAGGATCCTCTATCCTCCTGATCCCCCTCCCTTCACCCCATATATTCTCCCTTCTAACTCTCTCTCTCTGCTACATATAGTTACAAGGTGCACCCCCAGTATTAGAACACCCTGCCCTGCCTGCTCAGCCCCACGGTGGGCCCGGGCACCCCACTAACCCACTCCCCTATTAGTTACAAGGTGCGCCCCCAGTCCTGGAATACGACCCTGAATGGTTAGCAGTACTTGCTGACACTGCCAAGTACTACAGTCCCCTGAATTTCGACCAACGGCTACCTGCATGGCTAGAGGTTTGTTTGAAATGGGCTGTGTTTTCGGCTTGATGTTTGAGAAACATGAATTTTTGTGGATAATCTTGACCGCTCCCCAAACCGTGGTTTTATCAGCGCTCTTTTAGGTTACAGAGGAACGAATAGAAGAGGTTGTAACAGGATTTGGACCACTTCAAATCCCAGAAAACTTTACAGTTACAGGTAAAACTATTTTTCCGTTTTTATCTCTCTCTTTTATCCCCCCATTCATGTTAACTGTTAACAAATCATGTTTATCCCTCAGTACCTGTCTACAAGCAGTATGCATCTGAAGACAAGTTTATCACGGCTAACCCACAATCAGAGATTTTCTGCCGGAAATTAGGTGTGTGATAATTATATAATTGTAGTTTGCTCTCGAAACTATTGAAATATCATTAATTTCTGTTACCCCATAAATCGGAATGCGTATCTACAGTAAAATTCTAACAGATCAACCCACTACCAGGAATAAACAACGAGACAATACCAGAGAACTGTACAGTGGTGATACCTGAAGAAAAAGATAAATTAGAGATAAAGTTAGAGGAGGAGGAAGCAGAGGAGATAGAGAAGGGTGGTAGTGACATTCCGAGGGAGGAATTTCTAAATCCTAACCAGGATTTCAAGGGTAAGCCGGTTAAATGGGCTAGGGAATTCAAAGGTCGGTGGGGGCCAGTGGGGACTGGGGCGGGAGGAGGAGGAGGGGAGGTAGAGGGGAGGGTGAACTAACTTTAACAAAACTTACAACCCCCCCATTCGATATCATGTACCATAACCCCGCGTTTCCCTACTCTCTGCACCCTTGTTAACCATGTATCCTCCCCAGCGCCAGAGTACAGAGAAAGAGGCCCCTCGGACAACAGGATAGCACCCAATGGAGCTAGTATAGTTCGGCGGAGACTAATGGACTCTCTCCCCCTACCTGTCAACTCAGGACCTAAACCAGTAAAACCCCTCCTCCCCCGGAGAAATCTTATGGCACCATTGGTTAAGGAAGAAATTAAAACAGAGAGGAATCTGAGCGGAGAAGTTAAAACTGAGAGGAATCTGAGCGGAGAAGTTAAAACAGAGAGGAATCTGAGCGGAGAAGTTAAAACTGAGAGGAATCTGAGCTGGTGAAAGTACGGAGAAAATGGACACTAAAGAAGATCCTCCAGAAGAGGAATATGACCCCTCAGCACCGGATATAGCACCCTCAGCTCTTGCTGCGGTATCACATGATACAATGAATGTGGCACTTGGATTTGTTGATGAGGAATTCGATGTTGATGCGGAGACGGATGATGCGCTGGTTGCCAAGTTTATGAGTTTGAAAAAGAGGAGAGATTTGCTGAGTGATAGTTTGGTGGTGAATACTAGTGTTTTGGGGGAGGAGGAGGAGGGAGGAAGGAGGGAGAAAAAGAAATCTCGATTTGATGATGATGAGAGTGATTCAGATGATGGCTGAGAAAGAAAGAGACAGACCCAGATATTATTCAGATTATAACGATTGGTCGTGCTAATTTATATTTTTATGACAATTTTATGGCACAGTTGCTGGGTTTCATTGTTTCTTGGTGCAAGGGTACATTACATATTAGTACACGCTACTTCTAACTCAATTTTGGTTCTTCCCCTTCCTTCTCTCTCTCTCTCTCTCTCTCTCTCTCTCTCTCTCTCTCTCTCTCTCTCTCTCTCTCTCTCTCTCTCTCTCTCTCTCTCTCTCTCTCTCTCTCTCTCTCTCTCTCTCAACCAGCAGTCCCTGCTTTTTCTCACTTATTTTCTTACTTCCGTCCTACCCAACCCTGTTTTGTAAAACCGTCTTTTTGTTGACTGCACCTATGTTGCTTTTAACCAGTCGGGACTATTATAACAACTTGTACGAAAGAGGTCTATGATTGAGAGAATGAGAGAGAAAGAAAGAGAGAGGGAGATAGCGAGTGAGAGAGAATGTGTATAAGCCGTGAAGGTTGCGTGTACTAGACCTTTCAACACCTTGCTGTGCGTGTTGTCAGTGCAGGCCTTTTGTCGACCTCTGCTTCTGTTTCCTTTGTAGACTCTGTGCTTCTAAATTTGGAGAGATTTAGAATTAGTTATATTATTCTCACCAAATCTCACTCCCCTTTCCGTTCTCTCCTTTTTAGGTGCATATTACTCACTATCCAATTTAATGCATAGTTATCCCAATCTCTCAATAACTCTCTTTATAGATAAAATGGTAGCCTCCGCAACAGAAGAATCCACGGTGTTAGTCCTCAAGGATAAAGGTATTGTACTGTAATTGTTTAAAATTCCCTATATATTGCATTTTGCTTATATTTTCAATAGTTTGGGCCTGCCGCCTGAGTATATCTCACAGTTGATTGATTAGTTCAATGCTTGCTCCCTGGCAAGCACCCCCCCCCCCCCCCCCCCCCCGACCGGCCCTTCAACGTTTTTTGACATATTTTGAGTTCCTGAGTTAACTAACTGCTACTACCCTAGGTAACTCCTGCTTCAAGAATGGTGAATACAGTGCCGCTATTGAACAGTATACAGAAGCACTAGCAGCAACAGGTGGAAAGGGTAGCCCTGAGGCGGCCACTGTTCACAAAAACCGTGCTGCTTGCCTCCTAAAACTCGGTATGTATTCCTAGCATAATATACAGCTTGTGTGTCCTGTTCCCTAACCCCTTTCCAGTGTACCTCACCCTCTGCCCATTCGGAGAGGTAAACACCAAATAGTGTCCTACTATGTCCCAATTAATCTTCCTCTCTCCAACTAGTACCCCCGTCCCAACTAATCTTCCTCTCTCCAACTATTACCCCCCTCCCGTCCCAACTAAGTTTCCACTCTCTCTCAGAGAGATACGATGTCCCCTACTATTTATAGTTGTTATCCCCCCCCCGTCCCAACTAATCTTCCTCTCTATATCTCAGAGAGATACGATGAGGTTGTTGATGATGTGAATGCGTGTATTAGTATGGGTGGAGGGGATAGCAAGGCATATTACAGGTACACGTGCACTATAATACACTGTTATTATACGTGACGGGTAATATACAAGTGTATTACTCTTTGTTTCTATTTGATATATCCCTTTTTAATTCCCCGCTTGTCTCGTCAGGAGAGCGGTGGCGTACCAAGCCCTGAAACAGCTAGATAAAGCTCTCAAAGACTCGATGGAAGCTGTCCGAATTGATCCCAAGAATAAAACAGCAATTGACCTTGTCATGGCGGTACGTCCTAAACACTATCATACTACTTACTAAGCAAATTGTGTAACGGAGGTCACCTAGCAACTACACTTGCACGTGCAATTATTAGAGGGACCTGGAGAGTGGAGACCTCTCTCCCAGTTGCAGTTGGGTACCAAGGGGAAATTCAATTCTGCACGTGTATTCTTTTACTTCTGTCCTGATGTCTAGCTCTTCCACCCAAAGTGCTATTCGGCAACGTTTATCTAGGTCCAGGGAGCAGGCTAGAGAATATGACAGATTACGCCAACGTGTTCAAGCGAGCCAATCAACGACTACGGATAGCTTTACCCAAAGTCGCCCAAGGGTGATTACTCCAGTCGAATACAGAAATCTCCAAATCGGCTACATAGCGGCCAAGTTTTCACGTGATGAATTTCTGGAACAGCACTGCACCTCCATGACATTGATCTCTTAAATTCGCACCTCGACATTGTCAGGAAGCCCAGAGCGTACACCAACATGAGTAGGGAGAAAGTGAGAGATAGGCTAGGAACGGATGGTGCAGGTGATGTCAGCGTTCCCTAATCCAGCTACCATTTCCCCGAAATTCGTCCGTAGGGCGAACGGGCCTACTAGTAATATCTATTGGAATTCATAGTTCCTTTCCAGCAAAATATCTGAACTTTTTTGTTGTTGTTTTTTAGCTGAACTTAGATCCGTGAATCTTTTAATTTACGGTAACATATAAACTGAGTGATGATACAATTATAACGCCCTGTACAGTTGAGGAGGGATATTCAATCTCGGCGAGATCTGATGACCAGTACCACTGTTCACCCCTCTCTCTCTTAGTTAAAGTAACAATCTCTCTCTCACTCCAGTTGAGGAGGGACATTCAATCCCGGCGAGATCTGATGACCAGTACCACTGTTCACCCCCTCTCTCTTAGTTAAAGTAACAATCTCTCTCTCACTCCAGTTGAGGAGGGACATTCAATCCCGGCGAGATCTGATGACCAGTGCCACTGTTCACCCCCTCTCTCTTAGTTAAAGTAACAATCTCTCTCACTCCAGTTGAGGAGGGGCATTCAATCCCGGCGAGATCTGATGACCAGTACCACTGTTCACCCCCTCTCTCTTAGTTAAAGTAACAATCTCTCTCTCACTCCAGTTGAGGAGGGACATTCAATCCCGGCGAGATCTGATGACCAGTACCACTGTTCACCCCCTCTCTCTTAGTTAAAGTAACAATCTCTCTCTCACTCCAGTTGAGGAGGGACATTCAATCCCGGCGAGATCTGATGACCAGTGCCACTGTTCACCCCTCTCTCTTAGTTAAAGTAACAATCTCTCTCACTCCAGTTGAGGAGGGGCATTCAATCCCGGCGAGATCTGATGACCAGTACCACTGTTCACCCCCTCTCTCTTAGTTAAAGTAACAATCTCTCTCACTCCAGTTGAGGAGGGACATTCAATCCCGGCGAGATCTGATGACCAGTACCACTGTTCACCCCCTCTCTCTTAGTTAAAGTAACAATCTCTCTCACTCCAGTTGAGGAGGGACATTCAATCCCGGCGGGATCTGATGACCAGTACCACTGTTCACCCCCTCTCTCTTAGTTAATGTAACAATCTCTCTCTCACTCCAGTTGAGGAGGGACATTCAATCCCGGCGGGATCTGATGACCAGTACCACTGGTCTGGTGGATGAGATGTTGGGTTCTCTGAGAGAGGAACACCCAGAGCCCGAGAAGATGACACAGGCTCTGAAGAACTTGGTCACACTAACAGGTACGTCCAGTGGCAGCATTAGGAGAAGGGGGGATAATTAGAAAATCGGGGGGGGGGGGAGATAGAGATAGAGATAGAGATAGAGATAGAGATAGAGATAGAGATAGAGATAGAGATAGAGATAGAGATAGAGATAGAGATAGAGATAGAGATAGAGATAGAGATAGAGATAGAGATAGAGAGAAAGTGAGTCTTAGGAGAGCTAGAGAGAGATACAAATTGAGGGAAAACCCCCTTTGCAGTTATATCGCTCCTCCTTCCGGATACGCAGCAAGCCGACGAATCAAAACTAGTACAATAGTCCCATTACATGCACGTGACGCGTAACGTGAATTGAACAGGTGAGCGATGCCGAGGGTGAGAGAACAGTGAAATTTTGAAGTGTATTTTTAATAAACCTGGCTCATGGGAAACGGGTTCACTGTCAGGCTAAGTAGAAAGAAATGAAAGAGAAACCAGTGCACCCTTTTGAAGATTAGGACTCCCAGGAATTGAAGATAGAAATGGATGTGCAGGGCGCAGGTGGCGCACACATACACAGGGCTGATGAGACGTTAGATGACGTTGATTTGAATAAACGGTGACGATAAAAACGGAGATTTTTGGGGTAAACTAAAAAGAGAAGAAATACGTGACAAAACAAATTGGGACGGATAGGCTTCTGAATCACAAATCTCGAATCTTTTCCTTTTTCTCTAAATATCACGTGACCTGGACCGCGCACTATTCCTAAATTTATCACGCCAGAGAAACTGTTCCCACCGGCTCAACCAACCGCTTCTCAGCAGCCGGTCATCTGACTTTTCTAACTTAGCTCAGGCCTCTCTCACTCTTCTCTGTTCTGTATCTCCCTAACCTTGACAGAATGACAGATCCTACTGTCATATTAAAAGTAAAGAGGGGGTGCTGCCATTAGGTGTGGTGACACATAGTTATCCGAGTGCTGACATGAGTGAGAGTTTCACTCCCTGACAAACCCAGTCAGCCTGGATACCATTATCACATAGAATGACACCTCATAATGAGCTACCCCAAAATACAGAATAGAGGGTCCCTTGCATACCCCACATTCACCCTCCCCTATAGAGCAGCAAGAGATCCCTTACTCCGTATAAATACAAATCAAAATTTAAAACACAGGTAATAAGGTTTACCAAAAAAATTAAAGATAAAGAAGATAAAATTAACATAAGAAAAAGAAGAGTCTTTCCTCGGTAGAATCCACAGTGGCAACAGACAGGTTGGTGGTTCCTCACCCGGGAACGGTAGGGTGGTTGACAAACTGATCCCAGCGCAGGTGGCGACTGAAGGAACTGATCCTAATCCACCCATCTGTGAGCGTAGTGACGCGTCACAGGTTCCCTTGACCATTTACATTAGTCTTAGATCTGCAGATCAGAAGTGACTGGTCTTTACTTCCAAGCTGAGGTAGTTAGTAGACAGCTATAGGGGTGTCCGGATTCACCCCTAATACTCTGGACATAATCAGGCCCAATATGGCACCAGGAGCGAACCTAGAACTCCTTCCTCTGACCAGCGGGTGGAGCTGCTACCACTCCATTACCAAGTCACATAGCAACCAGAGCCTCCAATGCCCAGTGTCGTATTCCAAGGACAAATGTAGCTCTGCACAGAGGACAATGTGACAATTCTCGCAGGCGGTGAGGTAGATGATGGCAATATCGTGGTACACCGGACAATCCACGGAACTTCCTCCTCGCTATCAACATCTCTGAGTAGTTCCCCGAGCGTCGCTTCCAAGATGGTGCTGTCATCTAAACAATGATAACGATCAATAGTTAACAAAATCATTAACACTACATACATCGAAGCGAGGCATGGCGATACAAAACTCAGGACTCCTAAACGGAATAGAGGCTAAATAGTCAATTAAAATGAAACGAAATATAAAACTATAAAATTTTAAAATGTAAAAAAGTAAAAGGGGTAAAATGTTAATGCTAGTTAATGTTTTCAATGACAAAATCCCGGTGTCTGACTGGTATGAACTATTATTGAATTCAGGAAAACCAAACTAACATAGCGAGTTCAATAAATCTTCGAACATAAACCAGACAGGCACGAAGATTCTACCATTAGCAAATAAACTGTTAAATTAATGCAGAGAAAATTTTATTTAAAAAACTAATTAATTAAAACTAAATCTAAATTGAAAGCGGTTAAACGAATACCATTAAATAGTAAACTAAATGGTGACGAGTTTTAGACTAAAATTTAAAATTAAAGAAAAGAAAAGAAAGAAAACTGTGTTACAAAATAATACACACAAACACACACTGAGTCACACACACTATCATTAGCAACAGTACGCTCTCACGGATGAATGTTCATACTTGCACAACGTAACACAACGTATCACAACGTATCACAACGTAACACAACGTATCACAACGTAACACAACGACTGTTAATAGTAGGGGGACACGGGGAGCATAAAGCTAGGGCGCCCTTTGAGGGTGAACGTGTCAAATATTAGGATGCCGGCAAAAGCTCGTCACACTAAACACTAAACTCATCACACTAAACACTACAGTCGAAACAACTATTATGTTTCGATGGAGATGCAGAACCTTCTCTTCTCTCTCTCTCTCAACTCCCCTTTCCCAGGGCACAGTCACGTGACTCAGCTAACGCACTAATGGAAGAATGAGCGGTCCAGGTCGACTTAATATCCCTGTCATAATGTTTTCTCCATTCAAATGTTTCTAAAATCTAACCGATGACAGGTAGTTGGATAATAACATACCGGTCAGAGGGGCTGTTCTCACTCACTCTATTCTATCTTCATCTAACAAATCTAATAAGACCTGTCAGAGAAGAAACAATCAAAACCTAAGACCATAATACCGATTCATTACCAACGGTCAATTTTCGCCAGGCCCTGAAACAATTTCATGCACTTTTTTATAAAAGAAAATTTTCACACACGAACGAACAACTTAATAACAGTTTACAGGGTTGATTACAGTTTACAGGTTGATTACAGTTTGTCATTACAAAACGGACAACACTTAGCTAGCCGCTGTGGTGATTTCCATATCATTCTCTCTCAGTGGAAGTTTACTTCTTCTTTTCTGCGTCATTGTAGTTGGAGAGCAAGCGCAGGTGGCGCTTAATAAGCTCTCCGTCTTGATCAGCAGGTCGTGGAAGGTAGTAAACATGAACACTAGTAGTAGTCAGCCCGCGCAGGTGGCGACAGGAAACTGACTTAGTGTTATTCCCAGGTCCGGCAGCTCCTTTCAGGTACTCCAAGTTTCCCGGCTATAGACAGCGACACCTCGCGTAATGGGAGGGCAAGCGCAGGTGGCGACAAAACCCTCATAACACGGTGTAACCAATCTCTAGTGCACATAGAGGTGGTTTAATAGGTGAAAGCTGTAGCATAATCAGGCTTGTTCCCCCTGTAGGTATTCAGGATGTTTCCAAGTTCTCCAGGCACATTAAAAAGGGGTTCCGATTCTTAGCCCGTGTCAGGGTCGGGGCTAGTACTGGAGGGAACAGGTACTGGAGGGAACAGGAAGACAATCACCACTTATCGGTAGCTTCATGCTTGAGGTCGGAGGTTATACCTCAGAGGAGTGTGAAAGTTGTCAACAGCCTCTTCCGTTACATCATACAAATCACTCTCTATCTCATCACTGCTTCCTTCTGTTTCAGTCTCTAAAGAATCCACCGCACTGTGACCAGCCTTGGTTCGATGCAGATCGTCAGTGACGGGAGCTACTTCTTCTGGTTCCGGTGACAAGGCCGTGTTCACTACCTCCTCGGGCACAGAACAAACCACAACTCGCTGACCCTTCACGTAAGCGTCCCGCGGTATTTGAACCGTGACATCTACACCCTTGGCCACTGTCTCTTCAAGCTTCAGACTGAGAGAATTGTATATCATAGTGCGGGCCCCGAAGTTTACCGTGAACTGGTGAGCCTCTAAAAAGTCTTGACCCAGAATACAGTCCTCCACGATGTCTGCAATCAGAAGTTCAATGTCAAAATTCTTGCCCTCAATTAGCAGGGAAAATGCAGTGAGAATGCCGAAAGTAGGAAAACGTGAGCCGGAAACACCCACCAGATTAATTTTTCTCTCACTCGCCAGGTTCATAACGTTAGCCTGTACTGCAACACGCCTAGCTAATAGACTAACGCAGGATCCACTATCAACCAGAGCCCGTATGTCTACACTAGAGATTTTCACCTGTACGTACATACAACCTCGACAAGCGTTTACTATCGGGCATTGTTCGTCAACTGCATCCTCCTCTTTTTCCCTCTCTACTGTGAGATCTCGCGGTTCCTCTTGGAGGCAAGGTAACAAATTGACCCGTGGCTCTTCCTTTCCAACCCTCCCGTCCAGGGAGGGACCAACTAGTTTTTTGCATTTTGGTAAGGGGACTGTGTTGGGTATGGCGATGCACACTGAGTAACGGGATGAGGGGTAGGTTCAAAGTCAGCGGCAAAGTTCACATGATGTTGACCATTAGTTGGATCATAGCTATCGTTGTAAGGAGCATAACCCAAGCTGTATTGTCCACGCTGTTGAGAGTTCATTCCATACTGTCCCGATCTACCATACTGCTGATTCCTCTGTTGCCCACCCCGGTTTCGTTGCTGCTGAAGGAAAGGGCATTCACGGGCATAGTGACCCATCTGCTGACAGTTGTAGCACATAATATGGGCATTACGCTGAGCTTGACCTCCCCATGGTGGACGTCGTGGTTCCGTCGGGTAGCCTTGTGCACCTGGAGGACGGATAACACCCCAGTTGTGACCCACAAATTGCGAGTTTGGTCCCCAACTATAGGATGGATCATTAGGGAGACTGGGCCACTGTTGCTCACAGGTAACAGGTACATAGTGACCCTCAGGGGGGTGGTTGAGAAGCGGTGGCGGTTGCACCTGGTTCTGGCTGAGGCCCGTTGCGCCCTGAAGATGATGTGAAGGAGGGTGCGTAGAGGCCTGGAGAGGTTCACTTGTCTGGGCTCGGAGGACACTAACTTCAACTCCCTTAGTACTGTCCTGTACTTGATGAGAAACCTCAACCGCATTAGCTTCAGCTACCAGTTCACGGAAAGCATACTTTTCCTGGTTTTGAATTAACCACACACGCACCCAGTAGTTCTTAGCTCCGTTGGTGAGGGCCTGTTTGAGCACTAGTTCTCGTGCAGATTGTGCTCTGGCCCAGCCCTTCTCGGCTATTTCAGTAAGTGCCTCTGCAAACTCACACAGTGTTTCACCAGTCTTCTGCACCATGCTTTTGAGAGACATACGAGCTGTCAACGCTTGTTCCCTTTGTAATGACTCGATAACCTGTATAAACTTTGCGACATAATCGTGCCAGTTTCCAAACTCACAACCTTCACCAAGCTGGGGGGCTGATTGTAGCACTTTCTTCAAGGTGTTGGCTGACAGGAACGTGAGGAGAGCGGTGACCTTTTCTTCCTCTGAGAGACAAAGATCCGTGACGTAGCGATTAAACACAACCATAAAGTGCTCAACATCCATAGTGGAATGGTCGTATGCAGCAGGCTTTCGACATGCCGTGGAATTAGGCTTCCTTTTCTCGCCCAACCTGTCTATTAGTCGATGTTGCAGGTCAATTTTCTCCGAATCAATATATCCAAGTAGTGCCTCTCTTTGTTCCTTCGAACATGTAATATCCCTTACAATAGCCAGGACATCCTCGGTTTTACTACCAGCGCTGCCTTCAGATTCACACAAGGGGTCTTTGGGGTTGGACATTTAGAAGCACTGCAATAAAGAGACAAGTGTCCCGCCGGGGGTTCCAGATGAGCGATGCCGAGGGTGAGAGAACAGTGAAATTTTGAAGTGTATTTTTAATAAACCTGGCTCATGGGAAACGGGTTCACTGTCAGGCTAAGTAGAAAGAAATGAAAGAGAAACCAGTGCACCCTTTTGAAGATTAGGACTCCCAGGAATTGAAGATAGAAATGGATGTGCAGGGCGCAGGTGGCGCACACATACACAGGGCTGATGAGACGTTAGATGACGTTGATTTGAATAAACGGTGACGATAAAAACGGAGATTTTTGGGGTAAACTAAAAAGAGAAGAAATACGTGACAAAACAAATTGGGACGGATAGGCTTCTGAATCACAAATCTCGAATCTTTTCCTTTTTCTCTAAATATCACGTGACCTGGACCGCGCACTATTCCTAAATTTATCACGCCAGAGAAACTGTTCCCACCGGCTCAACCAACCGCTTCTCAGCAGCCGGTCATCTGACTTTTCTAACTTAGCTCAGGCCTCTCTCACTCTTCTCTGTTCTGTATCTCCCTAACCTTGACAGAATGACAGATCCTACTGTCATATTAAAAGTAAAGAGGGGGTGCTGCCATTAGGTGTGGTGACACATAGTTATCCGAGTGCTGACATGAGTGAGAGTTTCACTCCCTGACAAACCCAGTCAGCCTGGATACCATTATCACATAGAATGACACCTCATAATGAGCTACCCCAAAATACAGAATAGAGGGTCCCTTGCATACCCCACACAGGGAAGTTCTCTCTCTCTCTCTCTCTCTCTCTCTATCTCTCTCTATCTCTCTCTCTCTCTCTCTCTATCTCTCTCTATCTCTCTCTCTCTCTCTCTCTCTCTCTCTCTCTCTCTCTCTCTCTCTCTCTCTCTCTCTCTATCTCCATTTTCTCCATCCCTCTCTCTCTCTCTATCTTGCACTGTTGTTTCTTGCACCGCTTCCACCCTACTATTTATTTAGCCTCCAACCTGCTACATTTGCTGTTCATCGCCGTAGGTGCGATAAATTATTGGTATTATATATTTTCGTGTTTTGTCAATCGTCGTATTTTCATTAATGAAATAAATTTATAATGGCTATGAAAGTTTAACACTTTAACTCCTTAACTCCACGATAGCACCAATATGATGCGAGTGTTAGCAGTGTTTGCCATGGCATGTCTCCTGGCAGTGAGCTCCTCCATCAAGTGTAACAAATGTATTGAGGTATCTACTGGTGGTGGTATGGATGGCATGGACGATATCATTGCCACATACAACCTCGAGGAGTGCGATTCTACAAATGCTAATGCAACTGAGACCTGCATTACCGCATATGACGAGTGCTTCAGCTCGGAAGCAACGGTTACATATGATAGTAACACTTACACTGTCACATCCCGGGGATGTTATGATAGCACTGAAGCGGTCGCAGCGAGTGGATGGGCTTGTGGGACTCTCAAGACCTCTCTGGCGGTGTCTAGTGCTGATGTGACGGAGTGTGTTAATAAGTATTGTGATACTGATAACTGTGATAGCTACAGTTCTTCTGTGTCTGTGGTTGTGTCTTCTCTTCTTCTGGCTATCGCTGGTCTCTTCTATCTGTAGAGATGAGAAGGAAAAAGAGAGTCGCTGGTCTCTTCTATCTGTAGAGATGAGAAGGAAAAAGAGAGTCGCTGGTCTCTTCTATCTGTAGAGATGAGAAGGAAAGGGATGTTTGAGTTGTTAAATATCTGATTATATTATATCTCAATTCTATAATTATTTTGTAAAACTTGCGTTTTAAAGTGTTAAAATAGAGTCTCACCCGGGTTGGGAAAAATGCCCCCTTTCACTACCGTATATGGTAATTGGTAACCATGGCAACTGTAATTATCACCATGGTAACACACACACACACACACACACCATGGTAACTGTTATCACTATGGTAACGAACACTACCTCACAGGAACAAAGGCGGGCTGTGAGACTGTTCTGAAAAAGGGTGGACTAAAAGATATCCTGAAACAATTACACAGCACCAATTTGGACCACCAGGTAAGACAGGGTCAAAAAATCATTTTTGCTCGATAAAAAAAATTGGATCCCAGAAAGTCCTTTTATTGGGACTTGATTGTACTGGATATATCAGATATATTATGATATTTCATCTTTTTTCACTCAATTTTTAGCTATTTACTAGAAAAGTGTTGAAGTTTGTCAAAATTCAAAAACACCCTAAACTCCCTGAAACACACCTTAATAAATTACTCTACATTCCTACGTATTCCCTGCAGGTGCACGTGTTGAACTGTATGATGTGTCTTATCAGGGACTCACCCCAGAGAACTGACATGATTCTCAAAACAGTTCCCCTGGAGAGCTCCCTGACAATTCTGAAACAGAAAAACACATCCTCAACCCTTATCGGAGGTAAAGTCGGATTTTTTGAAGTTGTCACCCCCCCTGGGTGGCGCGCGAGTTTTTATTTGCACGTCGGAAACGTGTCGGAAACTTGTTTTGGCTCTCACGCCTTTGTTTCTTGACCAATTTTGTCAAACCAAAGTTTTACGGACTCACAAAATTATGCTCTTTCCAATGATATGCGGTTTTTTGCCGAAAATTGAGAGCAAATGGGGGCTGTCACGCGTAAATACGACGCTGCGTGTGAAAAGGGGGGTGACAACTTGATCGTCGACTAACTACATACCTTGTTACCACTAGTTACCCAACTAACTACTACCACTCCAGGCGTCTTGTATGAAATGTTAAGCGCTGTTCTGGAGGACAGGAGCTATGATTACAGTAAAAGAGAACTTGGTCAGGGACTCAAGAAGTTTAATGTTCCCAAACTACTTCCCAAACTGTTTGCGTATTTCAAAGAGTGTTGTAAAGTTGCAGAGGGAGAATCACTGAATAATCTTATCAATGCAATCGTCAAGGTAATGGGATGTTCTTGTTCGACCCTCTCTTGTTAAGGAGAGTTAGCACATAAAAAGGAGTTTTAACGAGTTCACTCTGTCTGTATTTAGGTCAAACAGTTGATTTTTGGCACTGTAGGAAGTTAAATTGGTAGTTTCTCCAGGCTTTTTTGGGAAGCATTTCTCTACGTTACACATACAACTCACTACAAGGTGACACATTACAACTCACTACTAGGTAACGGATTCGAGAGTTATCAACGAGCAACTACTTGAGAATGACATTATCAAGTTCATGGTTTCCATGGTTACTAGCGGACAGCTGGAACACGGGCATGCCCAGCAGATTAGTATTGTCGTCAGCAAAGTGTGGAACAGGGCCAGGGTGAGTGGATCAAAGAAATCAAGTTTAATGAACTAGAAATTGATTAATTGAATAGTTTAGAACTATAATATCTCCTCTTACCGTCCTATTATAGTTAAGTTATCCCTCCCTCCCCTATTTAGATTGATGGAAAAGACACACTAAACTTCGTAAAACAGATAACCCAACAAATTACACCTCGATTCCTGAGTGGAGAAGAGGAGCACCAAATGTTTGGGCTACGTGCCCTAAACGTGATCTTGCAGGTAAGCTTGAGTCTAAATGTACCCTATTGACAATTTATTGTCAATAATAGTAATTAATCAATCAGTTAACACTAATTTCCATTAGGGCTCCTTCGAGGCGGGTGGTGATATTGTAAAAGATACGACAGAGCTGTACCGGGTTCTATCTAAACTTCTCTGTTCCAATACTCCAGATGTACAGAGAACAGCCGCTGAATCTGTCGCTCTTATTGCAAGGTACAACCGTGAACTTTGTCTCTCCTAGTTAAAGTAACAATCTCAGATCTCTCTTTCCCCTGTTCTCTCCTAGTTAAACTAACAATCTCTCCTTCCCCTGATCTCTCCTAGTTAAAGTAACAATCTCCCCGGGCAGTGACAAGAAAATGTGCTACAACTTGGCGGATCAGAACTTCAATCTTCTGAAGGCGCTCTATAGAAATGAGAATGTGGATGATGCAGTGAAACTCCGAGCATTGGTGGGTGTTTTTCGGAGAATCCCTAATTAAAGTAACAATCTCTCTCTCTCTCTCTCTCTCTCTTATCTCGCTCCCCCTCTTAGTTAAAGTAACAATCTCTCCTTTGGTTAAAGTAACAATCTCTCTCTTATCTCTCCCTTAGTTAAAGTAACATTCTCTCCCCAGGTTGGAATGAGTAAAATGAGTGTTGCTGGAGGTAGTGATGTTACTAGGCATGTAGTAGCAGAGGGAGCTGCGTTACGACTCTTCAGACAACTCCGTCAATATCTTGTCAAGTGTCCAACAGGTAAATTACTAAACTAAATGGAATTAATATTGACTTAGTCAAGAACCGTCCAAAATAATGACTTTGTCAAGTTCGAAACACTGACTTAGTTGAGAATTTATTGGCTTAGTCAATATTTGTCCAAATTATCGCATGTTGAAAGGAGATCTGAAAAGAATAATAATTTCAGATGAGGTTCGAATGTGGGTGGTTGAGGCTCTGGCATACCTGACTATCGATGCTGAGGTTAAAGCATGAACTTGTCTTTGATGATCAACAAATGAACACTCTGTGTGCATTCACCAGGTATCTAGCAGTTATATATTCTCTCTCTCTCTCTCTCTCTCTCTCTCTCTCTCTCTCTCTCTCTCTCTCTCTATCTCTCTCTCTCTCTCTCTCTCTCTCTCTCTCTCTCTCTCTCTCTCTCTCTCTCTCTCTCTCTCTCTCTCTCTCTCTCTCTCTCTTTTCTCTCTCTCTCTCTCTCTCTCTCTCTCTCTCTCTCCATCTCACTAATTCATGTTCCTCACTTCAGCGACTTGACCCCAAACACAGCGTATGCACTGGCCTGTGTTTTCATGAATGTTACCAACAGTTACGAGAAGCCGGACATTGAACCTGAAATGGTATGTACATAATTACATCAATTAATTAATTAATTAATTAATACCGCGGTACCCGTCCTACTATGAATCCAAGAATAGTTAGTTGATTATTAATATGCCTCTTTGGACGGCTATCATGATGAACCAATTAAATAATGAACTAAATACCAATTTCCTCTATAGGTAAGAATTGCCGAGTACGCAAAGCAGAATATCCCTAAGGAACACGAATTGGACAGCGATGAGAATCTCAAAGAGAGGATTAAAAAGTAGGTTTGAAAAACTTGCCGTTAAAGAAATATTTTATTTTAAAAAACTTGTGAGTTAAAACTACTTCAACCCCCACCCTGATTCGTCTTGTTGAAGCTTGGTTTTGCCACGTTTAAAATGAATAATACCTTTATAATACGTCCAGGTTGATATCGCTGAAAGCGCCCACAGTTCTGGCCACCTGTTCCAGTGCTTCGAGCGAACGGACAAGGGAATTCCTTTCCCGTAGTTACTTCTCCATTGTTTGCAGTGAGGAAGGTATGTTATCAGTCATTAATTGACAATTAGCTTAGTTTTACTTGATAAATCATCTCCCTCGTTTTCTCGCGGAGAGAAAGATAGGGTCAAATAAGGCAAGTTTTCTCGCAAGAATAGGACTTTCCTCTCTGGTACTCTTTCCCCCCCCCCTCTCTCTCTCTCTCTCTCTCTCTCTCTCTCTCTCTCTCTCTCTCTCTCTCTCACTCTCACTCTCACTCTCACTCTCACTCTCACTCTCTCTCTCTCTCCCTAGTCAAGGGACAGCTTTCTTGTTCTTTTGTAGAAGGCAAAAGAGTTGAGAAAGGCTGAGAATTATAATATAAAAATATGCATTTATTGAGCCAGGAGTTTTGAACAGAGAGTTGAGGAAAGCAGACTCTTAAAAATGTATATGAGCTGAAACAGGAGAAAATATTTGGTAAGGAATGGGGTTATTGAGTTCAGAACTCAGGCTAACTAACTTTCCCTTATATTCCGGTCAGTGGTCACCAGTAAAATATATCTGAGTTCGTTAAATAATAGGTAGTGAAGACTGAAGGTTACATTGAACCGGGGTGGGGGGATATGATGAACTTTCTATGGCGGGGTGATTATGAATGAAACAGTGACTCATCTTGAATTTGTTGTTTTACAATAAGTGGTCAGTGGCGGTTAGTGAACAATTGTAATTTTAAAGAATTCGTCCAAACAAGTCAGTCTAAATTACCTGGCTCGCACTTCACACTGTAGTAATTAGATGCTGTATCTGGCGCCATCCACTTTGCTCTCGCCACAACATTCCCTGACCACTTCTCCCCACAGTCATCATCAGTGCTCTCAGTGAACCAGTACTCCAGCAGCTCCAAACCATTACACGTAATGGAGAGGGTGGAGTTGGTTTTGGCGATCCTCCAAATAAGGTCATTGTCAGAGCCACTTGTATTGGGTTGAGAGGTGTTGCCGCTAGTACACCCAACTAAAAAGCAGTTTATATGTTTAGTTGGTCAAAAAATTAAATAATTGGAAAAAAATCAATTACAGTATTACTTAACTAACTATTATAAACTATACATAATATGCACTAATTAAAAAGCATCCTTATTCTCGCCTATTTCGTAGCTTATAGGGGAGGTAAACTTCAAATACAGATTTCCAATTTTCTTCCAAACTTCATTCCAGAACAAGAGGGCGATTTGATCGCCACTACCAATTGTAGAGTTAGTTTTAATGAGAAGTGGGGCACGCTCCAGATCAATCCTGATGTCTTGGCTACCACCAGTTCCAGTCAATTGTACTGGGATCCAACCTAGAATACATTATGGTCGCAGTGGTGGCATGGTGGCAGTCTGACAAGGTGTCTGGTTATAATCAGGGTGCCTGGAGTTAATCAGATGAAACACGCTGTATCAAAACAATCCAAACTATTCTAGTTTCCTTACCCTTAGTTAACTTACCCTGGATTGGATGGTTGGCTAGCAACATGATAACTGCTACTAGCATCCACATAGTCAAACTTGCTGGGGGGATGAGTGATAGTTGATCGGAAGTGATGTATTTAGGTCAAGCAGATTCATACTCGCATTTAGTAGAGTAGTTCAAAAGAAATTAAGACACATGTCTGCAATTTAGGCTCATGAATTAGATCCAATTCATCCATTCAGATGATCATATCTCTTAGAACAAGAATTATTGCATTATGTATTTATAATGCTGTGTTTCCCCGCCCTCCCGTATCATGTGTCATTCAACATTCAAGGCTTGGTTATAGTGTAATGTGAGATGCATACGATCTAGCTGCCAGTATACTTCTCAGTTCTCACATAGCTTAACTAACTCACATGACACTTGCTAACTAACTTTCGACACTCTAACTACTTATCTAACCTCTAACACTCGCAAAATGATTATGTGTATGTAACACGCGGCGGCGCCTTTTCAATTTTAATGCTTGTGAACGTGCGCACGAAATCTACCTCCGCAAGAACCAAATCGTGCGCGCCGCAGGGTTGCTGTTAGCAACGCAAGACGGGACAGGAAGGTGGACTTGCTACACATAGTCACTATATCCGTTTAGATTTCTAAACCCCTTATACCTTTTTGCAAAAGGCATCCGGGTGAAGGCCTTCGGCCTTCACCCGGGCGGGGAAAAAATAGTTCAAAAAGGTACAAATAAAAACGGAGTTTTCGAGAATTTTCTAGCAAAGATGTTACAAATGCCGATCTTATGCAAGCTGCATTTATTCAAATCACATGGGAAAGTAGAGAGGACCCTCTCGAGAGCCCCATTATAAAATATGTTCTAATGCTCGCTCGGACAAATCTCCTCTAAGAATAGTATCTATTCTATAGAATTAGCTAGTAGTTGTATCTCCCTCTCTATCTAAGCCCGCCTGTACTATTCTATAGAAAAATATACTTATATTTCCCCTCTCCCCCTCTCAACCCTTTCTCTCTCATGACAACTCTTACTTGCTTGGTATGGGGTAGTCTAACCGTCCCCATATTTGCCAAGCTAGGCTGCAATGAATATATAAATAAAATAAAAAGAGTTTGAACAAAGCAACCCCGTTATATAGTGTAGTCACCCCTCCCCCATTAGCTAGGAGTTATCTCCCTCTCTCTAAGCCCCCCTGTCCTAATGCTTGCTCGGACAGCTCTCTTATAAGAATAGAAACATATTATCTCTCACCCCCTTCTCTCTCTCTCTCTCCCTCTCTCTTCCTCTCTCTCTCTCTCTCTCTCTCTCTCTCTCTCTCTCTCACCCAGGTGCCCACTGTGGAGCTGTAGTCCAGTTGGGTGGCACTCGATCACTTCTCAATCTGTTCCAAGAAAATACAAAGGAGGGAAAACAATACGCAGCTCATGCAATCGCAAAGATAGCAATCAAGATGAACCCTTCCCTTGCTTTTAGCGGGCAGAAGTGAGTAGTGAACTACCCACTACCCAGGCTGCGGAACGTAGCCGCTTGAGCTACATCCATCTAATACGGCTTTGAAGAAGAATAGTATTAAACTAGGAATATTTCCCTTCCGTCCCTAAATAGCGAATAGTAAACACCTAGAACAAACTAAACTCCCACCCTAACCCCTATCCCACAATTGACCCCCCCCCCCCCATACTGACCTTCCCCTGGCCCTCCCGGCTAAACTCCAATCACCCCCACCCAGCTGACCCCATTTGACCTCCCCAGACTGACCCCCGTTTGTATTTCCAGGTCACTGGATGCGTGTCGACCCTGTCTGTCCCTCATCTCCAGTATGAACCAAAACACTTTCCTTGTATACGATGGTTTGATGGCTCTTACCAATCTTGCAAGTAGGTGTATTAGATTTAGGTCTAGCACTCATTGTACCCAGAACGCACCCTCGTGCTATATTAACGACTGCACAGTGAACTTAGACTTGTCACCTTTAGAACTATACATAAGGACTATAGCAGAGCTATGATGTGACAGAACGGGTGTGATATAGTTCTCCAATCTATCATTGTAATTCTCCGTTATTATGCTGTGTGTGATACTGAATTGATAATGTGTTCAGGTGTGAGTGATAGTGTGAGGGAGAGGATTATGAGGGAAGGTGGGTGTCATGAGATTGAGTACCAGCAACTAGAGGACAGTGATGCCCTCCGACGAGCCGCAACCGAGGTTTGTTACTTATTAGGACGGTATGTGCTACAGAGATCTCTAAGAAACTTTCCCACTTTGACCTCCTAATCTCTAAGAAACTTTCCCATTTTGACCTCCTTATCTCTAAGAAACTTTCCCACTTTGACCTCCTATTCTCTAAGAAACTTTCCCATTTTAACCTCCTTATCTCTAAGAAACTTTCTCACTTTGACCTCCTTATCTCTAAGAAACTTTCCCACTTCATATATCACATATCGCTTATCAATTTTGTTGCTCCAGCTCGCTGCTGATCGCAACCTTTGTTCAACCGATCTTGCTGTTGTACACACTTGAAGCTTTAACACGCGGAGATGGATCGCACCTTCTCCAGTTGGCGACCCGGATGCCCAGTTGAAAATGCTACCACAGTTGACCTGAAGAGACTAGAAACCTGTATTATCGCTACACTACGTCGTGCCACGGGGTACCATGAACCCCACAATGAGGGTAGTGAGTTTGATCCGAACAAGTTGACGAGCGCCTGCCTGAACAAGCTAGACACCAACAAGAAGATTAAGATAATCGCGGACATGGCTGGTCTTCTTTGGTACCGATCTCTGCCCCTAGCACGACTGTCAATGAAACATCTAGAAAAGAAGAGAGAGAGGAATGAGGTTGTCGACAACCAAGTTCTAGATGATCTGAAGTCCACCAGGGATCGTCTTCACGTCACCAAGGATGAACTGTTGGAGCGGGACCGGAAAATTATCGCTCTACAGGATGAGGTGAGTGCCCTCTATCCTTGGTCTTACCCTGGACAGCAAGTTGAATTGGAACGAGCACATAGTGAAACAAATAAAGAAATGCAAAAACATCCTAATGCAGTGTAGAAGAGTTGTAGGCCCCACGTGGGGACTTAACCCAAAGACCGCATCCTGGATATACCATGCTTACAAAAACCAACCAAGAAATTAGATCAAACGCGAAGAATGGCGGCTTAGATGGTTACGGGCTCTCCCCAGACCCAGCGTCAGCATTGGACAAGTTACAAACACGACACAATAACAGAACATGTAGGTTCGTGCGGTGAAAACCAATACCTCTGATGGCCATGGGCGTGGAAGCCCAGTGAATCAGCCTGAACACACCCAAGAAGTCAACTGCACGCCGAACACTGGACAAATATCGCCTACAGAACCTTACCGTTGAGTGGACACACTCTACCCCTTGTGCTTTCCCTGGACAGGGATTTCCAAACGGAGATCCACGGATAGTGGAGATACAAGAGTGGAAAGTAGATTTACCTGCATGTTATAACACGATGTTCTAAATACGACAAGCGGAGAGTGGAGCTCACCATCGGAAGATGGAGAGAAACAACCCAAAGTCATTAACTAGGCCGACATCAGTGCAGCTCAGAAGTTTGCCATACAACAATAGTCCGACCAGCTCTTTCCTATGGAGCTATGGTATGGGCAAACGCCATGCTTACAAAAACCAACCAAGACAATATGATCAAACTCCAAAGAATGGCGCTTAAGATGGTTACGGGGGCTCTCCCCACGACCCCAGCGTCAGCATTGGACAAGATTACAAACACGACACCAATAACAGAACATCTTAGATTCTGTGCGGTGAAAACAGCATACACTCTGATGGCCACTGGGCAGTGGGAAGGCCCAGTAAAATCAGACCTGAAAAACCCCAAGAAGTTCACATCCCACGCCAACACTGTGAACAAAACACTAAGAACCTTACCGTCTGAGTGGACACACGATCTAACCACCCCTGTGCTTTCCCTAGACAGGGATTTCCAAACGGAGATCCCGGATAGGGAGAGTTACAAGGAGGTGGAAAGTGAGTTTACCTGCACTGTTATATACACGGATGGTTCTAAAATAAACGACAATGCGGGAGCTGGACTCACCATCTGGAAAGATGGAGAAGAAACAACCCAAAAGTCATTTAACCTAGGCCCGCACATATCAGTGCCAGCCTCAGAAATGTTTGCCATACAACAATAGTCCGACCAGCTCTTTCCTATGGAGCTATGGTATGGGCAAACGCCATGCTTACAAAAACCAACCAAGACAATATGATCAAACTCCAAAGAATGGCGCTTAAGATGGTTACGGGGGCTCTCCCCACGACCCCAGCGTCAGCATTGGACAAGATTACAAACACGACACCAATAACAGAACATCTTAGATTCTGTGCGGTGAAAACAGCATACACTCTGATGGCCACTGGGCAGTGGGAAGGCCCAGTAAAATCAGACCTGAAAAACCCCAAGAAGTTCACATCCCACGCCAACACTGTGAACAAAACACTAAGAACCTTACCGTCTGAGTGGACACACGATCTAACCACCCCTGTGCTTTCCCTAGACAGGGATTTCCAAACGGAGATCCCGGATAGGGAGAGTTACAAGGAGGTGGAAAGTGAGTTTACCTGCACTGTTATATACACGGATGGTTCTAAAATAAACGACAATGCGGGAGCTGGACTCACCATCTGGAAAGATGGAGAAGAAACAACCCAAAAGTCATTTAACCTAGGCCCGCACATATCAGTGCCAGCCTCAGAAATGTTTGCCATACAACAAGCAACACAAACCCTGCTGGACAGTGGAACTGCAAATGAGCGGGTCCTAATAAACTGTGACAGCCAGGGTACCATAAAAAGCCTAGACACCACCACGTCCAGGTCAAAAACCACTCTGAAAACAATATCAAACCTCAACACCCTATCAATTTGGAACAACGTCACAGTAAGATGGATCCCAGCCCACCAAGGGCATCACGGGAACGAACTTGCTGACGCTCTGGCCAAAAAGGGTGCTCAAAATACTTCAGAAGAAACCCTAATCCCAATCCCCAAAGCTGCAGCATACGCAGCCCTAAGGAACAAGATTAAAACCGGTAACAGGAAAATATCAAACCACATGGATATGATATGGGCTGACCGATTTGGGAAATCTCTGAAAAACATGACTAGAAGTAACCTAAGAGCTGCCACGCACCTTCTCACGGGACACGGCAATCTAAACTACCATATGAAAAAACTGAAAAAAGTCAAAACCACAACCTGCAACCTATGTGGGATGGAGGACGAAACTGTCAAACACGTACTCACAGAATGCCCACTACTGTGGAAACTTCGACAAGAAGTATTCGATAAACTGTGCGTGACTTTGGACGACATAAGACACCACCTGCCCTTCCAAAAAACCGTCACGTTTTACCGAAGGGCGGAGAAACTACTACACCCCGAGGACCCTCACCCGGCCTCTAGGTAGAAAACACCACGACTCCAAGAAGTACACCCCAGGAATCTAGAATTTCTGGTCGGGGTACCTCAAGGCTGGGGAACGTAACCTTTGTGCTACATCCCTTCATCTCAGCCCCTCACGGGGCTGAGACAGCCTCTACGAAGAAGAAGAAGAAGGTGAGTGCCCTAAAAGACTCCATCATCTCCATGAAGGATTCCCTACTGGAGACGAGTGTCAATGCTGTGCAGACAGTAGTGAAGGAGGAGATCCAGAGTTACTCAACTGTTTTGGAGACTGCTGCCACCGCTGTTAAAGAGACCTGTGTATCTGCTCTTGCCCCCAGCAAGATCCGGACAGCCATTGCCAATGCTTCAGAGGATCGCACCACCAACCTGATAGTGTACGGACTACCTGAATCAACTGATAGCACCGATCATGACAAGATAAAGGGAGTATTCCAGGAGCTTGATGAGGCTCCAGCTTTATCGAAAGTTGAGAGACTTGGGAGGAGTAGTGTGAAAGTGCGACCTGTTCGAGTGGTGCTGAGGACCAGAGAGGCAGCCAGGACAGTTCTTCGTAAGTCAGCTCAGCTGAAAGACTCTGATCTGTATCAGACAGTGTACATTGCCCCTGACAGGACAATTGAGGAGAGAACTGAACGGCGAGCTTTAGTAGCGAGACTACGAGAACGGAGAGAACATGAACCTGAGAAAGTTTGGCGAATTAGAAGAGATTCAATTGTTGAGATTGAGTGTGAGAGGGAGAGCGAGAGAGAGTCGGAGAGCGAGGGAGAGTCAGAGAGAGATGGAGAGTCAGAGAGTGAGTCAGAGTCAGTGGGAGTGAGAGTCAGAGTGAGATCCAGATCAGAGTGAGATAGAGACAGAGTGAGTGCGAGAAAGAGAGAAATCTCTTTTTCTATATCATATATTGCCTATTTTCTTTCCGCTGCATTTGTTTGTAAGGACATGGTGGGTAACGGGATGGTGTACCATGGTTATATGCACACATAAGACTCCTTGTCTTCGAGCATCTGGCTGTGTTACACCGTCCCGAATCTCCACTTAGTTTGGTCCGTGTGGTTCAGTTTTCGTTAATATTATATATTTTATTGCGGCTCAGTGCCACTACCCACCGTGGTAGCTTTGATTGATTGATTGATTGACTTTGACCTCCTCATCTCTAAGAAACTTTCCCACTTTGACCTCCTAATCTCTAAGAAACTTTCCCATTTTGACCTCCTTATCTCTAAGAAACTTTCCCACTTTGACCTCCTTATCTCTAAGAAACTTTCCCACTTTGACCTCCTCATCTCTAAGAAACTTTTCCACTTTGACCTCCTTATCTCTAAGAAACTTGTCCCACTTTGACCTCCTAATCTCTAAGAAACTTTCCCACTTTGACCTCCTAATCTCTAAGAAACTTTCCCACTTTGACCTCCTAATCTCTAAGAAACTTTCCCACTTTGACCTCCTTATCTCTAAGAAACTTTCCCATTTTGACCTCCTTATCTCTAAGAAACTTTCCCACTTTGACCTCCTAATCTCTAAGAAACTTTCCCATTTTAACCTCATAATCTCTTAGAAACTTTCCCACTTTGACCTCCTTATCTCTAAGAAACTTTCCCACTTTGACCTCCTAATCTCTAAGAAACTTGTCCCACTTTGACCTCCTTATCTCTAAGAAACTTGTCCCACTTTGACCTCCTAATCTCTAAGAAACTTTCCCACTTTGACCTCCTTATCTCTAAGAAACTTTCCCACTTTGACCTCATTATCTCTAAGAAACTTTCCCACTTTGACCTCCTTATCTCTAAGAAACTTTCCCACTTTGACCTTCTAATCTCTAAGAAACTTTCCCATTTTGACCTCCTAATCTCTAAGAAACTTTCCCATTTTGACCTCCTTATCTCTAAGAAACTTTCCCACTTTGACCTCCTTATCTCTAAGAAACTTTCCCATTTTGACCTCCTAATCTCTAAGAAACTTTCCCATTTTCACCTCCTTATCTCTAAAAAACTTTCCCATTTTCACTTCCTTATCTCTAAGAAACTTTCCCACTTTGACCTCCTTATCTCTAAGAAACTTTCCCACTTTGACCTCCTAATCTCTAAGAAACTTTCCCACTTTGACCTACTTATCTCTAAAAAACTTTCCCATTTTGACCTCCTTATCTCTAAGAAACTTTCCCACTTTGACCTCCTTATCTCTAAGAAACTTGTCCCACTTTGACCTCCTAATCTCTAAGAAACTTTCCCATTTTAACCTCCTAATCTCCTAGAAAATTTCCCACTTTGACCTCCTAATCTCTAAGAAACTTTCCCACTTTGACCTCCTTATCTCTAAGAAACTTTCCCATTTTCACCTCCTTATCTCTAAGAAACTTTCCCATTTTCACCTCCTTATCTCTAAGAAACCTTCCCACTTTGACCTCCTTATCTCTAAGAAACTTTCCCACTTTGACCTCCTTATCTCTAAGAAACTTTCCCACTTTGAACTCATAATCTCTAAGAAACTTTCCCATTTTGACCTCCTTATCTCTAAGAAACTTTCCCACTTTGACCTCCTTATCTCTAAGAAACTTTCCCACTTTGACCTCCTTATCTCTAAGAAACTTTTCCCACTTTGACCTCCTAATCTCTAAGAAACTTTCCCACTTTGAACTCATAATCTTTAAGAAACTTTCCCATTTTCACCTCCTTATCTCTAAGAAACTTTCCCACTTTGACCTCCTTATCTCTAAGAAACTTTCCCACTTTGACCTCCTAATCTCTAAGAAACTTTTCCACTTTGACCTACTTATCTCTAAAAAACTTTCCCATTTTGACCTCCTTATCTCTAAGAAACTTTCCCATTTTGACCTCCTTATCTCTAAGAAACTTTCCCACTTTGACCTCCTAATCTCTAAGAAACTTTCCCACTTTGACCTCCTCATCTCTAAGAAACTTTCCCACTTTGACCTCCTTATCTCTAAGAAACTTGTCCCACTTTGACCTTCTAATCTCTAAGAAACTTTCCCACTTTGACCTCCTTATCTCTAAGAAACTTTCCCATTTTGACCTCCTTATCTCTAAGAAACTTTCCCACTTTGACCTCCTTATCTCTAAGAAACTTTCCCACTTTGACCTCCTCATCTCTAAGAAACTTTCCCACTTTGACCTCCTTATCTCTAAGAAACTTGTTCCACTTTGACCTCCTAATCTCTAAGAAACTTTCCCATTTTGAACTCCTTATCTCTAAGAAACTTTCCCACTTTGACCTCCTTATCTCTAAGAAACTTTCCCACTTTGACCTCCTAATCTCTAAGAAACTTTCCCATTTTAACCTCCTAATCTCCTAGAAACTTGTCCCACTTTGACCTCCTAATCTCTAAGAAACTTTCCCATTTTGAACTCCTTATCTCTAAGAAACTTTCCCACTTTGACCTCCTTATCTCTAAGAAACTTTCCCACTTTGACCTCCTAATCTCTAAGAAACTTTCCCATTTTAACCTCCTAATCTCCTAGAAACTTTCCCACTTTGACCTCCTAATCTCTAAGAAACTTTCCCACTTTGACCTCCTTATCTCTAAGAAACTTTCCCATTTTCACCTCCTTGTCTCTAAGAAACTTTCCCATTTTCACCTCCTTATCTCTAAGAAACCTTCCCACTTTGACCTCCTTATCTCTAAGAAACTTTCCCACTTTGACCTCCTTATCTCTAAGAAACTTTCCCACTTTGACCTCCTAATCTCTAAGAAACTTTCCCACTTTGACCTCCTTATCTCTAAGAAACTTTCCCATTTTCACCTCCTTATCTCTAAGAAACTTTCCCATTTTCACCTCCTTATCTCTAAGAAACCTTCCCACTTTGACCTCCTTATCTCTAAGAAACTTTCCCACTTTGACCTCCTTATCTCTAAGAAACTTTCCCACTTTGAACTCATAATCTCTAAGAAACTTTCCCACTTTGACCTCCTTATCTCTAAGAAACTTTCCCATTTTCACCTCCTTATCTCTAAGAAACTTTCCCACTTTGACCTCCTTATCTCTAAGAAACTTTCCCACTTTGACCTCCTAATCTCTAAGAAACTTTCCCATTTTCACCTCCTTATCTCTAAGAAACTTTCCCACTTTGACCTCCTTATCTCTAAGAAACTTGTCCCACTTTGACCTCCTAATCTCTAAGAAACTTTCCCACTTTGACCTCCTAATCTCTAAGAAACTTTCCCATTTTGACCTCCTTATCTCTAAGAAACTTTCCCACTTTGACCTCCTTATCTCTAAGAAACTTTCCCACTTTGACCTCCTAATCTCTAAGAAACTTTCCCATTTTGACCTCCTTATCTCTAAGAAACTTTCCCACTTTGACCTCCTTATCTCTAAGAAACTTTCCCACTTTGACCTCCTAATCTCTAAGAAACTTGTCCCATTTTAACCTCCTAATCTCTTAGAAACTTTCCCACTTTGACCTCCATATCTCTAAGAAACTTGTCCCATTTTAACCTCCTAATCTCTTAGAAACTTTCCCACTTTGACCTCCTAATCTATAAGAAACTTGTCCCACTTTGACCTCCTAATCTATAAGAAACTTGTCCCACTTTGACCTCCTAAATGTTATAATATGTTCTAACCAGCTCATCTCACGGGGCGCGGAGAGGGATGGTTGAACAAGGCAAGTTTGTTAGTTATTGGGAGGTTAAAAAATGACCACAATTTGTGCTCAAATCACATCCCTCTACGGCCTACTCTTTTCGTCTTTCCTTAGCACGTTTTACTCTTTTCAATAGCTCTCAGGGCACTTGCCAGCACTATAACTAATTTATCTATCCCCCAGGTTATTTGCAACATGGCCCTCTCTGAGAAATTCAGGGAGAGATATCGACCAGCTAAAGATAGCGGTGATACACCCCCTGATCGGTTGAAGGCTGTCTTCGTCTTTTGCGGTGATGAGAGTTATCATATTCGACTAGCCGCTCTCGGTAGGTGTTCTAGTTTTTAATAAAAAAGTTTTAGGGGCCATACACAGAAGAGATGGTGAGGGGGTTCTCGACATTGGAGTCGTACTAATTTTGAGACGTGTGTTTGGGCAGGGTGTCTCGCCCTCGCTCTGAACCCATTTGAATGAGATGGAACCAGATAAAAGAAACACATCGTTTTAGAAGGCCAAGAAAATAGAATACAAAACAATACGCCATTGCGGGTTTTCAACGTTTTCCTTCGGATGTATACTGACACTGCCTAGTGCGGGTTATCAACGTTGTCCTTCGGATCATGTCACAAGTTCTCTGAGTGGGATACCTTCCCGGGAAGCTGGTTTCTGCGGTCCGGTACAGGATCTAGGAAGGAAAGAGGTGTTAGAATGATACAGGAGGGTGTCTTGTTTGGATATTTGTAAACTTAGAGAGGGAGGGAGATTGTGTTGGTTGTACTAATCAATGGTAGCTATCTTGTGGAACTGTACCTCAGCGGCTGTAGGAAGGATGTGCACATTTGGCACTAGACCATCTCTGAAGCCACATCTGCTTGCGACCCTTTTCCTTCAACCAAGACAGGTTCCCGGTATAGCTGGTCATACAGCCGGTCTGCTGCTGATATCATGGTCCTCTGACCATGCAGCAGACCGGCGAACCCTGCTCGGTCTAGGTTCTGTGTATCCAGGGTATGTTTCCTGGTAATTTCGTGCAGCTTACTGAGTACCTGAGATTACGTTATGGGATTATGTTATGGGCAGTGTTTTTCATAAACAATTTCCTAATTTTATCATGGCACATTAACTTAGACAAAACGCTTGCACTTACCTCAGCGTACTTCCCGGTAGCTTCAGTAACTTGGTCTATCACCTCAAGGCTACAAGCCTTGGTGAATGCCTTTGTTGCCCCTAACTGGGCCTCAATATCCTTCCTCAGAGAGTCTTGCCGTTCTCGGAACTGCCTCCGTATTATCTCCAGGAACAACAAAGTTCCAAACATGAGTGCTACCAAGATAATAGCAAGAACAGTCTCGATAGACATCATAAGTTTGGTTGGATGAGGACAGCGAACAAACGAAACGTAAATTTTAAACCCGGGGGTACTGCACGTGCTACTTGGAAGCGATAATATAGGGGCTCCAGTCACTATAGCAACCCCCTACTCGATCTGAACAGGTCCCTCCTGGTCTCTCAGGTTGATTTGTTTTTCAAACTGGGTACAATGTACATCGCCTCAGCTCCCGGCCTAAACTCCTTGGGAGTGATTTATAGTCACAGATTACAGAAGAGAAAAGAGTAAACACACACACAGAGTTTCAAACTTTCATCAACTACAACGTAAAACTATTTATTGAGCATTATTGATAATGGCCGTACAGCCGAAACGTCTAATAAATGAGCGTCTTCGATGTCATATCGCACCCTCCAACACTATTGGTGTGAACAATGAAACCAAGATACACACACAGTACACACGCATTGAGCAAGCTCAATGTTTAGCTATTCACCGGCTGGGTATAGGGCTGAGGTACTGGCAAGATATAGTAGGATCGCTATTGCCCACATGTCAAGTATACCCAGCCGGTGAATAGCTAAACATTGAGCTTGCTCAATGCGTGTGTGTGTGTGTTTACTCATTACCTCCCGGTGCTCCTACCCCCCTCTACTAATAAGAGAAAAGCATTGTTTTTGGCGTAAAGAAATTGATAAGATTTGACACTAAAACACAGTACACTAAATAATAGAAAAGTGAAATGGCAAAGTTGTTCACTTTTGTAGTTTAAGGCAAGGATGTAACTTCTGGCATCTAGACCATTATATCAACACCAAAATCGGCTTGTGAGCCTTTGGCCTCAAGGGTTATCGGCTTATTCTGCATCCTTTCTGAAGCGTTGATGATTAGCCGCTGGCCTAGTAGCAGCCCGTTAACAGCTGTTTGTCCTGATTTCTGCAGGGTCTCAACCTGTTGCTTGGTTGTCCCATGCAGTTTAGCGAGTATCTAAAGGGAAGACAATATTAGGTTTTGCGATCGTATCACAGCTAGAACATATCATTTCGATTTAAAATCACAACGCTACTACTAAATGTGTTATCACTAACCTCCGAGTAGCTTGTGCCTTGTGATGCTCTAGCTTCGAACGTTACTAGCGCTCTTTGCACCTTATCAGTCGCATTTAGAATCAGCCGCTGGCCTAGTAGCAGCCCATTAACGGCCGTTAACCCAGCCTTGTGGAGATTCTCCACTTTGGTCTCCACCCGCTCCACCTGTTTTTTAGTGGTACGGTGCAGTTTTCCAAGTACCTAAAGGAAAACTAACATTACATTTTGCGATCGTATCACAGTACACTTCTTGTGATGTAAACTACTTGGAAAGAAAATAAATAATTTCTATATTAAATCACATTATGTGTTATCACTGACCTCTGAGTACTTTCCCATGGGTGTTGTAATCTTGTTGATTACCTCCTTTAGCCCACTGTGAAGGCTCTTTTTGTGTGCCACATATTGTGCCTCCAGGTAGATTTTAAACCCGGAGGTGCTGCAGGTTAACACTAGTTGGCTGATCCCTCCATTTAATACTGACACAGTAATTATATTCACATGAACGTTGATAATAAGCCGCTGGCCTAGTAGCAGCCCGTTAACAGCTGTTTGTCCTGATTTCTGCAGGGTCTCAACCTGTTGCTTGGTTGTCCCATGCAGTTTAGCGAGTATCTGAAATAATTTTAATCATTTAAAAATCCTGAAAATACTTTGAATGCTAAACATTTCTAGACACCAAAGACATTCTGACCGAGTTTCATCAAAATCTATTGTCTCTCACTTTAGCACTAACCTCGCTATATTTTCCCATGGGTGTAGTAACTTGGAGCACCACTTCCTTGAAGCCACCCATCATGTTGACCTTCACAGAGGCCATCTGTGCCTCCAAGTCCTTGTGGGCACCGTATTGCTGGTGCTGGTTTAGGAGGATACTCCTCAACATCAGCAGAATCAGCGTGCTTTTCGGTGGATTTTTGCGAAGGCAGTCATTACGTTGATGCTTGTTGACCTCTGCTAACGTTGAGGTACACTGTTGTAGTTGGCTGATCTCTCCATTTAGTACAGATACAGTTCCCTCACTGTCTGCCAACTTTTGCTGGTTCAAGTGCTCCTTCATAAAACAAGCAAGTGGGAGCTCCAGAGGAGACACAAATGGTAGCACCGCAATCGAGAAATTAGCAGAATCCGAAATGTCACTTTTCCAAAATGCTCCTTCATAAAATATCTTTTTCGAGACAAACTTGCTTTTCTTTCGAACAGCTTTTATCATTTCTTTTTCTTTTTCCTTGTTTTGTTCCCTTTAATAAATCCCCCCCCCCCTCAGGTGCGATGGCATACCTCACTACCGATGCCGAGATTTGCAAGGGAGTGGTAAACATTGGAAGTTTCTTGGAAGTGGTCAAGGAACTGATTTGTGTAGAAGACGCAGGTACACACTACCAGACAGACGGACAGACAGACAGACAGACAGACAGACAGACAGACAGACAGACAGACAGACAGACAGACAGACAGACAGACAGACAGACAGACAGACAGACAGACAGACAGACAGACAGACAGACAGACAGACAGACAGACAGACAGACAGACAGACAGACAGACAGACAGACAGACAGACAAACAAACAAACAAACAAACAAACAAACAAACAAACAAACAAACAAACTCCTCATTTCAGGATTGAGGCACCGTCTGTTTGTTATGCTACAAAATCTTATTGCTTCTGACAAAGCGGTTGCAGAGAAGATTATTAACACTGAAGTATTTGAGTGTCTTCTTGCGCTAATGGTTCGTATTTTGTAACAACACAAAATAATCTGGCCCCAATATGAAATGTTTTAACCATTCCCATCCTCCCCTCAACATTTCTAACCCCTTCCTCTCTCCCACATTTTCTAACCCCTTTCTCCCCGCCCAGCATACCCCGAACCAAGCACCTGCGATGAAGGCCGCCCTCGACAACTGTATGAAAGCAGCAAAGTACTGGGGTCTTATCCAAAAGAATCCTGGTGATATGGTGTATGATGTTGACCCTTCGATCGGTCAAAAGTAAAATTGGACTTGTTTGTTTTTTTTGGAGAGACAATTTTGGAGATTTTTTTTCACGCATCCCCCTGTTTTTGAAAGCTAATTTGTTAATCTGACGGTATTTTCTACACGAAGTATGTTGATATTTGTATATCTAATTCATTTATTTCTGAAAAAGAAACACGGAGTTTCCACTTTGATGATTTGCCTCATTTGGCCCATGATAAAACGTTTCGGTCACACATTGGTGGTAAAAACTGGTGCGCGCGGTACCCTACCCAGTTATTAAAATGAAACCATCCCATTTCAGCATTTGCAAATCGCCGCGCACCACCCCATGCGTCTCTTTCTTTCCCACGGATTATTTTCGCGGTTGCGTTTTTTGTTGTGTTACACGAATTGCTGTAGTCTGTTTCAAATGCTCAAATGGAATGGTTTTTTGACGATTTCTCATTTTGTTTTCAGTTGCACCACAATTTACAGCAGCTTTGACCTTTTAGGCAGTCACCTAGATTAAGAACAGCTTAAAACACATGTCTGATCATTTTTCAAGGTTCAAATAAATTCATACAAATCCATTCTCTAATTCTAGCAAATACATACCTACTATAATACTATACTATACAGTGTATAGTATATTTGTATTATAAAAAGCCTAGCACTAATTAAATAAGTTTCTAAAGTTAATAGATAAATCAAACACTCATTTAACACCCCTGGCCCTAGTGTTAGACAAATGTCTAGACAATGTAACAAATACATAACACATCTCAAATATATTCTTTTGTCTAATAATGTAACGCACTAACGCATGTAAAACAAAATACACAAATCAAATCTATGATAACTAAACAAATAACAATTCTAATCATTTTGACATTTTAGTTTTGCCTTGGCCTTAAATTCTAAAGTTCAATATGATGATAAAAAGGAAGTTATCCCTACATAATAAACTTCTGTTATAAACAATTGGTTGTTAGTTAAAAATCAATTTAAAATTTAAAATATTAGTTTGTAAATTTGGGTTTTTATTACTTACAGTTGTACTTACATTAATTCTAAAGCTAAAACACACAGCTATATCTAACAAAGTTTAAAACACACAGCAAAAAAATGCTTACTCAATTCATAATGATTTGTCTTATATTTCTAATTCTATAGTTCTAGTTAGTTACACAAAACACACAAATAAACATTTCTAAGTTCTAGTGAAGTTTGAAATGTAATTAAAAATTAAACACGCAACAAAAATGTATATACACAATCAATTCATCTAATTCTAGTCGAAAACTAAACTATAATTCTAACTCTACACATATCGTATTCTAATTCCTATTTGATATCCCAGTCCCTGTATCTACAATGTTAACTTGAACAATTTTAACAGTGCTAACACCACGAATGTTAACAATGTTAACAGGCTTCCAAAGGGATGTTGTTCATGAACGCATAGGTATCCATCAGGGAAGTCCTCAGTTGCCCGTTTGTGCTGAGAATAGAGATAACTATTAGTGATGCTGTGAAACTGTTAATTGTTTATTTTGAATTTGATTAGATATTTAATTGATCATGCTATTTTCTAGCGTGGTGTCAGTGTCAGGCTACTCAATCAATATGTAAATGTTAAATTAATACCTAATTCGGAGGTTCTTGTTCAGAGCATAGATCCTGTAGGCTGTGGGTGGCCTCTGGGCTCTGTCAGGGTACACAATCATATACCTGGTGTATGATCATACTAATTAGTTAACGAATCGTATTGCTTTGTGCATAATTGGTGAACTAATTTCGCATTATTGATAAGTTAATTCTTAATTAATGTCTTACCTGTGAACGGTGGAGAGAGCGTCACAAATGAAACAAATAGCAGGCTTGAAATCTTCAAGAGTAAGTCCGCTATAAAACTCGTCAGGACGTCTCCACGCTCCGCTCTGAATAATTAGTTTCCAATTAATTACCATTATTACTTACCAGTTAATTACTAATTCGATGCTAATTAATTGCTGAATTCGTTGTAATGACAACACAGTACGTTTATCTCGTTACCTCAGTTGCTCCGTTAATTCGGGAGACAATGTAACTAATGCCAGCAGCCAGGTGACTCTGCTTGAAAGTTGTATACCCCTGGAACCTGAAACATATAGTTTTTAGAAATCTGGAGAGATTAATATGAGTTCGAAGATAAATTTATGAATAGCTATAATTGGTAACCATCATGCATTTCTAAGTTGTCCGATAAATCTGTGAAGTATACTCTTGCAAGATCTTGCAGGAAGAAATGACCGCTTAAATATCCATTTTACCAATCCCTTTTACTGCAAGTTTACCTGATGATAAGTGTAGAGAGATATTTGGTGAGAAGGTGGCCCTTTAGTCCGAATCCCTTCACCTTGTTGTATCTCCTCACGAACAGCATTATGTGAGGCGTAACCATCTGTGTGAAAGAGAGAGGGAGATCAGAGAGAGAACTGAGAGGGAGAGAGGGAGATCAGAGAGAGAACTGAGAGGGAAAGAGGGAGATCAGAGAGAACTGAGAGGGGGATCAGAGAGAGAACTGAGAGGTAGAGAGGGAGATCAGAGGGAGAACTGAGAGGGAGAGAGGACTGAGGGAGATCAGAGAGAGAACTCAGAGAGGGGGAGAGAATTGAGGTGGGCCAGAACCGGGTACATTGTTCCCGAATTAAATCGGGGAGGGGGTATAACAAGCTAATTTTCCAACTATGAGCTATACATACATCATATTCAAGACCCTCAAGGAGGATTTTCTCGAACTTCCGAATCATATCAATTGTTGTATCAGGGGATAGGTGGGTGATATCTGACAAAGGTACTGACTGAACTTCCTCCATCTGAGAAGAAATATTGAATTGGATATTGACAGACAGACAGACAGACAGACAGACAGACAGACAGACAGACAGACAGACAGACAGACAGACAGACAGACAGACAGACAGACAGACAGACAGACAGACAGACAGACAGACAGACAGACAGACAGACAGACAGACAGACAGACAGACAGACAGACAGACAGACAGACAGACAGACAGACAGACAGACAGACAGACAGACAGACAGACAGAAAGACATAATACCTTGCTTGCCACGATAAGACAGGTTCCAGCAACAGACTGCATATCTGATATGTCAACTTGTTCTATTCGCATGATCTGAGAAGGAAGAGAATTAGTACTGGTGTGACGTCTTGTTTGCTAAGTATATGTGATGTGATAAGCTGATAAGCTGATAAGAGCTGTTAAACTGCCAAACCCTATGATGCAATATGTTTCTGGGATCACGTATCATGCAGTCGGGCCCCGATTTACGAGGATGCTCGGGGGAAAGGGTTTTGCCCGGTATATCGTAGTGCCCGGTATATCGGGGTGAAATACCGTTCGCGTTTATTTCTTGAATTTTGAATCTAATCCCAAAAAAAGCAGCTATCATGATCAGGGACTAGACGGCCATGACCGTGGAAAAAGACGTAAAATGGCTATAATATTGCGGTATAGGCGAGAAAACCCCTTATGGGACCATCACATAATATTGGTTTTCTCTAGTATTATAGTTACCTTATCAAAAAAGAGGACCGCTGCAAAGAGAGTGTCTGTAGCTAGGTTCCATGTGTGACACACTTCAGTGAGCCAATCGACACAGTTCATCCTGAACCTGGCTTTCTTATCGATCGGCCTGGAGAGAGAGAGAGGGGGGGGGGGGTAAATGAAAGAAAGAGAGGGGTCAGAGAGAGAGAGGTGAGCAGTGAGAGAGCTGGAGGTGAGAGAGAAAGGATCTCGATCACTAAAATATTGTCATGGCAACGCATGCACTTTACCACACAGTACCCTATTTTGATAGTACTCCATTAGCTATTACAGAACCATTATAGACAGTGAATGGCCGGGATAGATCTTTTAGTGATGTATGGGGCGGAGGGGGGCCTAATGGGGGCCAAGCAGGGCAGAGTCATAGTAACCAAAATACAACTACAGTCGGACCCCGATTTAACGGCCCCCTGATTTAGCGGCACCCCGATTTAACGGCAGCATAATCTTCCCCCGATATGGGAAATTAACATTATTTGACCCCGATTTAGCGGACACCCCGATTTAACAGACAAAATCTTTCCCCCGAGGGTGCCGTTAAATCGGGGTCCGACTGTATCACGTATGCAGTTATAACAACCATGAAAGCCATGGCCAATTCAATCTGATACTGGACTTATCCCCGCATGCACCGGCCACCGGGTTGCTCTAAGGCGCCTATATTAAAGATTAGGATTAGCCCAGCCGAGATATACATATATTTAATAGGATGGGTACATACAAGGTGGGCCACGGATTGTTGGTCATGGTTAGCGAGGTGGTGCGTCAAAACGGTGATAGTTGTGAGAATAAAAATTATGGGAGCACTTTGGATCAATTCCTTGGTAACTTTTTCCATAATTTTTTGTCAAAAATTCGAAAATTCATTTTTCATTCCTTCATTCATTTCTCGTTCATTCATGATGTGAGCATCCTAATTTTCCATCATTATGCTATTTTTCTTTGGCTTGAATTTATCTTTCCAATGAGCACCATGAAAATAAAATTGAATCACCAGGTCACTCAGCAGTTGAGAAAATGTTCATGCATGATTTTGGCTCTTTTTGCGACTTTCAAACAGCTATATCACAGCTACCTTTCGTTCAATCTTCTTAAAACTTTGGGAAAACATTAGATAAGCAAAGATCTTTGCCCACAAGAAATATCAAGGCCAAAGGTCAAAGTTCATTTTTAATTTTTGTTAGTTCATTCCGTTCATTCAGGAACCAACATCCCTAAAGTGATGAAAAGGTTTGGGTTTTGTTTGGCCCATGTCCTGCAATGACAGAGAGGTGTAATAGTGTGTTTCCGGGCTAGTTTGTGGGTGTCCATGTGATAATGATGATATCTGACACCTTTTCTGAGCCATGATTAAGGGATTTTCTCAAATTCAAGCATGTAACTTGGTTTTTCTGCGATTAGTACCGTGCAGCAATGTTATGAGATCTCATAACACCTCAAAAATGATGATTAGCTCAATGAAATGAGTTGATTTATGATTGAAAAGATTAAAACCGATGTCAAATTGAACGAAACGAACAATTACATCATACATGCTTGAATTTGAGAAAATGGCTCAGAAAAGGTGTCAGATATCATCATAATCACATGGACACCCACAAACTAGCCCGGAAACACGTTATTACACCTCTCTGTCATTGCAGGACATGGGCCAAACAAAACCCAAACCTTTTCATCACTTTAGGGATGTTGGTTCCTGAATGAACGGAATGAACTAACAAAAATGAAAAATGAACTTTGATCTTTGGCCTTGATTTTTCTTGTGAGCAAAGATCTTTGCTTATCCAATGTTTTCCCAAAGTTTTAAGAAGATTGAACGAAAGGTAGCTGTGATACAGCTGTTTGAAAGTCGCAAAAAGAGCCAAAATCATGCATGAACATTTTCTCAACTGCTGAGTGACCTGGTGATTCAATTTTATTTTCATGGTGCTCATTGGAAAGATAAATTCAAGCCAAAGAAAAATAGCATAATGATGGAAAATTAGGATGCTCACATCATGAATGAACGAGAAATGAATGAAGGAATGAAAAATGAATTTTCGAATTTTTGACAAAAAATTATGGAAAAAGTTACCAAGGAATTGATCCAGAGTGCTCCCATAATTTTTATTCTCACAACTATCACCGTTTTGACGCACCACCTCGCTAACCATGACCAACAATCCGTGGCCCACCTTGTAGAGACAGGAATTCAATGTTTTTTTCAAAAATTTCTCACCGCATAGGAAAGACCCACTTGACCTCTCTCTTCACTTCGTTCTTGAAAATATCCTTGGAATACTCTCCGCAGTAGTCGGGGTCAGTACAGTCATCAATGTCGGGAACAGCCTCCTCCCATTCCATCTCCTCCTGTGGGAGTAATGTTAATTAATTACCTAATTAATTAATTAATTGGTTAATTGGGATATTATCGAGGGTTATTAGACCGGATAACCATGGTAACATCTCTTGTGATAACCATTGTTACCATGGTAACAACTCACCTGTGATATTTGTTTCTGGAAGACATCTGTTGATCCTTTGCTATTGGGCCTAATACACAGGGGGACAGCTTGAGATATTGTGTTCATGGTGCCTGGATTAAGATAATATGAGGGAGGGGGATCGGAGAGAATTAATAGATAGATATTAGGGGAAGGAAGAGGGGAAACGAGGGTAATTGCGATAAACAACATGGTAACTAAACTACAACTAATTAACTAAAAACAAACTATGCCTCACAAAAGACAGCCCGGACCGGACCAAAGTCATGTTGTATCATGAGTCATGACAAGTGGACACTTCGATGAGAAAGAAACGAATTTAAGTATTGCACTGCTAACTGATTTACCGGCTACAGCAGGGAGGCCGGAGGGAAATGAGAGATGACACGATACAAACAAGAGGGAGAGGGAGAGATGAGGCAAGCAAAAGTTATTTATGGAAGTGTCAAAACTGAACCGTGATACTTGAGCAGTTGAGAGAGATAAGAGATAACCGCCAAGTATCTATGACGTATCATGGACGAAAATAGAACTATGGGGAATGAGAGAGAGAGAGAGAGTGAGAGAGAGAGAGAGAGAGAGAGAGAGAGAGAGAGAGAGAGAGAGAGAGAGAGAGAGAGAGAGAGAGAGAGAGAGAGAGAGAGAGAGAGAGAGTGAGTGAGAGAGAGAGAGAGAGAGAGATCTGTGATGCAATGTAATAGTGTCAGATTTCCCAAGAATAGCTGTAAATAGCCCAGAATAATCGAGGTTGATCTGGTATCACTGGACCAGTATCAGTATCATTGATTTGTTCATACTTTTATATACATACACAGTATCATGCGACTCATGACAGTACATGCTTATCCAAAAAACCAGTGGCATGACACTGATACTGATATATCAGTATCAGTGCCATGCCACCCGCACTGGTTTTTTGGATAAGTATGAATCATACTAAGATCATTGATCGGATTATAATCGGATAGAAAATTACGCCAATCATCAAATATCTTACCGGATTTCACAGTTTGATAAGTCATGACCTAACTACGTACTTCGGAGAAGTTTTCCATCTAAATCTTATTTGAATTTACAGAGTAAAAGTACTTAATAAACCCAGAACACGGCCGGTGCATGGTTAAACCCATATTTTGAATTTCGATCACCATCTCAACTCTTTTCCCGTACCATGAGCCCTCAGTGCAAATCAAGAGTTAACTCCCAGTAACCATGGTTACTAGTACTAATGCTGCAGTACATGGTGTATGAGGTTTTATTGTTTTTATAGTTAACATGATGTACATGTACTTGTCATACTATATGACTATGTAATGTCGGCCCGGCCCAGTTCGGGCAGGACTGGCTCCAGGGGGTGTGTGGGGTGATCGCCTTGGGCTCGGAAAGGGCAGTCTTTTGTGAGACAAAGTACTGTACGTGGTTTCTGATTCTAGTGGCTCCATGAAGGGTTAATTTATGGAGTGTTCAAGTGTTGACAAAATACGGTATTATGTACACGGTAAAGTGCATGCGTTGCCATAACATCATTTTAGTGATTGAAGTTCAATATCTCGTCATGATTTTAGCCCCTCCTCTCATCCCTTCTATCTCCCTCTCTCCCTCTCTCTCTCTCCTCTCTATCTCTCTCTCTCTCTTCTCTCTCTCTCTCATCTCTCTCTCTCTCTCTCTTCCTCTCTCTCTCCTCTCTCTCTCATCTCTTCTCATCTCTCTCTCTCTCTCCCTCTCTCTCTCTTCTCATCTCCTCTCTCTCTCCTCTCTCTCTCTCTCTCTCTCTCTCTCTCTCTCTCTCTCTCTCTCTCTCTCTCTCTCTCTCTCCCACCCCCTCTTCCAGGCTTATTTGGTACCATGGTTGCCATGCTTTAAGGGATACTCTCACGGAATACTTCCCGAATTCCCACAGCGAGATCCTCCCCCTCTAATGCTTGTTACCGACGTAACGCTTCCATTAAGCCGCGCAACCACGTGTCATGGCGACCTGCAGCTGGACCAATCACAAGCCAGGAGGACCAGGATTAGCCAATAGGAAACAAGTCACCTGATTTAAGTTGACCAATCAGGGCAGGTGTTTGTCTTTTAAAATGAGAGGTCGGAGTCGCCATGAGATATAGATTCTACAAGCTGAGAAACCCATTTCGAAACTACCGACTACTTTTGATCTGAATTAAATCGTGGATTAAATCTTGGGAATCTTACTGCAGGCCCGCAACACACATGGGAGGCCTTATCCAAATATTGTGTACGTTACAACAAAGTTACCTATGATTGACGATTGTGATAGCTGTTTTTAATTACTAATAGTAATTAGTTCACGCGAATAATCAGTTTTTAGTGTAATTACTTCCCTCGAATAGAAACTGTTCATGTTTTTATTACACTGCTTCTTTTCAGGTTTCTTAGTTTTCACAGTCGGCTATGGTGAGTACTATATTGCTCTTGACTAGATAGTTAACACTAGTAATTAATTAATTAATTAATTAATACAGGGTGTTAATTTGGGATCTTTACAAAACGTTGTGATTCACCCAGAAAAAAAGCAAACAATTTAGGCTTATGAAATTTCATACTTGGACTATGTTGTGCCCTCATTCAATGTTTCTGCTGTTGACAGAGCTCTATAGTACCACGGAAAGTATGTTTTTGACATTTCAAGATACTTTTCTGTACCTGAGACTTTGCCAAACACTTTTAGACATTTCTAGGTCCATTCTAAAGTTTCACGATGATTGGAGGTGGTGTTCGGGCTACAGGAGCCAGTAAAGTTGGCTGGGTAGGCCCAAAATAAGCTGAAACCCCCCAAAATTAACATTATTGGCCATAAAGTTGGACGGTAAAGAGGTAAAGGGATGGCGGAGGGAAACTGAGACGGGGGGATACAACACAAAACCAAGCAACTACAACTGACTGTTGCAGTGTACGGATTACTGCTGCAGTAGATAGGGAGGATTTTTTGTTATCTATCTTCTGAGGGTGCCTGTCCCCTGTTATCTTTTTCTTTCTAATTCTCTCTCTCTGAAAATACTTCTGGTATACTTGAGATGCCAAAGACGAAGTTCCCGGGGTGCTAGAGCTCTGAAATCACCGTAAACCTTGAATGAGGGCACATAATAGTCCAAGTATCAAATTTAAATGAGCTAGAATTGTTTGCTTATTTCTGGGTTTGCAAATATCCAAAATTAACACCCTGTAACACCCCCGTAAAAGTGTCACTGAAACTATTCACTGTCTCAAATACAAAACGTATATCACATGATTGTGGTAATAAATTAATGTCGTAACTTCATACATAATTCATTTTGAAAAGTTTATACGTACATTTTACAACGTGTCCATGTGTCGTCCTCGGTGAGTTATTCGTGGTCACAAAGGAACTACCTTGTAACTTTGCCTTCCCATGATCTCTGGAGATTTAACCCTCCTTATTTGGTTAATGGTTATTTGTCCCTTACTGTATTTGGAACTTTGTCCTCATCTCTGGAGAACTGTTTTGGTGTCAAACTATATCGTCAAGTATGTGGACCGTGCCTCTGATGTTCTACAATACCAGCGTCGTGTGGTGATCCAGTCAGATGATATCCTCCTCACAGACTGAACGAACCTCAACTGAACCGTAAAACTATACTCTCAGGTTTAAAACTTAGTTTCGTGTTCCTGCTCTTATCACCTGCAACTGTCTCCGCTGCCAAAGATCCAACAACGTGGGCTACCATGTCCAGTAGTAGTGTAACAACGTACACTTGGGAAACTTCTGAGTCATCGCCAGTGACCTCGTCTCCCAAACCGACCACGACACCCGAACCGACCACGACTCCCGAACCGACCACGACTCCTGAACCGACCACGACTCCCGAACCAACAACAACCTCTAACTTAATGACATCGTCAGGCGAATTCTCAACATCATTTGTAGAGTTTTCGTCGTCATTAACGACACCAGTAGCAACAACTCCCGAGCCGACCACGACTCCCGAGCCGACAACGACACCAGCGGTAACGACTCCTGGGCCGACAACGACACCAGCAGTAACGACTCCCGAGCCGACGACAACTCCGGAGCCGACAACGACACCAGCGGTAACGACTCCTGAGCCGACTACGACTCCGGAGCCGACGACAACTCCCGAGCCGACCACGACTCCTGAACCGACGACAACTCCTGAGCCGACGACAACTCCTGAGCCGACCACGACTCCTGAACCGACGACAACTCCTGAGCCGACCACGACTCCTGAGCCGACCACGACTCCTGAGCCGACCACGACTCCTGAACAGACGACAACTCCGGAGCCGACGACAACTCCCGAGCCACCCACGACTCCTGAACCCACGACTCCTGAACCGACCACGACTCCTGAGCCACCCACGACTCCTGAACCGACGACTCCTCAACCGACGACTCCTGAACCCACGACTCCTGAACCCACGACTCCTGAACCCACGACTCCTGAGCCACCCACGACTCCTGAACCGACGACTCCTGAACCGACGACTCCTGAACCGACCACAACTCCTGAACCGACCACGACTCCTGAGCCACCCACGACTCCTGAACCCACGACTCCCGAGCCGACCACGTCTTCTGAGCCGCCGACAACTCCTAAGCCACCCACAACTTCTGAGCCGACCACGATGGTAGATTTAACAGGTTTTAATTTCACGCGTGTTATCATATCACTCAATAGTATTCGCATAAGAGCATATATTAGTAGGACACACATAACATAAGCCTGCTATTTTCACTGCTATTTTCCTCTACTTGGGTGGATGCCGAAGGCATCCATCCGGATAATCGTTTTATTTTAGCACGTGTGCTGAAAAGATCAAATCTAGGATTTCTGGGGGTATCTCGTCTGCGTAACTGAAATCCTGTCACGGAGATCATAGCAACTGCTCCTTCATCAAACCAATTAACAGGTTTCATGAAACAGCCGATTATAACAGAGATTGTGACACTCATGTGTCAGGTGTCAACATTCTCAACCTCACTGATCACATAACGAGGCTAATTATACAGCCCATCTGCTCGGGTCAGATCACATGAAGTTGAAGGCAGGGAAACACGGCACTATGGATACATAGTGCAACTAATATATTCTTGTTCACGTACAATGCTGCAGCATGGTACCCTTAATACCTGTCAGAGCATTGGCCTGACCCATTCTCGTTTCTCTCAAATAAGCGGAGCGTGCGAGAACTGTGGTCAGAGCATTGGCCTGACAGCTTAATACCTATATCTCACTCCAAAACGTCTCTAGGTGAAGGACAATCAACTTGGACACCACCCTTTGGTAAGCCATTTGTTCATGAGTTCATACTGGGAATTGATTTTTCAAACTCCCACTTGTAAAGTTTAGAACCCTTGCTTTATGAGCGTATAATTATAAGAGGCCTAGTTTTAGAAAGCATACCTAAATAAAAAGCTTTTTACTGCTGCGTTACACAATAGTAATAATCCTTAGTTGCCCTGTGGGCTTTTCTATATGTCATATGATTAGATAATAGACCCTACCAATCCTCCATGACTGTCGAAATCTTTCCAATAACGGATACAAACCACCCAGGAACAATAACGCCGCCGATTGGAGGAACAGTATCGCCGCCAGATGCAGGTACAATAACGCCACCAGACACTGGAACAATAACTCCACCAGACAGAGGAACAATAACGCCGCCAGACAGAGGAACAATAACGCGAACGCCACCATACACTGGAACAATAACGCCGCCAGACAGAGGAACAATAACGCCGCCAGACAGAGGAACAATAACGCCGCCAGACAGAGGAACAATAACGCCACCTGACAGAGGAACAATAACGCCACCAGACAGAGGAACAATAACGCCACCAGACAGAGGAACAATAACGCCGCCAGACAGAGGAACAATAACGCCACCAGACAGAGGAACAATAACGCCACCAGACAGAGGAACAATAACGCCACCAGACAGAGGAACAATAACGCCACCATACAGAGGAACAATAACGCCACCTGACAGAGGAACAATAACGCCACCAGACAGAGGAACAACAACGCCGCCAGATGCAGGTACAGTATCATCACATCCATTTGACAAAACAAAGCGGAACGACTAGTACAGTTCACATGTCTAGTGATCCTCCCATACGACCTGATCAAGGTATAATGATAATCAATTCGAATGTTGCTCTTCCTTGAGCAAATTGCAAATAGAGTTTAGGGGAGCTATGCATTTTTCAAATGCTTTATAATTGATACAGTAGACAGTAGATTACGACGCTTGCTCAACTTCATTCAGAAGAAATGGGAATCGTGTTCAAAGAAGGGCAACAATAAATATAAAATTAAGTGCTGCACATCCTGATTGGCGGCGTATGTCGTCATTTTTTAACAGATCTAGCGATCTGATTGGTGAATCTTTATTCGTGATCCCTATTTGTTTTGTTAGGTGTTGAGTGATGATATTTGGCTTTCCGTATATTACGCTTTTGTTCGTAGCTCCTCTATTGACTAGTTAGTAGTTAAGTATTGGCGGTACGATTAAAGTGTCTGATGCAAACTGGAAAACATTCTACTTATTGTCTAGAATTTATACTCTGAATAATACAATCTGCTTACATTGATCCGTAATATGTAGTAGAACAGCAGATGCCACCTGAGTCTTTCTTTAAGGTCAGATGACCTGACCTTAAAGATATAAATCCACTCGACATGGAAACAATAACGCCATTTAATTTAGGTGCAATAACGCCACCACACACTGGAACAATAACGCCACCAGACAGTGTAACAATAACGCCGCCAGACAGTGGAACAATAACACCGCCATACAGAGGAACAATAACGCGAACGCCACCATACACTGGAACAATAACTCCACCAGACAGAGGAACAATAACGCCACCTGACAGAGGAACAATAACGCCACCAGACAGAGGAACAATAACGCCACCAGACAGAGGAACAATAACGCCGCCAGACAGTGGAACAATAACGCCACCAGACAGAGGGACAATAACGCCACCTGACAGAGGAACAATAACGCCACCAGACAGAGGAACAATAACGCCACCAGACAGAGGAACAATAACGCCACCAGACAGAGGAACAATAACGCCACCAGACAGAGGAACAATAGCGCCACCAGAGTGGGAAACGATGGCGCCCGAAACAAGAGCGCCCGAAACAAGAGCGCCCGAAACAAGAGCGCCCGAAACAAGAGCGCCCGAAACAAGAGCGCCTGAAACAAGAGCGCCTGAAACAAGAGCGCCTGAAACAAAGGGCCCAACAACATTTTTCTCAGGGCCTACAATAACTCCTCCTTTTGGAACAGCTACACCTGGAACAGATGCTGGGTCAACAACTCCCTTTGTTACAGGTAATGACCAGTTGTATCCTAGTTGTTCTGCTTTCCTGCACGAACACAAAGGGGCGTGTGACACAATTTGTTTTGTGGGGTTGACTGCAGCTGATAAAATAACCTAACTTCCTTCAGGATTCATTCCAGACTCTGGACCTGCTCTTTGTGGTGCCTACATTACTCTTCTTCCAACCATAGCCTGTAATGGTAAGTTGATTCAGTTGTCAATTGTCATACACGCTGATCGATTGACAGTCTTACATGAGACAATAATTCTGGGTGTGTCAAGGATCGTGGTCAACATTTTTGGTGTTTCTGAAAAAGTGGCAGCTCTTCTGGTTTCATAGCTGATGTATCGAATTATATATCGAATGTGTATAAACCAATTAGTTACTATATTCGGTTGTGCCTCACAATCGACGTTATAGTTCTAAGTACGTATAACAGTTAACCCATCAATCTCCCAGAGGACCTGGTAACGGGTGATTACGTGGCGAGGAAGTTCAAACAGGATGGTTCAGGGATTGTTTATATCAAGGTTGATGGTATGGAGGAACTTCCCGAGAGAAAACATGTGTAAGTATAAGGAACCGACCGACACAAGTAATCAACCAATCAGGGACCAGTATTTCCTGATTCGGTCGGTTCCTGAAGAATATTAAATCGGATTTTTTGAAGTGTCTTTTGTATTTTTGCTTATAGCGTTGTGTTAATATTTCATTAAATCTAATTAACTAAAGGCCATTCCCTTTTTTAGGAAGCTGGTGCAATTTGTGGATTACTGGGTCATATACTACGGTAGTGAAATCATCGCTCAATCGGTAAGAGTTGCTGTTCCTTTACAGCTGTTGCAGTGCAAACTTGCACATCGCGGTGACCCTAACACGAAGGTCGAGCGATCAATATTCAATAATCATTAATTTAATAGTATTCAATGGTATGAACTAATTAATTGACTAATAAATTAACTCTCTAATTACAGAGTGTAGGAGGTTGTCTGGATGCAATTCCAGAGAGTTTCTGGACGGTCAACTGTGTGGAATCTGATGAAGTGATAACAACTGGCAGTCTACTTGATTTCATGGTCTCAGCAACTGACACCGTGATTTTGATGACGATATTTGCTGCCTCACGTAAGAGCTGGCTCTCTCTATCTCTTTCTCTCTATTTGTCTCTCTATCTCTCTATCTATCTCTCCCTCCCTCCCTCCCTCCCTCCCTCTAACATATCTTCTCTCATACAGCTAGCGGAGAATCGTGTTTCTTCGCCTACGAGGAGTATACAGTATCGGTGTGGGATTTCAGTCCACTCATAGCGGCGGAAGATTCCTGTTACGATGATGTACTTTACGGTGGAACATATAAACGGATGTAAGATATTATATATACATAGTAAGCAGATATGTAAGATATTAAGTAAGATATGTAAGATATTATATATAGTAAGATATTATATATAGTCTATGAAGACCAAACCAGTTGCATAGAAAGCTTTTCTTCACAGATCTTTTCAGTAGTAGTTTTTCGAGACATTAATCTAAAGCAACTGCAGAAACAAATCTTGCGACGTTGGATTCGTTTCATAAAATTGTTTCAAAAACTCTCTATGCCCCTTTTGGACCGTATACCTTTTCACAGTCATTCTCCCTAATCTACATGCTTTATGGAGTTACCATAGCAATACCAAACCGGAGATTAAATACTGATTTAACAACTTGATTTCCCTACAACAATTCTCTTTTTCAGAAATCAGCAGTTTTCCTACTATCCTGTCTACGAAAACGACCTTGGTGTGAAAATGAACGTGAACCCTTTAATCTCGGGATATGTATTCGGTACGCACCTCACCAGTAACACGTTGTAAGTATTATTAATCAATTAATTAATTAACTATTTATATCAAAGTGATTAATAAATATTAAACTGTAAAAAAATACAAAACCCATGCCAGCATCGGGTCTAAAACTAAAAGTTGAAGTACTGATGTTATTAATCGAAACGCTTCGGCTTATGCAATCATCATTCATCATATTATTTATTAATAAATTTTAATTTATACAGGGCCATGGAATTGTCGGCTACTCTCCGGCCCTCTCTTTCGGATGAAAGCCTGTGTCCCAGCGATATATCCTCGATGTTCTTCATGTGCGATGCGACGGTAGAAGTCGGAGTAACTGGTAAGGAAGAGAGAGAGAGAGAGAGAGAGAGAGAGAGAGAGAGAGAGAGAGAGAGAGAGAGAGAGAGGAGAGAGAGAGAGAGAGAGAGGGAGAGAGAGAGAGAGGGAGAGAGAGAGAGAGAGAGAGAGAGAGAGAGAGAGAGAGAGAGAGAGAGACAGAGAGAGACAGAGAGACAGAGAGAGAGACAGAGAGAGACAGAGAGAGACAGACAGACAGACAGACAGACAGACAGACAGACAGACAGACAGACAGACAGACAGACAGACAGACAGACAGACAGACAGACAGACAGACAGACAGACAGACAGACAGACAGACAGACAGACAGACAGACAGACAGACAGACAGACAGACAGACAGACAGACAGACAGACAGACAGACAGACAGACAGACAGACAGACAGACAGACAGACAGACAGACAGACAGACAGACAGACAGAAGACAGCGTACAGACCAACAGAAGGCCTCCACAAAAAGAAACGTGTTCAACATATTCAAATTTAATAGCAGTATTCATTTTGTTTATTATTCTCCTGGACAAGCGGGAACGAGGTCCACATGAATAATCAACCTTTCAAACAAAGCGGAGCATGTTTTTACCGGGATGTAAAAGTGAGGAAAAAAGTGGACACGATTTTTTCCGATTTTCCGGGCGGAAGGGCCTTCGTTTATTTGAAACTGCTACATATTTGCTAGTTATTGATGTATGCAGAAACGCCCAAATAACAATATTTACTCACTCCAACTGGGCCCGATTTTCGGGAAAGGCTCGTAACTTCGCAAGATTCCTTTTGGGCCCCCCCCATTCCATATTTTTTTGTCAAAAATTCGAAAATTCTTTTTCATTCCTTCATCATTCATTTCGCGTCATTCATTATTTGAGCATCCTAATTTTCCATCATTATGCTATTTTCTTGGCTTGAATTTATCTTTTTCCAATGACACCATGAAATAAAATTGCATCACCAGGTCCTCAGCATTGAAAAGTTCATGCATGATTTTGGCTCTTTTTGCGACCTTTCAAACAGCTTATTCACAGCTACCTTTCGTTCAATCTTCTTAAACCTTTGGGAAACATTAGATAACAAAGGATCTCTTTGCCACACAATAAATATCAAGGCCAAAGGTCAAAGTTCATTTTTTAATTTTTTGTAGTTCATTCCGTTCAATTCAGAACCACATCCCTAAAGTTGATGAAAAGGTTGGGTTTTGTTTGGCCCATGTCCTGCAATTACAGAGATGTGTAAATAGTGTGTTTTCCGGGCTAGTTTGTGGGTTCCATGTGAGAATGATGATATCTTACACCTTTTCTCTGAGCCTGATTAAGGGATTTTCTCAAATTCCAAGCAGGTACCTTGGTTTTTTCTGCGATTAAGTACCGTCAGCAATGTATGAGCTCTCATACCACCTCAAAAATGATGATTAGCTCAATGAAATGAGTTTGATTTATATTGAAAGAGACAACCGATTCAAATTTGAACGAAACGAACAATTTACATCATACATGCTTGAATTTGGAAAATGGCTCAAAAAGGTGTCAGATATATCATCATACTCCATGGACACCACAAACAGCGCCGGAAACACGTTATTCCACCTCTCTGTCATTGCAGGACAGGGCCAACAAAACCCAAACCTTTCATCAACTTAGGGATGTTGGTTTCCTGAATGAACGAATGAACTAACAAAAATGAAAAATGACTTGATCTTTGGCCTTGTATTTTTCTGTGAGCAAAAGATCTTTGCTATCCAATGTTTTCCCAAGTTTTACGAAGATTTGAACGAAAGGTAGCTGTGATACAGCGTTTGAAAGGTCGCAAAAGAGCCAATCATGCATGAACATTTTCTCAACTGCTGAGTGACCTGGTGATTCAATTGTAGTTTCATGGTGCTCATTGGAAAGATAAATTCAAGCCAAAGAACAATAGGCATAATGATGGAAAATTAGGATGCTCACATCATGAATGAACGAAAATGAATGAAGGATGAAAAATGAATTTTCGAATTTTTGACAAAAATTATGGAAAAAGTTACCAGATTGATCCGAGTGCTCCATAATTTTTATTCTCATCCACTATCACGTTTTGACGCACCACCTCGCTAACCATGACAACAATCGTGGCCCCCCTTGTAGAGACAGGGATCAATGTTTTTTTTTTCTTTTTCAAATTTCTCACACCGCATAGAAAGACCCACTTGACCTCTCTCTTCACTTCGTTCTTGAAAATATCCTTGAAGACTCTCCCCGTAGTCGGGGTCGTACAGTCCACAATGTCGGGAACAAGCCCTCCGCCCATTCCATCTCCTCCTGTGGGAGTAATGTTAATTAATTACCTAATTAATTAATTAATTGGTTATTTGGGATATTATCGAGGGTTTCTTAAGAACGGTAACAATGGTAACATCTAACATCTCGTGTGATAACCATTGTTTACCATTGTAACAACTCACCTGTGAATTTGTTTCCTGGAAGACATCTGTTGATCCTTTGCTATTGGGCCTAATACACAGGGGGAACTAGCTTGAGATATTGTGGTTCATGGTGCCTGGATTAAGATCATATGAGGGGGGGGATCGGAGACGAATTAATAGATAGATATTAGGGGAAGGAAGAGGGGAAACGAGGTAATTGCGATAAACAACAATGGTACTACACTCAATAATTAACTAAACAACCTATGGCCTCACAAAGAAACAGCCCGGACCGGACCAAAGTCATGTTGTAATCATGAGTCATGACAAGTGGACACTTCTATAGAAAAGAAACGAATTTAAGTTTGCACTGCTAACTGATTTACCGGCTACAGCAGGGAGGCCGGAGGTAAATGAGAGATGACACATACAAACAAGAGGGAGAGGAAAGAGATGAGGCAAGCAAAGTCTATTTATGGAAGTGTCAAAACTGAACCGTGATCTTGAGAGTGAGAGAAGATAAGAGATACACGCCAAAGTAATCTATGACGTATCAGGATGCGAAAATGAACTATGGGGAATGAGGAGAGAGAGAGAAGAGTGTAGAGAAGAGAGAGAGAGAGAGAGAGAGAAGACTATCTCTCTCTCTCTCTCTCTCCTCTCTCTGCTCGCTTCTCTCTCTCTTCTCTCTCTCTCTCTCTTTTCTCTATTCGAGCAGATATATCTGTGATGCCTGTAGATGTGTTCGATTTTCCCAATAATAGCTGTCACTATCCCCTCATACTCTAGGTTATCTTGGTATCACTGGAACCAAAGTATCAGTATCATTATTTGTTTCATACTTTATATACATACACAGTATCATGGCGACTCTGACATACATGCTTATCCAAAAAACCAGTGCATGACACTGATACTGATATATCAGTATCAGTGCCATGCCACCGCACTGGTTTTTTTTGGGATAAGTATGATTCATAACTAAGAAAATCATTATCGGATTATATCGGATAGAAAATTACGCCAATCATCAAATATCTGGACTCCGGATTTCACGAGTTTGATAAGTCATGACTAACTAAACGTACTTCGCAGAAGTTTTTTTCCATCTAATCTTATTTGAATTTACAGAGTAAAAGTACTTAATACCCAGAACAACGGCCGGTGCAGGTTAAACCCTATTTTTTGAATTTCGATCACCATCTCAACTCTTTTCCCGTACCTGAGCCCTCAGTGGCAAATCAGAGGTAACTCCCAGTAAACCATGGTTCCTAGTACTACTGCTGGCAGTACATGGTTTATGAGGTTTTAGTGTTTTTATGTTAACATGATGTACATGTACTTGTCATAACTATATGACTATGTAATGTCGGCCCCCCGGCCCCAGTTTCGGGCAGGACTGGGCTCCAGGGGGTGGTGTGGGGTGATCGCCTTGGGCTCGGAACGGGCAGTCTTTTTGGTGAGACAAAGTACTGTACGTGGTTTCTTGATTCTACGTGGCTCCATGAGGGTTAATTTATGGAGTGTTAAGTGTTGACAAATACGGTATTAGATGTTACAGCGGTAAAGTGCATGCGTTTGCCATAACATCATTTTAGTGATTGAAGTTCAATATCCGTCAGGATTTTAGCCCCGCCTCTCATCCCTTCTATCTCCCTCTCTCCTCTCTCCTCTCCCCTCTCTATCTCTCTCTCTCTCTCTCTCCTCTCTCTCCTTTCCGCCATGCTTCTCTCCCTCTCTCGGAGAAAGCCTCTGCAGGGAGAGGGGCTAAAAGGGGCATTTCCTTCAGGCGGTTCTGACAGCTGACCCGTGGGTCATTTGTCGTCTCTCTCTCTCAGGGGTATTCTCAATGGGGGCCATCTCTCTGCCTCGGTCGGGTGCTCTCTCCGGTGAGAGGTCTCGTCGCTTCTGTTCGGGTCCATACCCTCTGCTCTTCTCTCCCTCGGCTCCCCCGCTTCTCTGCGCTCTCAATCCTTGTGTCCCTCCTCTCTCTCTCCTCTCCCTCTCATCCCCTCTCCTTCCCCCTCCTCCTCCTCTCCACTCTCCTCCCTTCCGTCCCTCCTCTGCCTCTCTCATCTCTCGCCTCTCTCTCTCTCTCTCTCTCCCTGTGACTCCTCTCCTCCTCTCTCCTCCCCTGCTCATCTCTCCTCCTCTCTCTTCTCTTCTTCTCTTCTCTCTATCTCATTCTCTCCTCTCATGGCGTCCTCCGTCGCTCCCTCTGCTCCGCTCTCTTGCTGACGTCATCTCCATTCTGCCTCCTCGTCCTCTCCTGCGTCGCCTTCGCTCTCTCTCTACTCTCCGTCGGCCCTCTCGCATCCGGTCTCGCTCTCGTCTCGTCTCTCTTCGCGGTCCTTCTTCGAATTCCGGTCCCTGCTCTCGATCCGTCCTCTTCCTCTCTCTCATCTCGTCTCTTCGGCTCTCGGTTGGTCCCGCTCTCTCTCTGAAAGGCCGGTCTCTCGTCTCTGCTCTCTCCTTTCTCCGTCTCCTCTCGGGTCTCGTGCATCGATCTGCTCTCTCCACCCCCCTCTTCCAGGCTTATTTGGTACCATGTTGCCATCTTTAAGGGATACTCTTGTTTTTTTCACGGACTCGTTCCCAAATTTCCACAGCGAGATCCTCCCCCTCTAATGCTTGTTACCGGACGTAACGCTTCTTAAGCCGCGCAACCACGTGTCCCATGGCGACCTGCAGCTGGACCAATCACAAGCCAGGAGGAAACCAGGATGGATCTCCCTCCTTAACCAATTCACCCTGATTTAGATGACCAATCAGGGCGTGTTTGGCCGTTTAAATGAGATGAGGTCGGGGAGTCGCCATGAGAATATATAGGATTCTACAAAGCTATCACCCATTTCGTAACTACCGACGACCTTTTTGATCTGAATTAAAAAATCTGGATTAACTGGGAATCTTACTGTCAGGCCCGCAATCACCTGGGAGCCTTATCCAAATCTTGTGTACGTTAACACAAAGTTACCTATTTAATTGTGATAGCTTGTTTTCATTACTTATAGTAATTATTTAACGCGAATGATCAGTTTTTAGTGTAATTACTTTCCCTCGAATAGAAACTAATTCATGTTTTTATTACACTGCTTCTTTTCAGGGTTTCTTATTTTCACAGGCGGCCTATGGTGAGTACTATAATTGTTCTCTTGACTAGATAGTTAACACTAGTACTTATTATTAATTAATTATACAGGGTTGTTAATTTGGGATCTTTACACAAAACGTTGGGGGCTTGCACCCAGAAAAAAAGCAAAACAGTTTTAGGCTTATGAAATTTGCATACTTGACTATGTTGTTGCCCTCATTCAATGTTTCTGCTTTTACAGAGCTTCTATACCACGGAAAGTATGTTTTTGACATTCAAGATACTTTTCTGTACTGAGACTTTGCCAACCACTTTTAGACATTTCTAGGTCCTTTCTAAAGTTTCCACGATGATGGAGTGGGTGGTTCGTCGGGCTACAGGAGCCCAGTAAGTTGGCTTGGGTAGGCCCAAATAGCTGAAACCCCCCAAAATTAACCATTATGGCCATAAAGTTGGACGGGGTAAAAGAGGTAAGGGATGGCGGTGGGAAAACTGAGACGGGGGGGATACAAAAACACACAACCAAGCAACACACGGACTGTTGCGTGGTACTATTCTGCTGCAGTAGATAGGGAGGATTTTTTGTTATCGATCTTCTAGGGTGCCCTGTCCCTGTCCCCCTGTTTATCTTCTTCCTTTCTTCTAATTCTATCTCTCTGAAAATACTTCTGGTACTTGAGAGCCAAGAGACGAGTTCCCGGGTGGCCTAGAAGCTCTGAAATCACCGTAAACCCTTTGAATGGGGCACAATAATAGTCCAAGTTGAAATTTCAGAGCTAGAATTGTTTTGGCTTATTTCTGGGTTTGCAAATATCCAAATTAACCGCCCTGTAACCCCACCCCCGTAAAAGTGTCACTGAACTGTTCACTTTCCTCAAAACAAAAACGTATATCATATGATTGTGGTAATATAATTAAATGTCGTACCTTGCATACATAATTCATTTTGAAAAAGTTTATATACTTACTTTTACAACGTGTTCCATGTGTCGTCCCTCGGTGAGTCTTCATGGTCACAAAGGAACTACCTTGTAACTTTGCCTTCCCATGATCTCTGGAGATTTAACCCTCCTTATTTGGTTATTTGTCCCTTACTATATTTGGTTATTTGTCCCTTACTATATTTGGAACTTTGTCCCATCTCTGGAGAACTGTTTTGGTGTCAAACTATATCGTCAAGTATGTGGACCTCTGATGTTCTACACGTATACCGCGTCCGTGTTGTGATTCCAAGAGATAGCGTCCTCCCAAACTGAACGAAACCTCAACTGAACCGTAAAACTCTAACTCTCAGGTTTAAAAACTTAGTTTTTCGTGTTCCTGCTTTCTCATCACCTGCAACTGTCTCCGCTGCCAAAGATCCACCAACGTGGGCTACCATGTCCTAGTAGTGTACAACGTACACTTGGGAAACTTCTGATCATCGCCAGTGACCTCGTCTCCCGAACCGACCCGACCCCGACCCGACCACGACCCCGACCCGACCACGACCACACCGAACAACAACAAACCTCTAACTTAATGACATCGTCAATGGGGCCGAATTCTCAACATCAATGTGTAGAGTTTTCGCGGTCGTCATTAAACGACACCAGTAGCAACAACTCCCGAGCCGACCCACGACTCCCGACCGACCAACGACACAGCTGTACGACGTCCTGATCCGACAACGACACCATCATTAACGACTCCCGAGCCGACGACACCCGGATCCGACAACTCCCGAGCCGACACGACTCCGTGAACAGACGACAACCGGAGCTGACTCACGACCCGGAGGCCGACAACTCCCGAGCCGGACCACGGACTGCCTGAACCGTAACGAACAACCTCCTAGGCCGACGACAACTCCTGAGCCGACCACGACTCCTGAACCGACGACAACTCCTGAGCCGACCACGACTCCTGAGCCGACCACGACTCCTGAGCCGACCACGACTCCTGAACAGACGACAACTCCGGAGCCGACGACAACTCCCGAGCCACCCACGACTCCTGAACCCACGACTCCTGAACCGACCACGACTCCTGAGCCACCCCACGACTCCTGAACCGACGACTCCTCAACCGACGACTCCTGAACCCACGACTCCTGAACCCACGACTCCTGAACCCACGACTCCTGAGCCACCCACGACTCCTGAACCGACGACTCCTCAACCGACGACTCCTGAACCCACGACTCCTGAACCCACGACTCCTGAGCCACCCACGACTCCTGAACCGACGACTCCTCAACCGACGACTCCTGAGCCGACCACGACTCCTGAACCGACGACAACTCCTGAACCCACAACTTCTGAGCCGACCACGATGGTAGATTTAACAGGTTTTAATTTCACACGTATTATCATATCACTCAATAGTATTAGCATAAGAGCATATTTTAGTAGGACACACATAACATAAGCAGCTGCTATTTTCACTACTATTTTTCTCTACCTGGGTGGATGCCGAAGGCATCCATCAGGATAATCGTTTTATTTTAGCACGTGTGCTGAAAAGATCAAATCTAGGATTTCTGGGGGTATCTCGTCTGCGTAACTGAAATCCTGTCACGGAGATCATAGCAACTGCTCCTTCATCAAACCAATTAACAGGTTTCATTAAATATGGTAGCCGATTATAACAGAGATTGTGACACTCAGGTGTCAACATTCTCAATCTCACTGATCACATAACGAGGCTAATTATACAGCCCATCTGCTCGGGTCAGATCACATAAACCTCTGAAGTTGAAGGCAGGGAAACACGGCACTATGGATACATAGTGCAACTAATATATTCTTGTTCACGTACAATGCTGCACTGTCAGGCCAATGCTCTGGCCACAGTTCTCGCGCGCTCTGACAGATGCTGCAGCATGGTACCCTTAATACCTATATCTCACTCCAACACGTCTCTAGGTGAAGGACAATCAACTTGGACACCACCCTTTGGTAAGCCATTTGTTCATGAACTCATACTGGGAATTGCTTTTTCAAACTCTTCCGACTTGTAAAGTTTAGAACCCTTGCTTTATGAGCGTATTATAAGAGGCCTAGTTTTAGAAAGCATAAATAAAAAGCTTTTTACGGCTGCGTTACACAATATTAATAATCCTTAGTTGCCCTGTGGGCTTTTCTATATGTCATATGATTAGATAATAGACCCTACCAATCCTCCATAACTGTCGAATTCTTTCCAATAACAGATACAAACCACCCAGGAACAGTATCGCCGCCAGATGCAGGTACAATAACGCCGCCAGACAGTGGAACAATAACGCCACCAGACAGAGGAACAATAACGCCGCCAGACAGAGGAACAATAACGCCGCCAGACATTGGAACAATAACGCCACCATACACTGGAACAATAACTCCACCAGACAGAGGAACAATAACGCCACCAGACAGTGGAACAATAACGCCACCAGACAGAGGAACAATAACGCCACCAGACAGAGGAACAATAACGCCACCAGACAGAGGAACAATAACGCCACCAGACAGAGGAACAATAACGCCGCCAGACAGAGGAACAATAACGCCGCCAGACAGAGGAACAATAACGCCACCTGACAGAGGAACAATAACGCCACCAGACAGAGGAACAATAACGCCGCCAGATGCAGGTACAGTATCATCACAGTCATTTGACAAAACATAGCGGAACGACTAGTACAGTTCACATGTCTAGTGATCCTCCCATACGATACCTGATCAAGGTATAATTAATGATAATCAATTCGAATGTTGCTCTTCCTTGAGCAAATTGCAAATAGAGTTTAGGGGAGCTATGCATTTTTCAAATGCTTTATAATTGATACAGTAGACAGTAGATTACGACGCTTGCTCAACTTCATTCAGAAGAAATGGGAATCGTGTTCAAAGAAGGGCAACAATAAATATAAAATTAAGTGCTGCACATCCTGATTGGCGGCGTATGACGTCATTTTTTTAACAGATCTAGCGATCTGATTGGTGAATCTTTATTCGTGATCCCCATTTGTTTTGTTAGGTGTTGAGTGATGATATTTGGCTTGTTCGTATATTACGCTTTTGTTCGTAGCTCCTCTATTGACTAGTTAGTAGTTAAGTATTGGCGGTACGATTAAGTGCCTGATGCAAGCTGGAAAACATTCTACTTATTGTCTAGAATTCATACTCTGAATAATACAATCTGCTTACATTGATCCGTAATATGTAGTAGAACAGCAGATGCCACCTGAGTCTTTCTTTAAGGTCAGATGACCTGACCTTAAAGATATAAATCCACTCGACATAGAAACAATAACGCCATTTAATTTAGGTGCAATAACGCCACCATACACTGGAACAATAACTCCACCAGACAGAGGAACAATAACGCCACCAGACAGAGGAACAGTAACGCCACCAGACAGAGGAACAATAACGCCACCAGACAGAGGAACAATAACGCCACCAGACAGTGGAACAATAACGCCACCAGACAGAGGAACAATAACGCCACCAGACAGAGGAACAATAACGCCACCAGACAGAGGAACAATAACGCCACCAGACAGAGGAACAATAACGCCACCAGACAGAGGAACAATAACGCCACCAGACAGAGGAACAATAACGCCACCAGACAGAGGAACAATAACGCCACCAGACAGAGGAACAATAACGCCACCAGACAGTGGAACAATAACGCCACCAGACAGAGGAACAATAACGCCACCAGACAGAGGAACAATAACGCCACCAGACAGTGGAACAATAACGCCACCAGACAGAGGAACAATAACGCCACCAGACAGAGGAACAATAACGCCACCAGACAGAGGAACAATAACGCCACCAGACAGAGGAACAATAACGCCACCAGACAGAGGAACAATAACGCCACCAGACAGAGGAACAATAACGCCACCAGACAGAGGAACAATAACGCCACCAGACAGAGGAACAATAACGCCACCAGACAGAGGAACAATAACGCCACCAGACAGAGGAACAATAACGCCACCAGACAGTGGAACAATAACGCCACCAGACAGAGGAACAATAACGCCACCAGACAGAGGAACAATAACGCCACCAGACAGTGGACCAATAACGCCACCAGAGTGGGAAACAATAGCGCCACCAGAGTGGGAAACGATGGCGCCCGAAACAGGAGCTCCCGAAACAGGAGCTCCCGAAACAAGAGCGCCCGAAACAAGAGCGCCTGAAACAAGAGCGCCTGAAACAAGAGCGCCTGAAACAAGGGCGCCTGAAACAAAGGGCCCAACAACATTTTTCTCAGGGCCTACAATAACTCCTCCTTTTGGAACAGCTACACCTGGAACAGATGCTGGGTCAACAACCCCCTTTGTTACAGGTAATGACCGGTTATATCAGTTGTTCTGCTTTCCTGCACGAACACAAAGGGGCGTGTGACAAGTTGTTTTGTGGGGTTGACTGCAGCTGATAAAATAACCTAACTTCCTTCAGGATTCCTCCCAGACTCTGGACCTGCTCTTTGTGGTGCTTACATTACTCTACTTCCAACCATAGCATGTAATGGTAAGTTCATTCTGTTGTCATACACGTACGCTGCTCGATTGACAGTCTTACATGAGACATTGTAAAATTTTGAGATATAATATAATTCTTTAGGTAGCACTGCTTGTACAACTTATAACACTGCCCAGTGTTATAAGTTTTCACTTATAACACCCCCCAGTGTTATAAGTTTTCACTTATAGGGGAGCCACAGGTAATATGGGATACCTAACAACTTTTGGCCATAATTTTTTTTCAGATGACAATAAAGTCACGCCGTCTTCATAGGTGTGTCTTATTTGGACCAGCGCTAGCACATTACCACGAAAATTACCCCAACGAATGCTCCACAATTGAGATCTGGCACTATCCCATATTACCTTGAAAATTTGCAGTGGAATTTTATTTTGGTGAAATGGGATACCCATTTTTAACGAAAATGGGATATCCCATTTTATCAAAAAATTGGTATCCCATTTTATCCAAATTAATTTTCCTCAAAATATGGGTACTACCCGCATCCTCCATATCCTTAAATCGATAGTGTTTACGCAGTGAATACAGAGTGAATGCAGAGCGAATGCAGAGCGAATGCAGAGTGAATGCAGAGTGAATGCAGAGTGAATGCAGAGTGAATGCAGAGCGAATGCAGAGTGAATGCAGAGTGAATGCAGAGTGGTTCCAGAGTGAATACGCAGTGAATGCAGAGTGAATACGCAGTGAATACGCAATCATTGGGGATATCCTACCAGAACTGTTTACGCAGTGAATACATGGTGAATACGCAGTGAATACAGAGTGAATGCAGAGCGAATGCAGAGCGAATGCAGAGCGAATACGCAATCATTGGTAATATCCTACCAGAACTGTTTACGCAGTGAATACAGGGTAAATACGCAGTGATAGAAAAATTGGATATTGTTGCTACAACCCGAAAAAAAAGTGGTTTTGTCTCTCTCACTCTCTCTCTCTCTATCTCTCTCTCTCTCTCTCTCTCTCTCTCTATCTCTCTCTCTCCTCTCTCTCTCTCTCTCTCTCTCCTCTCTCCCTCTCTCTCTCTCTCTCTCTCTCTCTCTCATCGACATCATCAGGCTGCTAAAAATAAGGTCAAATGTCTAATATCTAAAATACACGAAATAGGAACTATACAATATATATACATCACACGCAAACTAGGAATCAGAAATCAGATACTGTATCAGATAATAAATTGTTCGATCTTTTCTCCCTCTTCTCGTTTGTTAATGCTAGGTTTAAGAGATTTGATTAGGATCGCCTCCGTGACTTTTCGTCTGACTGGCTGGTCCAAGCCAGTTGCCAATATGTCAAACTCTAAATCAGGGGGTTCTCCATTGTGTTGTGATTGGTAGTGTGCTGCAAGTGCTTCGTTAGGGTAGATATTGGGCGATTTCGCTGCCAATCTGTGCTATATTTTTCTTTCCATCTTTAATTATCCATATAAGTTAACTATTGTTAGTCAGAGTTTTTGTTATTCTCTCTGTGGCAGCCACAGAGAGAATAACAAAAACTCTGACTATCAAACATGAGGCTAATAAACAGTTATCCGATCACCCAACTGTCTGTTAACTACTGTGAGGGGTAACTTGGGTAACTTCAGTATGTCGGCACCATATAATAACACACGTGGACTAGGCTATCTCTTTCTGTCTGTTTTCACCTATTCGCCTAGTACTCGTCTGTTCTCCCTCCCTCTATGTATTAAGTTGGCTAGTTAGTGGGTATGTTTTTTAGCTAGTTTAGTGTTTTGTTTTATGTGTTTTTACCAGAGCTGAGTTACTATCTGACTCTTCCTAGGGCATTCACTCTTTATTTGACCCTGTCTCCATTTAGCGCTTCGGTGTCCCTCAAGGACATGCATGTATCTTACTCTGACCTTGTTCTCGCCGGTGTCCTCTCCTCGGAGTACGACTGCTTTGACTACCTCCTGAGAAAGAAGATCCTTCCTACCCACTGCCAATGCAACAACTGCCTGGTCCTGATGAGGATAACACCCTGTTCTACCACCATATACAGTGATGGCTTCAGTTGGAAGTGCACCACTTGTGGACTTACTGTGTCTGTACGGAAACACAGCATCCTCGAACGAAGTCCGATGCCCTTCAGCAAGTTTATCGGCCTCCTGAACCAGTACACCCTGAGAACATCAGCTGCTGCCACTGGCATCATACTTTCTCTAGATGAGGGCACCGTCTACAGATTCTACTGCAAGATACGGGAGAAGATGCACGATGAGATGACCTCTACTGCTGGGATGATCGGAGGACCTGGGAAGATTGTTCAAATTGACGAGAGCAAGCATGGACACCAAAAGTACAGCCGAGGCCGAATTGTGGATGGACACTGGGTCTTTGGAGGTGTCGACCAAGAGACAGGAGAAGCATTTTTCGTGATCTGCCCAGGAAACAAGAGAGACGAGGCAACCCTACTTCCCATCATCAAAAGCTACATCCGTCCTGGTTCAATAATCATCTCTGACTGCTGGGCCGCATACAGAAACCTCAACCAGCACGGATACACACATCATACCGTGAACCATTCCACAAACTTTGTGTGCCCTACTACTGGAGCGCACACCAACGCCATTGAGGGACTCTGGACCCACCTAAAGAATCATACACGTTTGCGGGTTGGAGGAAATCGCTCTGAGAGGACCTTACAACTGGATATTACTGAATACGCCTGGCTGAAGAGCAAAGGAGTCACTACTGTACATGATATGAGCCGTCTATTTTCTGAGTTCTTGCCTGGCCTCCTATATTACAGGACATGGTGATGTGTGTTTAACTTTAATCAGCTGTATTTTTATTCTAATTACAATAATTCTGTATTAAAATCTGTTGTACCAGTTGTTTTCAACTATATATCCATATCAATCAAGTTATAACACTGTACTTCAAATGATAGAACCTCGTTCTCTTTCACGTTTCAACGTAAGTTGGTAGGCAGGTTTCTGGAGTTCTCGCTCACAACATGTCGAAAAATTCAGCAATTTTATAGTACCGTCTTTCTTCGTATGTTTTCCTTTCAGTTTCTCGAAATTGTCTCTTTCTGAGACCTTGTAAAGCTGAGCAATTGGCTTACTCTTCATGAAAAGGCTCTTCTTGACGTTGCTCCTTGCACATGCTTCACGTAGGTTTGTTGATCCAAACTGTGTGGATTAGAGAAATATTAGTATCAAGTATGGGAGTGTTACAATAACCACCTTGGTAAGTGAAAAATTTAGTAGTATTGTTATGGCACCATACCTGTTTATTGAATCGCACTTTTTCAAATGCATTAACGAGTTTTCGAGTCCCAGTTGGAGAATGTTCATCAAGATTCAGAGGTAGAGGAAGTATGTATGTTTTCGGTTCGGCAAATGAACCGGTACCATAGCACTCAGGCAATATACATCGTTTAGTTTTAGGGTGTAAAGCTAAATCATAATCAGGGTGACAAACACGAGGAGACACTGGAAGATAGCTAAATGGTTGGGAGTTGTGGCGTGGCATAGTTAGTTTGAAGTAAGAAACGGTCTTGTATTTATATATCAGTGATCAGGTATTCAAGTGCGTTATCGTGTGATATTATTACGTCATTGTCTAATAATTACCAGTTAGTAACTGTTACAATGTAATGATTAGGTATGATATGTGACAGTGTGATCATATTATTACGCGGAGTGGTATTGTCTAATAATTACCAGTTAGTAACTGTTACAATGATTAGGTATGGTGATAGGTATGATATGTGACAGTGTGATCATATTATTACGCGGAGTGGTATTGTCTAATAATTACCAGTTAGTAACTGTTACAATGATTAGGTATGGTACGTGACAGTGTGATCATATTATTACGCGGAGGACGTATTGTCTAATAATTACCAGTTAGTGACTGTTATGATTAGCTATGGTACGTGACAGTGTGATATTATTACGTGAAGTGGTATTGTCTAACAATCAACCAGTGATTTCAATGACCAGGTATTTAATTGTGCGTGATAGTATCCAATTTTTATTACTTGCAGGAGTGTACTTCTAAAACACATGGTTTGTTAAAACTTAGATAATTCTATAAATTTACAATATATATTCACAACACTCTACATCAATTCCCCGCTCACTCTCGCCTCTCGGACCCGTCGTGCAGTCTGTGGCTCTCTGAGGATGTTTTGACATTCCCTTTTGGTGAGTAGGATTGTGTTGCGTCCTCGTTGAGAAAGATATCGATGAAGCTTGCGAGGCTCGATCAAAGCTGCCTCAGCAATTGGTTTTGTATCGTAGAATGCTCTCAGGTTGATGCCGGTCGCCGACAGAGCCTCTGTTGTGCTGGAATTGGTAGACCTCTGTTGGTTCCAGACAAGATTGTATCTGGTCAGTGCCTTCCCCGCGATGCTATTGGCCCCGAATGAAGACCCAGGCTGGGCAGAAACAGGTCCAGTAGGAGGGGGTCCAGCGGGAGGTCCGATGGGCGGGGCAGAGGGTCCGGGAGGTCCGATAGGCGGGGCAGGTGGTCCAGCAGGTCCAGCGGGAGGTCCGATGGGCGGGGCAGAGGGTCCAGCGGGAGGTCCGATAGGCGGGGCAGGTGGTCCAGCAGGTCCAGCGGGAGGTCCGATGGGCGGGGCAGAGGGTCCAGAAGGAGGTCCGGTAGGCGGGGCAGGGGGTCCAGCAGGTCCGGCATGGGGTCCGTTAGGTGCAGCAGCGGGTACAGTAGGAGGTGTAGGTCCAGCAGGGGGTCCGGTAGGAGTGACTGAGTGGGTAGCACAGGGTGTGCAGGAGTACTGCAGGATGACTGTCCCGTCAGGTTTAAAGGTGAGGTTGTCCAGGAGGGTCTTGGTGCAGAGAGTGCATTCGCCGAAGGTAGAAGAACTCATGATGTTGTTTGTAAAGGATTGGGATAATTATAGTTCACGCACATGGTTAATTTATAGTATAGAGTCACTAGGGATCGCCTCACCGTTTTGCGTGTTCTATTGATGATTGGGTTATATGAGACGTGGGTTATGCGAGACATGACTAGGACTGATCGTGGCAGGTCATATCGCCGATTAAAGCAGATCGCATGGCCGATTAAAGCAGATCGCATGGCCGATTAAAGCAGATCACATGGCCGATTAAAGCAGATCACATGGCCGATTATGGCCGGAGAGAAAAAGAGAGAGAGAGAGAGGGAGAGATAGAGAGAGAGAGAGAGAGAGAGAGAGAGAGAGAGAGAGAGAGAGAGAGAGAGAGAGAGAGAGAGAGAGTGATAGAGGTAGAGATAGAGATAGAGATAGAGGTAGAGATAGAGGTAGAGATAGAGATAGAGATAGAGATAGAGATAGAGATAGAGATAGAGATAGAGATAGAGATAGAGATAGAGATAGAGATAGAGATAGAGATAGAGATAGCGATAGATATATATCATATATATATATAATATATATAATATATATAATAATATATATATATATATAATTCTCGTTAATTCTAGTTTAATTCTCGTTTATATATATATAGAGAGAGAGAGAGAGAAGAGAGAGAGAGAGAGAGAGAGAGAGAGAGAGAGAGAGAGAGAGAGAGAGAGAGAGAGAGAGAGAGAGAGAGAGAGAGAGAGAGAGAGAGGAGAGAGAGAGAGAGAGAGGAGAGAGAGAGAGAGATGAGAGGAATAGATAGATAGAGGAGAGAGAGATCTCTCCTCTCTCTCTCTACTCTCCTCTCCTCTCTCTCTCTCTCTCTCTCTCCTTTTGCTCTCTCACTCTATTTCTTTCCGCTTCTTCTCATCTCGTCTGCTTCTTATCTTTTCTTTCTTCTCCCCTTCCTTCCTATTTTTTCGGGATTGTAGCAAACAATATCAAACAAGTTTTTTTCCATATCACACTGCTTCTTTTACGGCCTCTAGTTCTCGGGTAGGATATTACCAATGATTGCTTATCGTCTGCTGCACTTTCGCTCTGCATTTATAGTCTCTCTGTCATATCTCTCTGTCATTCTATCTGCATTCACTCTGTATTCACTGCGTATTCACCCTGTATTCACTGCGTAAACAGTTCTGGTAGGATATTACCAATGATTGCGTATTCGCTCTGCATTCACTGCGTATTCACTCTGTATTCACTGCGTATTCACTCTGTATTCACTGCGTAAACAGTTCTGGTAGGATATCCCCAATGATTGCGTATTCACTGCGTATTCACTCTGCATTCACTGCGTATTCACTCTGGAACCACTCTGCATTCACTCTGCATTCACTCTGCATTCGCTCTGCATTCACTCTGCATTCACTCTGCATTCACTCTGCATTCACTCTGCATTCGCTCTGCATTCACTCTGCATTCGCTCTGTATTCACTGCGTAAACACTATCGATTTAAGGATATGGAGGATGCGGGTAGTACCAAAATATGGTAACTTAAAGTTGCACTTTGCTTGGATTAAACTAGTTTGTAATGGTATTTAAGTTTTGTTTATAATTAGGAAATGGTCCGAAGGCCCTATATTAGCCGGCAGCCGTGAAATCATGAAAAGTTAGGAACAAGCTGCCTAATTTCTTCACCAACGGGTCCATAAAGCCTCATTTTACACTACTAAGTTCAACAGGAGGGGTAAAAGCGTGAACAGATTCATTTCCTAGCGGGGTTCTACCTGTATATATAATTTCAGACAGGTCAAAAAATTTAGAAATTCTCTAAAATTTGCTAAAGAATTGGGGACCAAAAAGTTGATCGTTAACACATAAATGTGGATAATATTTAGTAACTGCTAAACCAAGAAAGCTACACGGATACCAGAAACCTTTTGGTGTCTATAATAGAAGATTAGATTAATGAGAATTAAATAATTATATCCACACGTGTAGTCGTATTCTGCAGTTGTCACTCGGTGAATTTTTTTCAGAGAATACGAGTTTTTTCGAGTTATGAACGAAAATAGGCTATATTGATATTCGTAACTGAGAAGTTTGCGTTTAAAATGGCCGTTTAAACAGCCAAAATTTCATTATCCCATTTTTCAAAAACATGTTTTGGAAAAATGGGATAGTGAAAATTTGGTAAAATGGGGTATCCCATTTCAGTAAAACAAAAGTATCCTATTATACCAAAATCATGAGTTTCTATAATTAGCTAATTATAATTAGACACGTTCATTCTGATGCTCTGATCTCTTCAGGGATCGCTAATAATTATCTTGCTCATAAACTAAGCCAATCGATAATTTCTCAAAGAAACAGAGACGTGTGTACCAAATGAAAAAAGTGGCCTGAATTTTTACTTTCCTTATTTTAAGATGACGAGGGTGCTAGTGTACCATCTAAACACTTCCCCCCAAGGCTATAAACGGTTTCAGAACTAATCTAAGATCACTAATAAGAGTTATTAACTATTTATGAGCCTGTAACATGGCCAATCTTTTCAAAACACCGATTTCCCATTTTACCAAATTTCCCATATTACCTGTGGCTCCCCTAACACCCCCCAGTGATACATGAAAACTTATAACACTGCTGCACTTAGAAGTCCTTACTCCACTGTTTCTGTCACACTTAAAAACCGTTGGAAAGATAAGCGTGTACGAACTCCCTCTCTCTTTTTCTTTATGTCACACTCTCAAGCCGTTGCAACACCGAGATCAAGATAACAGTCACGAACTCCCAGACCCACACATTCTTTATCTCTCTCTCACTCTCGCTAATCTCTCACTCTCTTTACCTATAGATCTCAGGCGTTATCTTATCTCTGC
>CM035361.1:132862-285362 GCA_020137815.1 Hormiphora californensis | reverse complement strand
TGGAGACCTGAAACACCCCCACAGAGAGCTTATTCCACTCCCGTCTTTCCTGGTACGTATATTGATAATTAACTTCACGTATTAGGGTCACCACACACCAAATTTAAAATTAAAATTAAAATTTTGATTTTAAACCCGCACACACCAGCGGCCGTTAAAATTTCTCTCCCCCATTCTAAAGGTAACAATCTCACGCGCGATTTTGACGGCGTGTTAAAATTTTGTCATCCAACGCGACCGTCAAAATCGTGCGTGAGATTGTTACTTTTAGAATGGGGAGAGAAATTTTAACGGCCGCTGGTGTGTGCGGGTTTAAAATCAAAATTTTAATTTTAATTTCAACTTTGGTGTGTGGTGACTCTTATGCCCATATATGGTGTTTTCAAATAGCTACTAATATATAAAAAGGTGAAATAATTTCACCATTATTTCTTCAGCAACGGGTGTTGACAACCACAGGTTGTGCAACTACTACAAATTCACACTTCAGAACTTTGGAGGTGGATGCGGCTTCCAAGTCAACGGAGACTACTCCTCAAGTACGTTTAATTACTGTCACTGTCCTTCACGAACACTTCGGTCCTAACTTTTTCGGGACCGATTTTGCACTAGGACTTTTTTGAAATGGCTTTCACGAACAAACGTTGGGGGTAGGTGGGGAGGGTAATTATCCCAAAGCTCTCTATTTTGACTTTCACGAAACAGAAGTTAGGACCGTACCTCACGCAGTCCTAAATATCACACGAGACCCATGTGAGTGTTGAAAACCAATAAGTAAACAAACACGTGATCACCAATAGCCATTTATGAATCAGATAGACTAACACGAGTATAAACATGAGTATAAACATGATCACGTGACATTCTCAACAGAAGGGTGCAGGTGGAATTTCCAGTCAAGTTGGCGTATGAATATATCAGTATTCTCTCTATCTCTCTCACCCTCTTTTTCTCTCTCACTCTCCCTCCATGCCATATCTCACTCTCTGTATCTCCGTCTCTCACTCTCTCCGTCTCTCACTCTCTCTTTCTAATTTCTATCTCTATCTCACCCTCTCTCCCTGTTCATCTCTCCCTCAGCTCCATTTCTCACTCTCTGTATCTCTCTGTATCTCTCTGTCTCTGTCTCTGTCTCTGTCTCTGTCTCTGTCTCTGTCTCTGTCTCTGTCTCTGTCTCTCTCTGTCTCTCTCTCTCTCTCTTTCTCTCTCTCTCTCTCTCTCTCTCTCACTCTCTCTTTCACAAATAGTTGATTTAAATGGAGATTGAACTTTGAAGCAATCGGAGGTTGTCTTGGGAATTGTGTTGGGCTGAGATCCCATAAAAGTGTACACTCATGGTGCTCGAATGCACATTATGGCTTCACCTGTCAAAGTTAGGACCGCATTTTGGTCCCAAATGAGAGTTAGGACAGCTTTTACCAGTCCTAACTCTAGGGAGAGTTAGGACCAAAATCCTAGTGGTTGGGACCGGAGTTGGGACCGCAAATTAGGGAGTTGGGATCTTTTTTGATAGTTAGGACCGCGGGAAAGGTAGTCACGTGGGGCATCACGCAATTAAAGTGTCGAATTACACAGCTGGGACCGGAGTTAGGACCGAAAGTTGGGACCGGTCCTAACTCTCTAAAAACGGTCCTAACTTTGGCCGTTCGTGAAAGCCACATTGTAAATTTTGGTCCTAACTACGCTGGGACCGGTCCTAACTTCGGTCCTAAGTGTTTCGTGAAGGACCCCCTGATCCTATATGCTTATTTCTTTCAAATTTGTTCTGCATGCAGAGCGCATGAGAACCGCGGTCAAAGCATCGGTTTGACAGACGTTTACCATGAACCCTCAAATCTGCAGTCAATTAGATGTACATGATAGTGCCCAAACATAGTAATTTGCATCCCAAAATATGGTCAAATTTATTCCCAAATATGGTGTTAACATTTAACTCCACACAGCGGGGGATATTGCCGGCAATATGATGGTGTACCAGAAAATGCAAGATGACAGCATGACGGATCTTCCTACGCAATCTGTGTGAGTAGAGTAGGCCGATCACGGTCCCGGGAAAGTCGGGGTCCGGGACTGTAGAACTAATTAGTACTAATTAGTTACTACATACTAAATGATTATTACTACTTAGTAATAATCGTAGTTAATTAGAGCTATAATTCTACAATCTTCGACAGATATATGTACTACATAGCGAATTATCACCGGTGGGTTATTGGTACCGGCTACCTTGATGGAACTGGAATTATTGCATCATTCCGCTATCAAGGGGAATGCCCCTATGCTCGTGAGTTGCAATTTATCTCATATTTGGTAGGGTAGACCGGGGTAATTTGGACGGTTTTGGCATTCAATTGGTATTTCAAGAGCCATTAATTTAATTAATCAATTAGTTAGCTACTCAATTTGTGCAACTGAACCTTTATCTTGAGCCTCAGAACAAATTTGAATCGAAAACATAACTTTTAATTAGCTAATTAACCTTGTTAATGAAGGTAAGTCGGAATATTTTTGATCGCGAGACACGGGGCAATTTGGACTAGTGGCTTCTAAACCAATCACAATGCGCGCATTCGATCACGTGACCGCGACACACCACATTGCCCCAGCTGTAAATCTGCGATGTAAATCAGACCGAGGGTGGGGCTATTTGGACAAACTTAGATTGTAGCCACAGTTTTTGAGATATCGATTTAAAACTTTTCAGTCATCTAGTAATTTAGTATCCCGTGCTATTCCTTTTTTCAAAATTAGTTAATTAAGTAGTAATTAGCCTAATTAACCAAAAAATTAAGTGTTCATCAGATCTATATCTATAGGGTGCATTTTCGAAAGCTCAGGATTAGCCTAGTTGACTAGAGAAAGATTTAATCTTATCCCAAATAGGGTTTTTGAGAAAATCGACATCAAAGATCAAAAAGCCACAAATAAAGCTACGGTTTTCAAAGGAATGATGTGTGTGTTTTCAGGTGCTTACAATGCCAGAAATTACTATTATGGAGATCCAGTCTAATAAATAATGACAGTGGCCGATTCCCACTCAATGTATTAAGTTGGATTGTCGAATGCCACACCATGGATTGACTTGTTACCTTGGCAACCAGAGGATTGGTTGTAAAATGCGCCTTTTTTTCTAATTTTTGGTCTATTTACTCAGTTTTAGCCATCTATATTGATTGAATAGGATAATAATGAAAGCAGGTTGTCTATGGTTACCATAGAAACGAGTATAATGGCGCCATGACGCCAATTTGTCTTAACCAATTTGCCCCATGGGGCAATTTGGTCTAGTCCAAATTGCCCCATGGGGTAATCTGGATTATGACCGAATTGCCCCCGATTTTTTCGTCCGAATTGCCCCAAATCGTCCGAATTGCCCCGCTTCATTAAAATGCCAATTAGCTAATTAAATCGAAAGCTAATGTCATTTTGATGATGAAACTGGATAGAAAAGTATCATATTGTGAAATTCTGATCCTTAATTTAAATAATTATCATAATTAAGTTTACCGAAATAAAGTTTAACTTTAAAGTCGTCACTTTTCGTTATTTCACACTAAACACCACAATTTAAAAGTCCCATACAAATCACTAGTCCACATTGCCCCGTCCTGTGACCACATTGCCCCACCGTCCAAATTACCCCGGTCTACCCTAATCAATTTACCCCTTGACGGGGTTCATCGCGTAAGACTTGGTTACGGTGACTTCGTAACCAAGTCTCAAACAAGACAGTGCCCCGCACCGGGCCGCTGAATGTTGTATGGCGTTTGGTGACATTGATACCTAGTGAGTGCGAGATCGAGGTCGTGCAGCGACCGAGATTGAGCTCGCACATGTGTGTGAGCTCATTCTTGGTCGCGCACGGTATCTATGTCACCAAGTATGGCGTATGCTCGATATTACAGCTTCAGAGCCAACATGTTGTATTTTCTGATTACTAAATGATATATCCCTACAATTACAGGTGGTGAAATGAGTATGAAGGTCGAAAACGCCTGTGGGTTATACAATGTGTCATTGAAAGACGGGGACGATTCAGGAAACACAACCAAGACAATGATAACCGCATTCGACTATTCTGGATATGGTAAAAATTAATTATTAATTAAATTCATTATTGTTATATAATCAGCCTCCTTCTTTCTCGGATCTCATCTAATTTTCTCCCTTCCCCGGATCTCATTTGGTGACATAGACACCGTGCGCGACCAAGATTGAGCTCACACACAGGTGTCTGCTCCGCCTCAAAAAGGGTTGTTTCTTTCAAGTGATGTTGCACGCGATCCACTGGACCGATTTGCATCCGGTTTGTCGCAAAAGACTACAAATGATCCTAATATACTGGAAAATACCCGAGAAGTTTGTCTGTCAACAGGAAATGGGTCAAAATTGACACTGAAGTCAAACCTATAATCTGGCTTCCGAGAGTTTCTGCACTACGCCCATGCGATTTAGAAGATATTGGGAGATATGTTGATGCAATTAGCATCAGCTATTAATGCCGGGTATTTTCCAGTACTCACAAGAGTTCAATCTATCTTCTGATACCCTCAGATTCATTCTAAACCGTCTGGGAGTGGTGCAAAAAGGCTCGGAAGCCAGATTATAGATTTGACTTCAGTGTCAATTTTTACCCACTTCCTGTTGACAGACAAACTTCTCGGGTATTTTCCAGTAAACTAGGACCAATTTCTAGTCTTTTGCGACAAACCGGATGCAAATCGGTCCAGTGGATCACGTGCAATTTGGCTTGAAAGACACGACCCTTTTTTAGGGGGCGGAGCGGACACCTATGTGCGAGCTCGTTCTCGGTCGCTGCGCGACCTCGATCTCGCACGCACTAGGTGTCAATGTCACCAAGGATCTCATATCATCAAATCGCTATTTTAGCTTTAATTGAAAATTAGCCTACCCAAGAATAAAGGTTTGCGATCAGTGCTGCAGCAGGCACGATATGGGCCTGTTGCAGTTCACAATAATCTAACACAATAATCAATAATAATTAGTAATAATTAGTAATTATTAATTACCTCAGATGATGAGTGGCCGTTCAATGCAGATGGTCGATTTGAGATAGTTTTAATCACATGGGCCAACTACTTCCAAAACCCACCCAGCCTCTACTGTGAAGCATACATCGACACTATGGATGGAATTTATGAGTAAGTGTTTAACATACTAGTAATGTAACATACTAGTTACTGTAACATACTAGTTACTGTAACATAGTAGTTAATGTAACATAGTAGTTACTGTAACATACTAGTTACTGTAACATACTAGTTACTGTAACATACTAGTTACTGTAACATACTAGTTACTGTAACATACTAGTTACTGTAACATACTAGTTACTGTAACATACTAGTTACTGTAACATACTAGTTACTGTAACATACTAGTTACTGTAACATACTAGTTACTGTAACTTACTAGTTACTGTAACATACTAGTTACTGTAACATACTAGTTACTTTAACAATGTAACATACTAATTACTACTGTATGTGTAATATAGGTAACTGTGGAGTATGTTTAAAACTTTTCCATTTTAATTTCACCTGTATAGGGCAGTAAGTGAGTATAAGCTCATTGGAGGGAGAAAGGCTTATCGGAACATTCAGACTGATGCGTACTTGTGGTATTCCCAATACCATCATTCATGGGTTATAACAGAAGTTCTGGGATACGCCGATCCAACTGTAAGTGCATATTAATTGTTACTGGGATTCTCGGGGGGTTTATCAGCGCAAAGTTATTGGAATTCAGGAGGTTTATCAGCGCAAAGTTATCAGAATTCAGGGGTTATATCAGCGCAAAGTTATTGGAATTCAGGAGGTTTATCAGCGCAAAGTTATTGGAATTCAGGGGTTATATCAGGGCAAAGTTATTGGAATTCAGGGGGTTATATCAGGGCAAAGTTATTGGAATTCAGGGGGTTATATCAGGGCAAAGTGATAAAAAATACTCATTTCAGAGGATTATATTTGGATACGTTGACTACGACGGTTATTCCGCGACAAAGAATGATTTAACCATGTTACTATTTTACATGGAGTGCGATGGAGTACACTTTTATACCAACACCGATATCCGTAAGTTAAACTGTAAATATTTGCTTAGCCAAGTTTTAGATTATTAATACATATCGACTTTAATAAAGTGGGCCGAAAATACCATGTTTTCACCCTAATAGCAACTTAAGTTTACCATGGCTAGATTACATCAATGAAGTTACCTCCTAGTTACCTCCTAGTTACCTCCTAGTTACCTCCTTGTTACCTACTAGTTACCAACACAAATAGTAACTAATTACTAATTACAATTATCAACAGGGACGGCGAGTAGTATCAGCACGATCCCATCCTGGACATATCCCCCCATTGTAACCGGAGGAGGATTCCCTGGCATCCCCACCACTGATAGTTGGTTTCCAGGATTCTTCACCGTTCTACCACCCGGCACCGGACCACAGCCCCCTGCGCCGCCACCCACCACCGGACCACAGCCCCCTGCGCCGCCACCCGGGTTCACCACCCCAGGTTTCCCTGGACCACCCGGCTTCTCCACCCCAGGTTTCCCTGGACCACCCGGCTACACCCCAGGTTTCCCTGGTCCACCCGGCTTCTCCACCCCAGGTTTCCCTGGACCACCAGCCTACACCCCAGGTTTCCCTGGACCACCAGCCAACACACCAGGTCTTCCTGGCACACTCACTCCCCCCGGACCAACACTCACTCCCCCCGGACCAACATTCACTCGGCCAACTGGAGGATCACCCGGAGGACTAACGACTGGAGGAGGTTCACCTGGATTACCGGCTACCCCTGGTGGGGTGATAGTGATAGGAGGACTAACGACTGATAGTGCTGAAGGGCCAGACGTTCCAGACCTTTCATTCCCACCTATAGTGATAGGAGGGCTAACCACTGATAGTGACACTGCTGGCAGTGTGGACGTTACTGACGGTAATGTTGTTGTTGTTGTTAGTAATCATGTTACTGATTACGCTGGTTTAACTGGCGGACCCGAGGCAGCTACTGATCTTGTTACTGACGGTGGGGAGGTAACTACAGGCCAGGTTACCGACGGTAACGGTGGTAACGATCGTAGAACTGCCGCCCCAATTACCAAAGATTCTGGTGGTTCAGTGCCTGGTGGTTCAGTGCCTGGTGGTTCAGAGCAGCCTGTTGAAATCGGCGGTCCAGCAAGTACGGAGGAGCCGGTTGTTTTGACGACAGAGTTATCTACAACACCTGCCATCTTCACTGTCGGTTAGTTGATTTAAAACATGGCCACATGTTGAATTCGTTCAAACAAAACATTCATTTCCTCTCGGTCGATCGTTCTGAGAGTTGAATCCGGGGCCCCGTAATCCGCTACTATTCTGCATTGTCTTTCCCATGTTAACATTTGTCACTGTTATATTAGCATGGAGAATACACAAAAAATGCAGTCTAATAATTTTAATGATTAATTAATATAAGTTTATCAACCCCATTTTCATGGTAGGTGAAGAAGAGGTATTCAGTGCGAGTAGAGCGAGTCTTACAGCATCCTTTGTGTTTGGGGGCCAGTACTGTCAGACCTCAACAGAGAAAAGTATTTTGAAGGCAGCTTTCTTATCTTGGGACACCCTGTTCAGTGGTGAGTGAACACATTGAACAATCACCGTGATTTTCTTTTGACTACCTCGATTGAAGGGGGAAGGAGATTATTCATCTCTACAAATTATTATAATACGGCTCATAAACAATTAACAAATAATTATCCTGTATCTTTAACATCGTATTAAAATTTTATAATGTGTAACATTGTTACATGCTCTGTTAACATTGTGTTTACCAGACAGCTGTGTATCGGATGACTCATGTTCTGTGGCTCATATACACTGTACAGTGGTTGACAGCACCTGCTTTGAAGTGTCCTTGAAACTGAAGGAAAACGTTGAAGCAGTAAGTTGATGATCTTCTGCAGCTCTCTAATTGTTCCTCTTCCCTGCCCCTTCTGCAGCTCTCTAATTGTTCCTCTTCCCTGCCCCTTCTGCAGCTCTCTAATTGTTCCTCTTCCCTGCCCCTTCTGCAACTCTCTAATTGTTCCTCTTCCCTGCCCCTTCTGCAGCTCTCTAATTGTTCCTCTTCCCTGCCCCTTCTGCAGCTCTCTAATTGTTCCTCTTCCCTGCCCCTTCTGCAGCTCTCTAATTGTTCCTCTTCCCTGCCCCTTCTGCAGCTCTCTAATTGTTCCTCTTCCCTGCCACTTCTGCAGCTCTCTAATTGTTCCTCTAATTCCCTGCCCCTTCTGCTACTCTCTAATTGTTCCTCTTCCCTGCCCCTTCTGCAGCTCTCTAATTGTTTCTCTTCCCTGCCCCTTCTACAGCTCTCTAATTATTCCTCCCAGGATGGCAGTACGCCTGGTTTGACTTCGTTCTACAACACTGCCTCAGCACTGACTGTCGGTGCAGCCCTCTCTGTGACAGAAAGCAGACGGAAACGAGCAACTGTGACATTCAGTGTGGTAAGGGGAGAGATTGTTACATTAACTAGGAGAGAGCAGGAACTCAAGAAGAGAGATTGTTACATTAACCAGGAGAGAGCAGGAACTCAAGAAGAGAGATTGTTACATTAACTAGGAGAGAGCAGGAACTCTAACCATTTCTAAACTTCATCACGCAGGATTCAACTGATGTTGAAGAGGCAGCGGCTGTCTGTCCAGGGGGAAGCTACTCTACCTCTTCATTTGAGTGCACCTGGTGTAGTGCTGGTACATACGAAACAGGTAATTTCTACCCGACCTGTCAGAGCATTGGCCTGACCCTATTCTTTTTTCTTTCAAATGCGGAGCGTGCGAGAACTGTGGTCAGAGCATTTGCCTGACAGTGTACCCGAGTACTTTTTGTAAGTTGGTCCCTAACTTATTCCTTGCTACCACCCTACAGACGGTTCATGCGAGGATTGTGCGGTTGATTATTACAGCTCTACTTCCGGGTCTACTAGCTGTGAGGCCTGTGCTTCTGGATATACAACAAACGATGTATGAACTCTTCCTCTTCCTCTTCCTCTTCCTCTTCCTCTTCCTCTTCCTCTTCCTCTTCCTCTTCCTCTTCCTCTTCCTCTTCCTCTTCCTCTTCCTCTTCCTCTTCCTCTTCCTCTTCCTCTTCCTCTTCCTCTTCCTCTTCCTCTTCCTCTTCCTCTTCCTCTTCCTCTTCCTCTTCCTCTTCCTCTTCCTCTTCCTCTTCCTCTTCCTTTCCTCTTCCTCTTCCTCTTCCTCTTCCTCTTCCTCTTCCTCTTCCTCTTCATCTTCCTCTTCCTCTTCCTCTTCCTCTTCCTCAGTTCCTCTTCCTCTTCCTCTTCCTCTTACTCTTACTCTTACTCTTACTCTTCCTCAGTTCCTCAGTTCCTCAGTTCCTCTTCCTCAGTTCCTCTTCCTCTTCCTCTTCCTCTTCCTCTTCCTCTTCCTCTTCCTCTTCCTCTTCCTCTTCCTCTTCCTCTTCCTCTTCCTCTTCCTCTTCCTCTTCCTCTTCCTCTTCCTCTTCTTATTGCTTGTCTCAATGTCTCCCTACAGGAGGTGGGTCAGTCGGCGTGTTCTGAAGAGACGATTATTGATACAGTCATTGATGACCTAACTAATTGTAAGTTAAAAGTTCCAAGAAAGATTGATCATATAATCCTACAAAAATACTATCATCTTGCATATATGAATGCCCCAAAAACCCCTAATATCTAAAATACTTCGTTACCCCGTATACTTAAACCCCACTTAAACCCCAAGTCTAACCCAATAATTTCCTCCAGCTGGACTGAGTGTGGTTACGATTGGAGCAGTGGGAGGTGGAGTTGGATTACTTCTGATCATTGTCATCATTGTCACTGTGTGCATTGTAAAGAACAAGAAACAGGACAGGGTACAAGTGGTAAGTTATAGAAGAGAAAGAGGAATTGAGAGTAGAGTAGGTCCTCTGTCTCTTTATATTATTTACTTATCCAGCTACAAAATTCAACAACATTTTGTCTCCCGTACCTCTCTAACATCTCCAATATCTATCTAATAGCTCCCCTCCTCAGATTGTGAACAGAGTCTCACCAGCACCAGGCCATGAAAACCAGGGGTACGTGAACAGCAGAACAAACGTGAGACATGCTTAGTGGACTATCGGCATTAATTAGAGACACTTAAAGTGTATTAGAGACAATAGAGACACTTCTATTAGATAGCTTTATCGTGGATTTTTCATAATAAAAAACTGAGTAAATTATTTGACAGTAGAAATTTTATAGAATATAAAAATATGACTGTAAAAAGTAGCTAATCAATTAAAAGGTAAACATGCACTGTTAGAAATTAAATTAATTTTGTAGTCGAACCGAGCGAGAATGTTTTTGTTTTTCAGTAGTATACCGTGTTTAGTGTTTAGTTTGTGTTCGTGTGTGCATGAGAAAAAGAGTTGAAAACTCACCCTGGCACCCTCCTCCCAGCTGGGCCCAATTTAACTTTAGATAATTATATTTTTAGTAATAACAATAACGGTGGGCAAAAAAGAGGATATTGTACCTTCCATATACCCGGCACCTCATCTCCAATCTGTCTAAAATCCTAGAGGGATACCCTCTCGCTTTTTGGCACACGCCCGTGACCCATTTCTAGCGGCTCTTCAGACCCCATTTTGTACTGTCAAGTGGTCCTTGACACCTGAGTACATGACAACTATTATTATTATACAGTCGGACCCCGATTTAGTGGCCCCCGATTTAGTGGCACCCCGATTTAGTGGCAGGATTTTTTTTCCCCCGATATAGGAAATTAACATTATTTGAACCCGATTTAGTGGCACCCCGATTTAGTGGCAGGATTTTTTTCCCCCGATATAGGAAATTAACATTATTTGAACCCGATTTAGTGGCACCCCGATTTAGTGGCAGGATCCCCCCCCCCTCCGAGGATGCCACTAAATCGGGGTCCGACTGTACCATGGAATGTCTAGTTTTGTATCCGACAATAACAAATAACAATTCTAATTTTATCAGATATCCATCTTATTATGTAATATGTACTTTTAGAACTTCAAGATATCCCTAATGTTTGAAAAGATGTACATGTTGTAGTTTTTAAATGCTCATAATCATATTCTGATTCATGTAATATAATAGTGAACACATTCCACCCAAAACAAAAAATTGTTTATTGCTGTGAAACTTTTTGCCATCTCTCTTCCCAATCCCATCATATATCAGCTCTTCTTCCCTTTGCGATCCCCTTCATTTCATATCTGTCTGTCTGTCTGTCTGTCTGTCTGTCTGTCTGTCTGTCTGTCTGTCTGTCTGTCTGTCTGTCTGTCTGTCTGTCTGTCTGTCTGTCTGTCTGTCTGTCTGTCCGTCTGTCTGTCTGTCTGTCTGTCTGTCTGTCTGTCTGTCTGTCTGTCTGTCTGTCTGTCTGTCTGTCTGTCTGTCTGTCTGTCTGTCTGTCTGTCTGTCTGTCTGTCTGTCTGTCTGTCTGTCCCTCACCCTAATACTATCGCCACTCGCGCGCGGCCGTCAAAAGAAAATTTACGGTCAACGCAGATAAAATGATTTGACGTTGCAAGTTGTTGCGCGCAAGGACATTTGTGCGCGCGATAATAAATTTCGGGGCCGGGCCGCGCTGGAAATTTTTAAAGTTCAAACTTTTTTGGGCCAGCGTTTTAAAATCGGTCAGCGTTAAAATCTGGGTAAATGAATGCGCCAGGGACGGCGTTCGTGGGTGTTCGGGTGTCCGCGGACACCCAGGCCAAAAAGACGGAGAAAGAAAAGAAGGAAAAATAAAATGAATTTCAAAAAATCGAACTTTTCAACACTACTTTAAACAAATTAATTTGAGGTGGTCCTTGTGGCTGCCTCAATGGTCGTTGCAGATAATGGCAAGAAGAAGAGAAACGAACGGCACAGCCACGACGAGACGAAGTCCACAGAAGTAACATCATCCTGTCCCCAACTCTCCTCCTCCAAAGATGCTGTCACAAACTGTCCTACATGTTCCACAGGTTTCGTTCAATTTACACCCTCTTATCAATCAATTCTGTGTGACAATTGTCAGTCCTGGTACCACCCAACATGTGCCAGTCTATCTGACCAACAATTCTCTAATCTTCAATTATCTGACGCCAAATGGTTCTGCCACAACTGTTGTCGTATTCCTGATTTCCGGAAGGCCCAGCCACTGCAATGTGACTGGGGAGATGAAGATCTTATCTCCACCTTTCAGTTAGCGTCTAAAACAATAGCAACGTGGAGACCTAATTTGTTTAATTTACCCGGTGGCTCTGTAGGAAGATCCTATGTGGCAGAGGCCACACGGCTGGTGACCGCTTGGGCGATCCCAACCCGCCTTGAGCGAATCTCGATCCACGCTCTCATGCTCATGGGACCGCTCCTACTACAGAACCCAGGAAAGAACACTAAACCGGGAGAACATCGTGAAATACTGAAACGCCGACTAGATTTATGGAAGGGCGGGCAGTTCAATGAACTTCTTGCCGAGGGTAAGATCATCCAGTCTAGGCTTGCGAAAGGACCTGCCAGTAACTCTAATCCACAGCGTACCTTTGCCCGACTCATGTTTCAGGGAAGGGTAGGTGCAGCTTTGAGGATCCTGTCCACCACACCATCCAAACCCCTCGAGATTACGGAAAAGGTTATCGACGAGTTGAAATCCAAACATCCGGAAGGAAAGGGAATCAGCTTTGAACATTTGTACAGCACTGATCCTGCACCCAAACCTGACCCTATAGTGTTCTATGACATCAGCGCCAAATCCATTAGGGATGCGGCAGGGACCACTAAAGGAGGGGCTGGGCCGAGCGGGACCACTGAGAAACTGTGGGCTAGAATGATCTGCAGCAAATCTTTTTCCAAGGAAGCTGATGCTTTAGCTCACGCCCTCGCCCTCATGACCAGACGGTTATGTACTGTACATGTTGATCCTTCCACCATTTCCCCTCTTCTTGCATGCCGACTCATTGCCCTCGATAAGAACCCAGGCGTGAGACCAATCGGTGTCGGTGAAATCCTGCGCCGAATTATTGGCCGAACAGTGTCCTGCCATCTCAGACCTGATATTCTCGATGCAGCAGGCCCACTCCAGTTAGCAGCTGGTCAACAGGGAGGAATTGAGGCTGCGGTACACTCCATGAATGCCATGTTCCACGACGATGGTACGGAAGGCGTTCTCCTCGCTGATGCATCAAACGCATTCAATGTGATCAACAGGCAGACAGCCCTCGTTAACTTGCGATTTCTCTGTCCCAACCTTTCAACCTTTGCTACTAATTTCTACCGCTCCCCCACCAACCTTTACTTATCCAATGGCCAAATTATCCTTAGCTCAGAGGGAACTACCCAAGGATGCAACATCGCCTCTCCGTTTTACTCTATAAGTGTACGACCACTGATCAACTCACTATCGCTATCTAATGCTAAGACTATATTCTATGCAGATGATGGTGCGGCTGCTGGAAAACTTGCTGCTGTGAAACAATGGTGGGACACACTGTGTCTTGCGGGTCCAGGCTTGGGCTACTTCCCTAATGCTAAAAAGTCCATTCTCCTAGTGAAACCTCGCTTCCTCGCTTCGGCCAAGTCCTTGTTTAGCAACACAAACATTCAAATCCTGACAGAAGGAACAAGGTATCTAGGCGCCCCTCTTGGCTCTGATAGTTTCAGGGATCAGTTTGTTTCAGACCAAGTGAGCGGCTGGTGCCGTCAGCTAGAGGAACTTTCATCTGCCTCTGAAACGGAACCGCAAGCGTCATTCTCAGCATTCTGTGTAGGACTATCGAAAAAGTGGCTGTTCTTGATGCGTACTACACCCAACATATCGCACCTCTTTCTCCCTCTGGAACATACCATCACGACTCTCTTCCTCCCCAAAACTATAACTCCCCACTTCAGCGATACCCACAGAAACATTTTCAGTCTCCCTGCTAGGAATGGAGGTATTGGCATATCTGATCCCACCAAAATCGCGGACGATGAGTATGCTAGATCTGTTGAAGCTACTGCCCCTCTTTCTGAACTCATAAACGAACAGAACACTCATATTACCTCAGAGAGAGCGGACAGAGCCACAGTGGATCTCAGTGTTGCCAAACACAAGGTTCTAACGGCAAAGAGAGCGAAACAAAAATGCGACCTTGAAACTGCATCAGCTGAGCTAGACCCCCGACAACAACGTCTCCATGAGGAGCTGTGCCAACGCGGAGCCTCCACCTGGGTAACAACCCTCCCTCTCGCTGAACATGGCTTCCTTCTCAACAAAGGGGAATTCCACGACGCAATGTCCTTACGGTATGATTTCCCCATTGAAGGTATATCCCATACCTGCATGTGTGGAAAGCCTAACAGTATGGAACACTGTCTGTCATGTCCTCTTGGTGGCTATGTTCACCTCCGCCACAATCAGATACGGGATCTGACTGCGAATCTTCTCTCCGAGGCTGGATGCACAGATGTTACTATTGAACCACATCTCCTTCCCATCACTGGAGAAAAATTCAAATACAAGAGTGCCAACACCGAAGATCAAGCCAGGCTTGACGTGTCTGCTAGGAAGGTATGGGTCGACATGGACAAAACTTTCCTTGACATCAGAGTTTTCAACTCACGTGCAGACTCTAACATCAAAAAGTCATTGAAATCTGCTTTGGCCTCTCACGAGAAAGAGAAAAAGAGGGTGTACAATGAACGAATCCTGGAAGTAGAGAAAGCCTCCTTCACACCCATCGTGTTCTCCACCACCGGAACTATGGGACGTGAAGCAGAAAGGTTCTACCGCAGACTGGCAGTTCTCCTTTCCGGGAAAACCAAACAATCCATCCCTGATGCGGTACGCTACATCCGGCAGAGATTATCTTTCTGTCTCCTCAAAACTCTCATCGTCAGCCTCCGGGGTTACCGAGGAAAGACAATTACACCATACTATTCAAGTAGTATAGATATTAATTTATTGTATGTTTAATTTATTACCACAGTGTGCTTATATATAATTTGATTGTTATCAGTATAATTTTAAACCTCTTTTCCAAAAAAAATCGATGAAAACTGCGAAATTTTGGATTTGCGGGTGTCCGGAGCTCTGCGTGCACCTGTTACGCACTACACGGCAGAGCATAAAGAAGGTTCTTACGTGCGCCACAGTGCAATTTGATATGACCAGGGTGTCCGGTTCACCCAAAAAAAAGTGTGTGCGAGCAGAGGATTTTTTTTCTCGTGATCAGAAAACTTTCATCTTTTTTCCCATTTTTCACAAAAGGAAATCAGAAATGCTTAAAATCGTTAAAAAATCCCAACCGGGGCTTGCAGCCCCTTGACCCTGCCTGCGGGGGCTCTGCCCCTTACGCCCACGTCCCCTGACCGAGGCTGCCGCCCCTGGCCCCGGACACCCAGGGACTTGCTGTACCGAAGTCCGAAGGCCCAGCGCCGTACCTGCAAGTTCATCAAGTTCTCAAAATTCATGACCACCCTGTAGCTTTTGACTGTTTCCGAGCTGACAGATCACACTCGCTAATGCAAAACTTTATCTCGATCCTTAAGCCACACTCAGAGGCAAACAGTTACATAATTCTAGATCAAAATTCAAACCTTGTTCAAGAGCCAAACCGCAAGTTTTGAAACAAGGTCGAGAAATCTGCTTTAAACCATACAACACTTTAGGATGAATGCAACAACTGTATCTGGGGCGGTTCTGTGTACAATAACCGGCGTTCTACTGGGATACTTTATACCTAGAATTCAGGTGCTTTAGACAGTCAGCTCTTGTCTTGTTCTGTAAATCACCTTTCACAACGCTATTTTCCCCACGCGAGAGACTCTGGACAAGTTGTTCAGACTCCCTCGCACAGTGATCGCGGAATCAGAACAGTCAGTCCCTGTTCGTCTCACTTTCGATAATCGAATTTAAAGTATTGTCAGTTATATATAAATGACAATATTTTTAATTATTCCCTCACCATCGGTTTATTTATGTAAAATCTAAAATAAAATTCTCCCTTTACAGGCTCGCATTAAACGGAAGCAAAGGGGTAAGGAGAACTTAACGATCGATGACAATGATTATATTGGTGATGATCTCAAGATGCTTCTTGTAGTCCGTATGGACTTGAAAATGGGAAAAGGTTGGTCAAAATATAATGTACTGAGTATGATAAGTTTGCAGTTCGGTTCTAGCATTTTCTTCCACCGTGGACCGTGTAGACTGAAAATAGATTAAAGTCGGATTTTTTGAAGTTGTCACCCCCCCCCCCTTCTCGTGCGCGGAATGTTTTTGCGCGTCACATCACATGTTAACGTGTGGTGTGCGCGTCAAAATTGATAAATTTCACATGCACGGTCATTTTGGGGTAACAACTTCAAAAAATCTGACTTTAATGAGGAATCGAAGAAATTGCTAATACTTTGTATGTCAAACTCAGCGTCATGTTTGAACTTTGAACATATACCACTAAAAAGTGTTACTTCCCAGGTAAAGTTGCAGCCCAGTGTGCTCACGCAGCGTGTGGTGCAGTGGAGGTGGCCGCTAAAAGACAACCTGACCTATTAAAAACATGGCGGTATGAAGGACAGGCAAAGGTAATTATTTATTAATTATTTGCCCCTCTCCCCCTGAGTCACCATTCACCAGTCACCACCCTGCCGCCGAACGTAGTATCTCAGTAGTCCGGGACTACTAGTCCCAATATCGACATGATCCACTCACTTTGAATACAAGTATTTAATTGGATTCTGCCGATCCCCGATTTAGCGGAAGATGCCCAGTAAATGAGTTTCTGACTGCAGACCACCTAATTATAACGTCCCACAACTAACTTCCCAGGTTGTTGTCAAAGCAGGTACGGAGGAGGAATTAGTTTCACTGGGTCGAGCAGCAGCAGAACACGGGATCTTGTCCTATATTGTCCGAGATGCTGGTAGGACACAGATAGAACCTGGTAGTAAGACTGTACTGGCACTGGGTCCGGGACATGTTAGTGATATTGATCTGATTACACGGCATCTGAAACTACTGTAAAGGACCAATTAGTTATTTCTTCTGCAAAGATACCATGCAATGGGAACCTAATTCTCCTGTGGAATCAATGATGGGAACATGCAGTGTGATCTAAACCCCATTGTTTTTGCGGACTCTCGGACTGCCAATTGTTTGATGAATGGAATCATGGATTCTAAAAGACGGTTTTAGGAAAGTTGTTTTCAATTTCCACTCTCTTTAAAATTGTACGGGTTTACTTTATAGTATTTGTGATGGGTTTATAATTGTTTTAACTCAAAGTGTGTTTTACTTAACATTTGTAACTGCACTATTTCTAACAATCCAATTATTCCTTTAGCACATGGCTGAACACGGCTGAACACGACAGCTTGGTAGTCCAGAGACGTATTGTGTCCTTACTTGATACTTGAGACGGTCTCTTTCACCATGTGGCCGGCTTCCGGTATCCTCGATCTTAGTGACGTGAGCTGTCTCCATTCTTTTCGGCTCGCGGCAGTGTTAGTATTTAGGTAGGTAAATATAGTTTAATTGGGTATTTATAATACAACCACACCCCTTTTGATTGGACCCTTCTTGGAACTATGGGTTTTACCACTATCTACTCTGATATGTTCACTGCTCTCTCTCTCCCTTTATTTTGTGCTGCTCTCTCCCTTTGTTTTCCCCCGTCTTTGTTTCTGGCAGCACTGTCTTGTCACTCAACCCAATTTCCCTCTCCCCTGCTCCGGGCACGTGTATTGTGGGCGCCGCGCGGCAGCATTTCACTCCACCGAATGCCGCGCGTGATATGAAAGTATACCGTTTCAGCACTACGTCGCTAGTCCATTGGCGCATTCAAACTGCCGCCCATGTGTTTCGGAGTGACCCATGTGGCTCATGCGGCGATGGGTCCTGGTTTTGTGGCTTGTCTTTAAAACCCCAACTTGCATCCATTGAATGTTCTGAGCATCAGTGAGTTGAGAATTAGAGGGATTCGGTCTCTTAATTTGTGAGACCCAAAATTATCCCATGTTAAAGATATCTTATTTGATTCTCGTGGGGTAATTAGCTTTTAGAGTTGCTTGTTATGGGACATTGTACTGCAGTGGGTGCACCCCAATACACACTTGATCTCTCTCTCTCTCTCTCTCTCTCTCTTTCTCTCTCTCTCTCGCTCTATCTCTCTCTATCTCTCTCTCTCTCTGCTCTTCTGTCTCTCTCTCTCTCTCTCTCTCTCTCTCTCTCTCTCTCTCTCTCTCTCTCTCTCTCTCTCTCTCTCTCTCTGCCTCTTTGTCTAATTGTTTCCGTGTACCCCTGGGGTACCCCTTATACGTTGTTCTGCTACTGTCCAGAAGGGCCATCAGTCTTGCCTTCTCTCTGCCAATTCTCTTCTCTGCTTGGTTGTAAGTTGTTTCAACTTCTTATTCCACTGGTTGTTGAAACTCGAAGGACCATATTAACAAATGGACGACAGTTTTATAGCGAATCCGGGACTTGTCACCCGTTGAAATAGTTAAATAGTTGAATATGTTTTGTTACTAACCATTCTGTTCATCCTTTTTCGAAGATAGAGTTTTGTGTTGTTTAAGAATGTTTGTCAATGATGTCGTTGATGTTGTGTGGCTCACACCGCATTTTATTTCATGAAATTACCAGCACGCTCTGTGAGGGTTCGGTCAACCTAGTAGATACACCGTATGCGGTTTGAGTGTGCAATGTTTATTTTTCTCTGCACCACCACCAGCTGTAGGTCATGTTGTGTGTGACCTGTTGACTCAATAGAACATCATTGGAAATGGATTCATTTCGTTGTGATCATTCTGTATATTCGTTCTACTGTCTTATATCGGGGGTTTCAGGGCAGTTGGGTGTGGGGAAGTGTATATATTCACTCATACAGACGATGCTGTAAATGTTGAATTGATGTCCCTGTCATATGTTGAGTTAGAGAGCATTTAAGATAGTTTGTGATGGATAGTGTGAAATACAGAGAGATGAGAGATTATTTAGTTGGGAGAATTGGAGAAAAACATATATTTTCCCGGTTAACTTACACACCAACACTTTCTCTCTCTCTCTCTCTCTCTCTCTCTCTCTCTCTCTCTCTCTCTCTCTCTCTCTCTCTCTCTCTCTCTCTCTCTCTCTCTCTCTCTCCCTCTTTCTCTACTTTTATCCCGTAACACAGTTGTGAGTGTACAATGTATTCCCTCCCCCTACGCGACCTGTTACATCTTGATAAATCATAAATGTACGTCTTCCTTGCACCATATATCTCTCTGTGACACGATAGTAATATCATTAATCGTGTTGTAACCGTTGTTAACCTTTGATTTTATTGGTAACCACTGTTACCCTTGGTAACCATTGTTACCCTTGATAACCACCGTTACCCTGGTAACCACCGTTACCCTCGGTAACCTTGGTAACACATACTCAGTATTATACTTGAGTAGTACTCAGTGAGTACTGTCACGTCATACACACGTGAGCTGATGTACAGTCATGTTCTAGAAATGCGGAAACTGTGATTATTACACATAATTACAGCTCACATAAATTCTCTTTCTGTCTCTCTGTCTCTCTCTGTCTCTGTCTCTCTCTGTCTCTCTCTGTCTCTGTCTCTCTCTGTCTCTCTGTCTCTCTGTCTCTCTCTCTGTCTCTCTCTCTGTCTCTCTCTCTCTCTCTCTCTCTCTCTCTCTCTCTCTCTCTCTCTCTCTCTCTCTCTCTCTCTCTCTCTCTCTCTCTCTCTCTCGCTCTCTCTCGCTCTATCTCTCTCTCTATCTCCCTATTTCACTCTCTCTGTCTCACTATCACCCGCTCGCTCGCTCCGTTGTTTGAAGAAATCCTCTGTCGCTTACTCGCTCTCCTCTTTTCACCAACCACGCAATCACCCAACCACCTTGAATTGGGATAGAGTAATTTGGTCACCTGACATTTTATTCGCCAACTGCAAGGTTTAGTTCTACAGATTTAGACAACCCCTTTTACTCGCTCTTGGAAGTTGTAGGGGAGTCTAATAAATCGTCATAGTAAAGTAATGTGGCTTATAATAAAGATCTTACTATACTCTGACCTCTTCCTGTTTAGCCTGGTGTGAACCCCGTAGTTCAATATACTAGTCGTAAAATATTAGCTGTAGCTGAGCGTCATATAATGAGATACCAGGCGTATTGGTGCCATGTTATTACCGTAGACAGGAGATATCCCCCTCCCCAGGAGTTATCCCTTCAGTGAAGTGGTATACAGAGGAAAAGGAAAAAGAGAGGAGAGGAAGTTTAGTAGACAAAATTGAAGACGAATAGATAGAGTGAGGGAGAGAGATTTCCAGAAAGACATACAGATATAGATAGAGGGAGAGAAACAGAGATATAGATAGAGGGAGAGGAGAGGAGAGAGAAAGATTCCACATGGCGGCGCTTGAAGAAGTGTAATAAGCTTTGCTCGCATTAAAGGTCCTTATGTATGCTAGCTCATGTAATAATGATTGTGAGGGAGGAGAGCGGACAGACAACTGCAATAAGTGAGATTATTACGTTTACTAGATAGAGAAATGGAGAGAAAGAGAGAGAGAGAGATTCTTGTATTAATTAAAGCGAGATATGGAGCTGGTCATCCTAGTTATGACTCTATCTAATCGCGTCCTGTGTCACTAATGGATGGTTACTTGGCCTTACAAACTCTCTCAAGGATTAGTTCTAACCAAAACTTTTGGTGTTGGAATTTCTCAGTCAATTCCCATTGAAACTTTTTTATTATTATATGTTTTAACCCTCGGTGCAGTGAGAGAGGGTCACCAAGAAGTTAAAACACATTTTAAGTTTCGTTCGTTTTCGTGAAGTCAAGTAATAGTATAGATAGTTTTAGTAGTAGTATAGATAGTTTTAGTACTTATTTCAGAGTTCAAGCTAAATCTATTTCTCTCAAAATGATTATCGACTGATTTCATAACGTTTTGAAATTAATCCTTATTATTAGAGTTTTATTAGAGATCAATGTGGAATGAATGTTCGCATAATGACAGTTCCTAATTATCCCATTTCTCTCTGTCTCAATTCATCCTCTCTCCACTCTTTTTCATTTTTCAAGTCGTATATTTCTGCCAAGGAATATATTTGATTTTCTTCATCGTCACAAACATTATATGTTTTGCCAGGTTTTAGGGTATTAAACAAAATATATTTAAAAGTACCAGGTTTTTTAACATTTAGCTATGGCCTCTTATCTTTTAACGTCACTATCGAAATAGTCACATGTTTTCTATACTTAAGGAAGCTTACATCTCACAAAAGATCTTTGTTATTTTCCCTGTTTTGTATGTGGTGTAGATGCTGAGCTATCTGCATGATGTTGGTATAATTTGACCGTCTATTATTCCTTTACCAAAGCTCAATGAAAAGTCCGATTTCTTTGACAAGACGCCATCGGGATTCAACCATTTGTTTTGAAATTTCCTAATTTTTCATCTCTCTCCCCTCTCTTCTCTCCCCTCTCTTTCTATCTCTCTGTTCTGTCAATATTTTGATACTGCACTCCTGTTTTATTCTGCTTGTAAAATCCGTCACTGGGGCCTACAGTTGCAGAGAGAGGGAGAGCGAGAGAGCGAGAAAGAGAGGGAGATAGAGAGAGATAGAGAGATGGGAGGAGCAGTAGCTTTATTTGCAGTGCACAAAAAGTAGTGTATTATTGTTTGCATGTTGAACATCATAATACTCAACTCTCTCTCAGACCTCTGTCCCTCCCTCGCTATCATTTTAGCAACTCTTGATTTCATTCTATTCCTTCATCTTTGTATTTTTTTACAAACAACTCTAATACTTGGGCTATTAGACAATTAAATTATGATTTATGTACTTAAATCCAAATGCCAGTTTCCCACGCCCTAGTTATAATCCTATTTCAACTAATGAGTGGTTTATTCCTGGTAGACGCCAGATGTTAATGCATATACCATACATTTGGTTTATTTTCAGCATTATACAGTCATGTGATTTAGAGCCGACTTAGATCACTATATGTGTTGTCTGTCATCACATGTCGATAGTAATTATAGGTTATTGTAAAGACCGATATCTTAGTCTTTAGTATTTCAGGCCTCGATAGAATCCTTGGGGAAGCCTGAAGCTGAACCTGGTAGAACCTGGTAGCCTGAAGCTGAACCTGGTAGATCAAGGTTTGACTGTTACACTGTTTACTACTGTTTTACTAATTTAAACTTTGTTGATTGTTTACTCAGGAGTGAGAGAGGATCGAGCAATTGGCAATCGTTCACCGCATTGTTTGTCTTACTCAGCTCTGAGTGTTTCTATATTTCGATGCATAAAACTGTTAGGAGGTTGGTGCTATTTCACTATGTCGACCTCGTGTAGCTCACACTGCATTTTATTTTGTAAAATGAGCGAGCACACTCTGCGGGGGTTCGGTAGATCAAGATAGACCAGGTTGCTGGTAAATGAGTGTGTGGTATAATGCTTCACTCTTGTTGGTTACCCAGTTGTTAGATTATAAGGTCAGTGCTTCCTTTTTTCATCTAGTTTTCTTTTGGCTACCCTCTCTGTCTTACTTTTACCATTGCCATTATTTTCTCCACATTTTCTCTCTCTCTCTATCTCTCTTTTTTCTCTCTCTCTCTCTCTCTCTCTCTCTCTCTCTCTCTCTCTCTCTCTCTCACTGCACCCAGTTAGTTGCAGCAAGCACTTCCTCCCTGCAGCAGAAGCTGCAGAACATTGTGTGTAACAAGCCGCCCGGCTATAACTACAAGTTAACAAGTCTCTCTTCCCCTTTCTCTCCCACTCTCTCTCTCTCTCTTTCTCTCTCTCTCTCTCTCTCTCTTTCTCTCTCTCTCTCTCTCTCTCTCTCTCTCTCTCCTTGTGTGTATGGCTTATAGTTCATTGCACATTCCGGCCTTCCAGCCGGGATGAAATAATGTATTACACTGCGATATAACATCTTGGTCATATTTACCTTTTTTACCGATACTTTCTCTACATGTATCTTTTTACTATTTAATATTGTTTCCTGGTTTCGCCGCCCGGCAGCACCATATTACCGAGCTGTATCTCACATTGGTATCGTGTACATATTTTACGTTTTTTCCCCTTTGAAACAACTACCAGCTTGTTACGTTGGAGAGAGGGTTGAACAAGGCAGCTTGTAACGTAGTGTGATTTAGTGTGATGATATTGCCAACTGGTGATCTGTGTTTCACACTACCTTCTGATATACCGTGTTTATCTGATGTTACCGATATACACACACTCTAATTAGGCCTGGTGTTATCTTGTTACACGGTAATTGGAACATGTATGTTACATTGAAATTATATCACAGATTTATCTTGAGATTGATTCATGATTGGTATCCTACCTACAATGCAGTTTACACATAATTTGAACTGTATTATATTATGAAGTAGAGCTAGAAACACCTTAGTCTATTAGATTGAAATTGAACGTTATGAAATGGCGTAAACATCAAGTTCTCAGGAAATATTTCGAATGTTATACACGCCGCTTGTTAACTGATTATCTTTAGAGGTTGTTACCGCCTTCGAGCGGTTTTTCGTGAACACCGCAAATTCTCAACTTTTCTCTCATTCTAAGCTGCTCTCACTCCCTTCCTCTCGCTATCTTTCTCTTTCTCTCCCTTCCTCTCACTCTCCTTCTCTCCCTTTTCCTCTTCTTCTCTCATATCTCTCCTTCTCTTGGTCATGTGTTATTGGCACCTAGGCTAAGGAGCGCTAAATATTTTCAGAGAGGCACATTCCATTCATTTTTAGAGTTGGGACACTTCTAAAATAGCCTTGTGGCATCTTTGTATCTCTTGAGTACAACTCTTACCTTGATAAATGACTGAATTATCATCAAGTCTTTTGTTGAGTAAATACTCAAAAGACTTGATAATAATATTCTTTTTTTAGACTTAGGTTTATTTTGTTTTACTCAAGTCCAAAGTATGGCAGTGGTATAGGTACGTCTTGCCTTGCTCGACCCTCTCTTACCAAGCCCCGCAAATATTGTAAAAGAGGGTTAGAACATAACAATGTAAATCAGGGCCCTACTAACCACTACAATTTCTATAGCATGTTTTATGTCCATCAGCTGGCCTGATCTCTACTACAATATCACCCACATGTAATACCACCCTGGGTATTGTGTGGCACCTGTAAAGCTGACATCAGATCAGGTCAACTAAATATTATCAGATCTACTAATCATCTCTCTTCATCTCTCTCATCATGGACGTGAGATCTACCTATCTGTCCAAGAAACATCCCTCTCTCAAGGAACAGGCATTTCAGGTAATTGTTCAGGGGGCCTTTATAAGCCTCTATTCAGGGCATCTCTAGATGAGACCCTAGGTAGCTCTGAATCGACTAAACTCAGTAGCTATTGACTAAACAGCTTCCCTCCTTTCAGTATCTGCAGACCAGTAAAGGCCAGTACCCAGAGAGTGAGTACAGGACGCCCACCCTCATGTCAAATAGTCGACCAAGGACAAGGTAACATGTTGTGTTGAGTCTGAGATACTTTCTTTGTAACAATCTAAATCAAAAAGAAGTAGTGAAACACCCCCTGATTCGTATTGCTAATGCCACCTCTCTCACCATACCCCCCCCCCACAAGTATTATAAAGGAGGGTCAGAACATAACAAACAGTGTAAAAAATGTTTCAGGTCTACTAACACGGCAGATAAACATGTCGATATGATCAGACATCCTCACGACTATGGGAGATCATCTTACATACCAGAAAACCGGTTAGTGGCAAATACGGGACTGTTGTGGTGGGTAGAAAAGCGGTGTTTTTCGTTAGACCTACAAAAAATAACTTATAAGTTCCCGCTGGCCATATCATATTCCTCTTCTACCAGACCAAGTTCAGACCGCCTCTACCAATATAACATATCCAAGTTGTATTAGCAAGTCCATCTATATATATAACATCTTATCTAACCATGTCCACCAGTACCACATCTCGCAGGTACAGTGCGGGACACAACCACAGACTGAGCGGGTCCAGTGAGGGGCTTCACAAGAGTAGTGGAGGGGACCCTGCATTGAGGGTTCCTATACCTGGAAGGTAGGTGTCTGACAGACAAAGTACAGACTGTCACTATAGACAGACAGAACAACGAGTGTCTGAAGACAATAATACAAAGTACAAACCGACAGACGCTGACAGACAATACAAAGTACAAACCGACAGACTGTCACTATAACAGACAGACAGAACAACGAGTGTAACAGACGAATGTATTTGTCCGACAAACAGACAGAGTCAAACATACATCGGTAGACATACAAACATGTTTTAGAGATACGTTTTGTCTTGAGTCTGTTTTGGTTCGTTGAACATCGAATTATGATCACCACGTAACTACCTTCTTACATCACCTTCTCACATCTCACATCACCTTCTCACCTCACCTCCCATCAGATCACCTAACATCTCACCATCTCACCTCACCTCCCATCAGATCACCTAACATCTCACCATCTCACCTCACTATTCCATCAGATCACCTAATATCTCACCATCTCACCTCACTATTCCATCTCACCTCACTATTCCATCTCACCTCACTATTCCATCAGATCACCTGCATCACCACGGCTGGAGAGGAGAAGTTACACTGAACCAATAGTGAGGTCTAGACCACGTACACTCAGTAGTTCATCACCCGGGGTAGCTGCACCCGCTACAACTAGCCCCAGGGGGTAGGTTCATTGTGTCACATGTGTAACCTGTGATCATGTGTAACCTGTGAAAGTGTAACCTCCTGTTTGTGAGTGTAACCTGATTGTGTAACTACTGTAGTAGTCCCAGGGGGGTAGGTTCATTATATTGTGTAACTATGACCATGTGATAGTGTAACCTGTTTGTAACCCTCTGAGTTCAATCTTGTGTACTGTGTAAACTGTCCTGTGTAAACTGTACTGTGTAAACTGTACTATAACTGTAATTTGTGTAACTAGTTTTCTCCGTGTGGCAACTCTACAGATCACTCTTTGTGTCCATGTGTTAGTGACACTTGAGCTACATGATTCTTTATAGCTTACAAACGTGACAGTACGATATATGAGACAAAACAAACTATACATAAACCGAACTTGAATAAGTTTCAAGGTAGCTGCTGTTTTTGGGAGGTGTCATTATGTAACACCATGTACAGCTGTTTCTGTCTCATTTTAGGCACGGTACCTCCACTAGCGATCTTTCTAAATCACAGCTGTTTCTGTCCCATTTTAGGCACGGTACCTCGACTAGTGATCTATCTAAATCACTTGATAATCACATGGCATCTATTTTTGCCTCCCCCTCCTCATCTTCCTCCGCCTCTGGGAGCGGTGCTGCCGCAGCGGGGTATTATTATAATGCGTGAGTGTGAGCATGGGGAGTGTGTGTGATTCGGGTGTGATGTGTGGCACACATTTTGTGCAGTGGGTGTGATGGTTTGGGGGTTAGAGTGAGATTAGGTGTGATTTTGGGGTGATGACTGATGTGTGCGTGATTTGGGTGTGATTTTCGGAGAGTGTGTGATTTTTAAGTGGCGTGTGAATGAAAGCTTGTGTGTGATAGCTTTGATCTGAGTGACGTGATTTTAGTGTGAATAAACGTAAGTGAGAAATAAAATTGGTCTGACTGGAAAGGTTGACAAACTGGGTAGGTCATTATGTCTTCTGGGGCGGGGTGAAAGCACGTGACGCACTGTGGGTAACTCAGCTGGTACGCGTTTTAGTAGAACAATATGAAGCAAGGGGGGCGGGGTAGTCGCATTGTCTCCTTTTTGGCACTTTGTCAGACCTCATATATATGGGACCTATATCCCCCATAGCAACAGAGTCTCTCCCTCCCATAGCAACCAAACACTCTATCAGCAGGGAGTTGGGAAGTGTATCATCTGGGATACCTCCCTCAGTTCGATATCGTGTCTACACAACCAGTTACCTTCCTTCTTCTTCCTCCACGGGGTATCGGCATAATTAATTGGCACTTTAATTGGCACTTTAATTAGCTTTGTAGTTTTGACTATAGTGGCACTTTTTGAAAGCTTTTATTTTAATCCCTTATCGTTGAACTTAAATGTACCGGCATAGTTTACAGAGCTCCACCCAACTACCTGATACACATTTTAACCGGCACATTTCAAAAGATTGTACCTACTCACTTTTCTGCTTTCGAAAGCTTTTTCTCACTCGTTAAATGTTGGATTTAGCACCCTATATCTTTAGTCTGGCAGCTACCAGTATAATTGCCCATGTGAACAATATCATGTGTACAATATATTCAGTTGAACATACGTTGGAAATTACAGGGGAAAGTGACGTTTTACCCCAACCCAGTACACACATCTGTTTTTATCTCCCGTTTGATACACTGACTTCTCATGGCTTCATCACCTGTACCGGCTACCGCCACTTGTCTGAACAAGGAACATACTACTTGTCTGATGTAGAACAAGGAGTACGTTCAGTTCAGACAGCTTCACAGTTTTATTTATTTGTTTAGATCCAGTTAGGAGCGCTTCAATATACTTGGAATGTTTTTGTCTGATGCAAGGAGCTTGACGTGTATTTAGTTAGACCTGATAGGAGTATAAGTGATTGTTTTATATCTGGAAAATTTATTGGATAGATCTTCCTATCCTGCTAGTTGTTGGTTTACTTCCCTGTACCCTGCATAGTGCATCAGGTATAATAGGTATAATAAAGAGAAAATTCATTGTGAGACAGAAAAGCCCACAGAGAGAGAAAATGTTCCTGATACAATGTCAAGAATGAATTACACTGTTTTTACATCAAGGTTACCTAACGAGCTGCTATTGCAGTTTGTGTTTCCCGTTTTGACTCTATTTTCTTGCAGAACTAGCTTGTCAGTGTGTTTGGTAACTAAGTGCTTTCATACCCGTCTCCTCATTTTCTCCCTTTCTCACTCGTTTTCACTATTTTCTCTCTCTCTATCTTTCTAAACCCTTTTCTCTCTCCCTCTCTCTCTCACACTTTAATTTCTCGTCACACTTAGCAATGTCGTGCAGTGTTTAGTACGTTCAAATTTCTGGGTATGCTTTCTATTTTGGTTTGGAAATATTTCTGGAAAAGCGAGGTTTGTTTCCTGATTTAGTTCACTGAAATGGGAATATAGGTTTGTTTCACTCCTATTTTTTGCTTCCATTTCATCTTTTCTATACATTATACGTAGAACGTTCTTTCACCCGAATGTCTGTGACAGGTGAAAAACTGCAAAAACCTTGGCTGTATAATAATGTAGAGATTTAACAAGAATTATTTGCATTATGTATCCATAATGCTACGTTTCCCTGCCCTCTTCGATTTGCCATTCAACTCGCCGTTAAGCTGTCTGCAAAATGGGGATTTGTGTTTTTCGAACTTTTGAAAAAAAAACCGCAAAACATATTTTTCAATTTCTCCATTTTCCCCAAAAACGCGCGGCCGATATAAAACAAATTTTGCCGCGCGTTACAGTTTATAGCCGCGCACGCCTCATAAATTTTCAATAGTTTGTGGGCGCGCATGTTACTCCGCAAACTTCAAATCGCGCGCGCCGCACGGTTGCCCCTCGCAACGAAAGTGTGACCAAAAAATGTCCCTCTACCGATTAGTTAGTATACCAAAATGTCGTTTTCGAATTCTAACCCTGCTATGCCTTTTTACAAAGTAAAAAGGCATCCGGGTGGATGCCTTCGGCATCCACCCGGGCAGGGAAAAAATCAGGATATTTTTCATATGTTCTGTAACGAGTACACTTTGTGATTATATCTAATATCACTTTAATGTTGAGGCTATTTAGGATCTACGTTTTACTGCTGCATTAGGTTTTACTACGTACTACACGCTCTGACTGTTTCCTTTGTAACTAGAATTCATCGAAGTAATTCCAAATTTCTAAATTCCCCGATAAAACCTTTGCCAGCGCCATTGTGATCTGTCCCCCACACCTCCACAACACTTCATCACTCAATTCGCACTTGTCACTGCACAATTACCTAACACACCGTGGGTGTATGTCCTTTTTTAATGAGAGGAAGAGAGAGATATGGGGAGAGAGAGAGAGAGAGAGAGAGAGAGAGAGAGAGAGAGAGAGAGAGAGAGAGAGAGAGAGAGAGAGAGAGAGAGAGAGAGAGAGAGAAAATTCCATAAGGTTTATTATAGGAATGGTGACATACATTTTAGGCGAAATATATTTTTAGTTTTTCCAACTTGATACACGGCCTATTTTTGCAATACTTTCTTTGCTTTAGTTCCATATTATATCCCTCTTAGGCCGGGCACGTTCGTCCTAGCCTAGCATTTTTATTCTTCACCCAGTCTTCTTTTCAGTCTTCTTTTTGCACCTGGCCGTATATCACTTTTTTATCCTGTAGTTTAATAGTTTCTCATGTTTTTCATAGCACGTGTTCCGAGCTTGTATTGTCACTTTTTTGTCACCCAATTACACATGCGTGTGGGCCCGATATTAAATCACGCACAATCAATGTGTGCTTTCCGCCCCCGAGCCGTTAATCGTCTAATTTTCCGTGTTTCGATACACCAGTAGTTTGTCAATTGAGTTAAAGCTACCAGAGAAATGCACTCTTTATCTCTCTCACTCTGTCTCTGTCTCTCTCTCTCACTCTGTTTCTCTCTCTCTCTCTCTCTCTCTCTCTCTCTCTCTCTCTCTCTCTCTCTCTCTCTCTCTCTCTCTCTATCTCTCTCTCTCTATCTCTCTCCCCCTCTCTTACCTTGTTACAAGAGCTTGTTCTATTCCTGTCTCGCATTTTTCCAAGGACAGGTCCGATGACAATAATTTATCAAGCCCTGAATTTTGTTGTCATGGTAACCAAGTTCAGTTGTAGCAATTGGTTGATTTAACCAAGTGAAGGTTGCTCCAATTTGTCCAACTTGTCAGAATTATTATTTGCGAAAGATCTGCTTTGGTAGTTTGACGTGAAGTTTAATCCTCCTGTGATACTTATAGCACTCCTACAGCAGTAACTGTCCTTCTGGTCTGCAGACCATATTTGGTAACTCCCAGTCTGTCTTACCAAATATGGCGAATATTGATCCTCCAAGTGTCACAATTTCTTCTGGGAAACACTATTTGTGTTTAGTAACCGGGGGTTCTATGGAGACAAATGGTGATGCATCCCGGTATTTAGGTCATTTCACCATCACCATTTGTCACCATGGCAACCCCCCCCCCCTCCGGCCTCCTCGTGCTCACCCAAGTGTTTGGTTGAGTTGGTTTGTCTGTAACAGAAACAGCTGTTTGTTGGTGTTGTAACCTGTAAATTCGATCATCTGTGTGTATTCATTTTGTGGCAAAGTTTGAAATCAAATCATTGAAACCAAATTGTACAATATTGTACACACACAGAGAGCCTGGTATACATATTGTATTTCTGTGGTGAGTTGTTGTATATGGTACATTTTTGCGATGAGTTGTTATATTGACGAGCTGCAAATGTGGTGTTACTCTTGTTTCTATTTCCGCTTTACAGTCAGATCACACGCCAACGTAGAAGTGTATGTATTGATTCTTGCAGCTAGCACTCTCTCGCTCTATCTTTTATACCATCTTTTTCTATCTTTCTCTATTATGTTTCTTGTTCATTTTATTCATATTTTCCTCTGATGACATTGGTGGTACTGAACTTGCTTGACAAGCACTACACATGGTGCATTATTTTGTGCTTTAGTTCCTCTGTTATTTTGTCAGGTGTTTTAAAACCTCGCAGGATTTTAATCTGTACGTGCTACTAAAACAAAATGTGTGAATTGGCGTGTGCGTTGTTTCACGTTTGACATGTATTCACACAGATTGGAGTGATCATGCACACTTGCAATGATTGGACAATCTTCAGACTTCAGAGGAACAGAGCTGAGAGAGATAGAGAGAGAGAGAGAGAAGGACAGAGAGCGAAATAATGAGAGTGATTGACATAAAAAGAACAACACGAGGGAGGAGCAATTGCTATTGACATTGCTTACCAACATGCATACACGTGAATCACCACTCTCCGCTAGCTGATGTTTTGTCGTCATTTTGTCTGAAGTCATCAATATCATCTTGGCCCTCTCTTACTGCGCTCCAATTCTGGGAATTTTGTGTTGTTACCTCAGTTGTACTCATCGCTTGGTTTGGTTGATGTAACTTGTAGAATGTTTAGCTTGGGGTGTAAACGTGCGTGTTCTGTCGAAACTAAAATATAAAGTTTATTTTAAAATACTTATGCTGCCAAGCTCACATAAGATGTGCTTCGGGGACTTTTCATACTACTGGCATCCAACATCTTCTCTTTTTTCTCTCTATCCCTCTTCTCTCTCTCTCTCTCTCTCCCCCTCTCTCTCTCTCTCTCTCTCTCTCTCTCTCTCTCTCTCTCTCTCTCTCTCTCTCTCTCTCTCTCTCTCTCTCTCTCTCTCTCTCTCTCTCTCTCTCTCTCTCTCTCTCTCCGTCTCGTGACGTACAAATCTAAAACACGACGGTAGTAAGCGATGCCAGCAACAATATAAACATTCACAAATGCACACACATATTATATGTGTAACTGTTCGTCTATTATCCGATTGTTTTACCAATGTGTAATCACACTGGTTATGTAATCACGATGAATTATAATGTTGTTTCCATGGTGACTAAATGTTTTTATGAAGGAGCAACATACTTCTCATAACTCATGCGGGGCCTTTAATTAAGTGTTATGCTCTGGTGATCTGAATAATTAGGTTTTATATCATACGTAGCCCCTTTGTGTCTCTTTCGATTAGATATGCCTTGACGTTGTCATCCCATGTTGTCAAGAGTTGTGATTCTGATAACCATTCGATAATCTTTAATTTTCGCTTACTTTTTTACGAATATCTTGGTATAATCTGATATATGTTTGACATCGAAACTTTCACTTCAGTAAGATGTCTCAACAGAGTTTCATCTCGCCTGCCAGCTGGTGCCATGTCCTATCCATCTGATAGCCACCCTCCCTACCTCTCCTGCCCATCCCCTCGATCCTCTCCCCGCCTTGCTCCTTCATCAAACATTTCAGTGCCACGTCCATCCTCCAGTCTGTCCTCGTCAACAGCCAGCAATAACAGTAACCATGGTGACAGTTTGAGTCACCATGGTGGGGGGTCAAGTCACCATGGTGATGGGTTGAGTCACCGTGGTGATAATGGTGGCAGAGTGTTTTTATCACCCCAGCTTGGACGGAAAAACTTGCTCAGAAAACAGACATCAATTGATTACCGAGTCAAAAATCGACTGACGGTTGAATCAGGGTTGGAGTCACGGTCGAGAAGTTACGATAATCTTTACCAGCCACGCCCTTCCTCGCGTGAGGGCTTATCACGTGATTTCGGGGGCGGTCTCACGCGTGATTCGGGTTTGTCACGCGTTGATCCAGCCGTTATTACGTCACGTGAGGTTGCTCAGAGGGTCATGAGACCGGACAAACATTCCCCACTTCCCCCGAGGGTCAATTTCTCGCCTAAAGGACCAAAGAAAGCCTTGTGAGTGTGTTTGGGTAGGGTTCAGAGGGTTCTTGGTGGGTGCTCAGGTCACTTCAGGGTTTTAGTTCGGGTAGGGTTCCTATCCATTAGGGTCGTGTTTGGGCAGGGTTCCTGTTGTGTAAAGGATTGTGAGTGGCAGAATGTCATTACTTATCTAAAGGGTTGCAGGAGATGTTATACATATTTTTCAAGCACACCATACTGACAAAAACTGTTACAGCAGCTGCCCAATCTCTTGTGCCCGTGATGTTTTGCGTGACCCCCAACGCGTGATATATATGACCCTCACGCGTGACCCTAACAAACCCCATCCTTTCAGTTACCGACCTCGACCACGATCAATTGCAACAGATGTGAATTACAGTAAAATGTATGGAGGGGACCAGGGACCGCTGTCGCCAGAATACGATTACAGGTCGTCAACATCAAACCTTCATCACCATCATCACAGTGCGGGACATCACGCTTACCAGGTATGTAGATCTGTATGGGGACGTTCTTTAGCGGATCACTTAGTGATTGGCCCTCGTAGGGTCCCCGAAAAATGGGAGTGTTCTTGGTAGCTGGGAGAAATCTGTGACAATTTTGGGTTAGGGTTTTTTCCTGCTCAAAATTTGTCCAATTTAAGTCCGACGTTATCTACGTTTCACCACGGTCCAAGAGTCTGTAAGAGTGTACGTGTTGTGATAATCCATTCCATGTAGCCTAATGAGGCGATAATTAATTAGCGGGCTATTAAAATTACTCTGCTCGTGCGGGTGTGGGAAGGTGGTTAATTGAAATTTGGAAAGACGGAACACACACAATTTGTGTTGACGTCTTTTCGTTCGTTTGTTGGTCACGTCTTTTCGTTTTTTTCACACTGTTTGTTTGTTTGTTTGTTTCCTGCACTGGACGCATTTTGTTAGTTCATAAACCTATCCTACGACATTTTCCCTCCTTGTTATATTTTAACCCTCCGCGGGTCGAACAAGGCAAGTTCCCTCTCCTTTATTTTCCCATGATTCCCGTCTTCACTTCTACCTTTGCCCACAACAACTGCGTTCCCTGGAATATTTTCACGCTATGTCGGCAGCGCTGTTATAGCTCTAGCTCGAGAACCTGTCACTCTTCTGTACTATAGTCATCACCTAGTAGCGGCCAGAGAATTCAGATTTTCCTGATTTTCTACTTTTCACCACCCTTGTTCGGGCTAACAAAGAACTGGCGCCACGTGCATAGACCGCTGGGGAAGTTATTTGGTAATTTGGTGTTTAACTTTCGAAACATTTACCCTGATTGACACACATGTCTAACATCATCCCAACATAACGAGTTCTTGCCTTGTTCGACCCTCATCTCTCCGCGTAAAGAAGGGTTAGAGGGTTAGTTACCCTCTCTTTTGTGTCTCCCTACTAAGCTACGATGCTTTCAGCATTTCTGTCTCTCTAAATGAGTCAATTAATTGGCTGCTTAACACTCCGCTGCTTTCAGCAATTTTCCGTGGAGTTTTAGTATTCCACTCTGTTTCCAGGATATTTACACTCAATCACATTTAACAGAAATTATCTTCTTTGTCTCTCTCTGTTTTCTCTTTTATTTCTCTCACTCGGTTGTCGTGATACGGCCTGATTGTGTCTGTCCTATTTTGTCTTGTTTCATGGCTTGTGTTTGAGGCTGTATTAATCACGTGGTCACGTTTTTCTACATCGCGGTGGGGAGGAGAGGGGACAGTGGGAAGGGAAGAAAGAGAGAGATAGAGAAAGAGAGAGAAGGATATAGTGAGAGAGATGGGAGAGAGAGAGAGTGAGAAAGAGAGAGAGAAAGTATGTGTGTGTGAGAGAGAAAGGGAGAGAGAGATGGGCTAGTGGCAATGACAGCGATGACAGACTCCACTGTGTGCCGCTGCTGCACTGATGACGCAGTATTCTCTGTCTTTCTATGCCCTTTCCTTTTTTCCTCACCGCTTACCATCTGTACAGTATCTCACTCAGCAAACTTACTTCCTCTCTCTCTCTCTCTCTCACTCTCTCTCTCTCTCTCCGCCCCCTCTCTCTCTCTCTCTCTCTCTCTCTCTCTCTCTGATCTCTCTCTCTCTCTCCCCCTCTCTCTCTCTCTCTCTCTCTTCCTGCACACACTTGCGACCAGCCTGTCATCTAGTTGTGCCCGCTATCGAAACCTTCTTCCCTTTATTCTCCACGTTTGAATATGTCGCGTCTCAGCATTTTGATGTTAATTCGTTCCTGCTAAAGCCCGTCGTTTTCCTCCAATTTCATCGGAATTCTGTTTTCAATTTGTTACCAGCCCCATTTAGGCTCAACACTTTCTTCCTCCACTTGTCCAGCCACACACCGCTGCTATTTCCGTCGTTTTGGCACCGTCTCCCTGTTCTACCTTTCTTTCTCCCTTTCTCTCGTATTCTCGCTTTCTCTCTTCTCCCTTTCTCTCTCTCCCATTCTCGCTATTTCTCCCTTCCACGTTGTTCGTGATACACTCGCTGGTGTGTGTTGGTTAATTAAGCAGACAACGTGTATGCTAATTATCTATCTGGATTATTTTCTCTCTCTCTCTCCGTCTTCCCATAATTTTAGCTGTGTTCTCTGTTTTTTTTTGTCTAGATTATATTCTCTCATTCTCGGTCTGTCACATAGAGCAGATTGAGATGATGGCGCCTTCACGATCGCATCTTTGATCTTCAAGCCTTCAAGTCTCGCTCGATTGATCTACAGAACTCCCATTTTCTGCTGGACGTTTTGTTGTTAGCAGATAAAATAGTCAATAATTCCATTGTCAAGAGTTTTGCATTCATCCTAATGTAGGTAAAATCTATGGTAAAATCTTGGAAAAGATTCCACGACGGATGCATCCATGTAGTACTAATAATAAATTGGGATCTGATAATTGAATATTGGCTTTTCCCACGGTTTTCGATCGAATTGATGCCTCTCATCGCATATCTTTCACGACATCTTATTATCTCCACCTCTCTCAAATGGTTGCTTCTTTCCCAATGTATCTCTCTCTCTCTCTCTCTCTCTCTCTATCTCTCTCTCTCTCTCTTTTTTCTCTCTCTCTCTCTCAATTCATTCAGGCGGAATAACGACTGAGCCATGTGACTTTCTATGCGTATGAAGATCAGTGATCTGAGAAGAGAGTGGGGAGAGAGATTTGGAGATATTGGGAGGGAGAGGAAAAATAAGAGAGGGAGAAAAAGATATTGCTGGATCTTATTATACTGATTAGTATGTGTGTTTTTATACACATGATGTCTGGTTTCTTCTAATCCTGGATTAATCCACCAATCCATTCATCTTACAGATCTTTGATCTATCTTTCAACTTTCACGTTCCAGTTCTATATTCTCTCTCTTTTCTTCTGTTCTCATTCTACTTAACCCACTCAGATATTAATCTTCACTAGGCGTGTACCCAACTGATGACAACTTTATGTTACACTGAGAGTGAGCTTGTTGATAGTTTTATTTTTGTTTCCCCTTGGTATACTGTTAGCTGTGAACTTGGATTCGTATCTTTCTATTTTAGACTCACCAACTAGGATTTCTGACTACACACCTCTATCTTTCTCCCTCTCTTTCCCTCTCTTTCTCAAAACTTTTAGTGCACGTGTTTGGTGTGCGTTGCAGTTATAATTCGAGATAATAAAATGAAATAAGTCAGCGTGAACTCTACGCGAAGTGTTACGGGGGTAGTGTGACTCAACATGTAAATTATAGTTTAGTGCCAAAAACAGACTTTCTCTTTTGTAATATCCCTCACAAAACTATAAACTGTCTATTGCCAACTCCTTTTTTACCTTTTTTATAAAAAAATGCTTCTTAAATACACTCTAAAGAAAGTTTTTGAATACGAAATGAACTCATCTTTGGTTGTTTTTAAGTACGTCTCTTCTTCGTAAATACTCAAAACATATTTTGAAGAAGGAGTGCCTGAGATCACGCAACGCATCGGCCGATTCTCGAACTGAGCTGATAGCCGGCCCTCGTTGGTAACTTAGTTCCAGCTTGTTTTAGCTTGTTTCCCAATTTTTGTAGCTCTCTCTCTCTCCCTCTCTCTCTCTCTCTCTCTCTCTCTCTCTCTCTCTCTCTCTCTCTCTCTCTCTCTCTCTCTCTCTCTCTCTCTCTCTCTCTTCTCTCTCTCTTCTCTCTCTCTCTCTCTCTCTCTCTCTCTCTCTCTCTCTCTCTCTCTCTCTCTCTCTCTCTTCCTCTATCTTCCCATCTTTTTTTCTCTCTCTAACTCTCTATCTTTTTCTCTCTGGAATTAATCGCCGAACCGCAGATATTCTACGCGGAGTTGGCCGAGGGTCAAATTTTTAAACTGACGCGATTCGTGGTCTCCGTTTATTACCTTCCTGCCAATTAAACGAGACATGATATTTTACAAATTGACTTTTTTTTTTGTTGAAATGGGGTTGAAATTTTCACAAAAATCTAGGTATCTCTGCTGTAATATTTGTCTCCTCTAGGAGACTGACTTACTGAAGTAACGAGCTAGGAATGCCGTGGCATGCAGCTAGTAAAATATTTGCAGGGAATAGCTTCAAAAATAAGCCCATAAGGAATACTATCGCTATATATATCGGGCTTGGGAGAGGTATTGTTTTAATCTCCCTATCATCCCACCTCTCTCTTTCCGTCTCATTTTCCATTTCACTCCCCATTTTCCTTCTAACTCTCTTGTCCTTCTCCCTCTCATGTTTATCTAACTCTCATGTTCATCTAACTCTGTTGTTCAGATCTAACTCTCCCAGTGCTTGGTCCTTTCATCGGCAAACTTTTAACTAAAACACAGGCTACACGGGCGTTTTAGTTTAGTATGGTATCCCTCTTTGTCAAGTTCACAGACTTTCTGTGTTTCACTTTCCTTTTAAACTTTTAAGTTTTTTTTACCTTTTCACGATTCGGCATAGCCCACAAAGTATAGGTCTAAGTGAGGCACAACTATTATAATCACAGCTAAAAAGCACGATTTGCCGAACACGACATGTGAAGCCTATCAATATACCAGTACCATATAAGTGTCAGGGGAAGTGCTCATAAAATGAATCACACACTTCTTTCTGTCACACTTCTTTACAACTAGATCAACTTACTTCACTGATGTATATATACATCACTTTTATTTTGATCCTGATCTTCTTCTGTTTAGGACTCGAACAATGATGATCTCAATCGCTATCTTGATCATTCTTGATTCTGTATGGTTTCTTTATAGCCGTTTGGTTAGACCCAAAGTTGTACTAGACACACAGTGTGCCCTGTAAGGATGCATTAACACCAGCATAAACCACATATATACTGCAGTCGGACCCCGATTTACCGGGATGCTCGAGGGTTTTGCCCGGTATATCGGGGTTTCCGGTAAATCGGGGTCCGACTGTTAATCCAGACAAGATAGATCTAGACAACAGTGTTGGTACCAGCTATAGCATGTCACACTGTTTGTCATGTGTAATAATAGTGGTTCTCACGAGCTCATGATGACACGAGGCAATGAAGCATACAAAATAGATCAAGTTCAGCTACTCAACTCCTTTATTTTGTAGTTTTTTTGGTCATCATTTTGGGGTCCGGCTGCAGTACTACTATTTCTCACCCACTCACCACTGACTTGTTTCTTAAAACTGAACTCCTTTTTTTGTGTTTTCTCCGTGCTGAACTCTCTAGCCTTGTCAAAACTTAATGTTGACTGTTGTCCGAGCTCAAGACCTCTCCTCCTCTTTCAACTTACTACTCATAGCACATATTTCTCTAGCCTTCTCTTATAGTAATGTTAGTATGTGACATTTGTGTTGTAGGAGACAAGGAGAGAGAAAGAGAGAGAGAAAGAGATAGAATTTTGAAAGGTATCCATTCCAATCTTCTCTTTATTGACTGATTTGTAAGCTCGCGTGCCATGCCAAACTGTATGCCCGCTTGAGTTTTCCATGCCCCCTTCTTGGCTCGCTGTCACGCTTTGACGTTTCTGAAACTCAGGTTTCTCTAATATTTTTTACAACTTCTCGTTTTTATTTTCCCTCTTTTTTACAACTTCTCGTTTTGCCTCTTGACTATTCTACCTTGGATCAATATATCAGAAACCCTAACTCTAAATTTTGCATTGGTTTCTCACAATTTTATGCGCTTGACTTGCACGGGAACTGTCAAATGCTCATATATTTTCTAGATTCCGCCTATTTCCTTCTTTTTCTTCGCAATAATATATCCCTCTCTAACTCAACTCTTTCTTTCTCTATAAGCTAATTCTTACTTTTCACTCAATTTATGTTACCGTGCCAAGAAATGTTCTCTCTCTCTCTCTCTCTCTCTCTCTCTCTCTCTCTCTCTCTCTCTCTCTATCCCTCTCTCTCCCTCTCTCTCTCCCGTCATCTCCAGGACATATATTTTGTGTCGTGAGTTAATGTTTTTTTGGGCAACAATATACATGAATTCTATATTTAACCCACTTTTTCAAGAAATTGCCTGAATATAAATCAACACGTATAGCCATGTGATTTATTTTCATACTGTTTCTGTTGAAGCCGTATACTTTGAATTTCCCACATCATACGAGAGGAAACCTTTCAAATTACCTGGATCGGGATATTAATCAGGCTATTGACTAGACTTGATGCCGGCCCGTAATATTGAAACATAATATTATTCCTGAATTTTTTAGTCTTCCTGAATTAGTTCAATTTGTTGTTATGTTCTAACCCTCCTTTACATTTGCAAGGCAATAAGTTTGTTCTTATCCCTGAGCTACCGCGGGCTCCATTTATAAAGCACAATATAATATTTAGATCTTACTCTTTTTACAGAAAGCTCAAAGCTATGATTAACACCAGTATCACCGTGTAAGGATATCATGCGACCAGTTCGAAACACCACCAACAACATCAACCGAGCTAAAAACAGCCCAGTATCTAGAACCCGCTCTCTAGAACCACGGAGAAGAAGTAGCGGTGGGACACGTGACCAGATACAGACATCACGTGACCTATCACGTGACCGGCATGTAATGACACGTGGAACAGGAGTGACATCATCATCACGTGATCTGAAGAGTTCATCTCAACAAGGGTTTTACAAGGTTCAGGATGATCAACGTGCCCCATTTTCACCGACATACCAGCACCAGTCTCGTCGTTCTCGGTTATTTTCCCCGCCACCACCGGACTCTCCCAGCCGTGTTCTCTCACCTCCCTCATTCCATTCCACTCCAACTTACAACAAATCCACCTACACCAATCATAACAGCACTAACTCCACCCCGACCTACAATAACAGCAGAGTCCTATCTCCCTCCAGTGGTAGTACCCCTCCATCACCCTACTTTTACCAATCTAATCGTGCCAGGGACCTCGTCTCTCCCTCATCTCACCAGCCAAACAGGGCCCGGGACCTCGTCTCTCCTCCATCCTGTTTCACATTTGATGGCCCAGCTCCTACTCCACGGAGTGGTCGGTGGAGCGAGCCCAACACCCCTAAAATCCTCAGTCCGGAGGAGTTAGACAATCATCAACCATCCCGCACTGCCATGTTCCCCCAGAGGTTTCAGAGGTTTTTAAGAGGGGCGGTATCGTCAAACAATCTCCCAGTCCGAGGCCAACAACAGCAGCATCATTCTGGGAAATTAAACCCCATGGCTCCGATCTACAAACCACCGTTGATCCGTGCCAATACAATCTCAACACCCTCCTTAATCAGGGTGTTTTCACCTCCGAACTCCACTACCAGCAACACCTCCTACCAACATCACCCCTCCTCTCTGTCCATCCCTACCAGACCACGATCAGTCTCTCCCTCACCGTTCCGGGCTCACTCTGGGATGAATGATACTCTACGGGCAGTCTCTCCCTCTCCAATGCGGGCAGTTTCTCCCTCTCCCTTCCGATCAACCGGTTTCGGATCTGATCACAACTGGAGATCCTCAGACTTGTCCTGTAAGTCAGCTGTTATATCGGAGAAGTTACCCTACCACTCTCCAACTGGTGAACCTTACACCACACATGTGCCAAACCACGTTATGACGTCACCAAATATGACGTCATCACCAATGTCACGTGACCCACATCATCATGTGACGTCATCTCGGTCGCTACGGCAACCCAAAACATCATTCGAGAGCGGTTATAGTTCATCTTCTACCGCTAGTAGCGGGGGAGGTGGTGTGAGAGGAGTTGTAGATCATTATCAGCAGGATAGGTCTGCCACACCTACTGGAGACCAGTGTTGGAGGTCTAGCTCTGCTGCTCCAACAACCACCCAGGTATTATAGATGTCAGTTGTTGTTTGTTGATTCATTGCCATGTGTATCTCACATAGTTTTTTACATTATGTTCTGTGAAAAGTAGTTCTGTGTTAAAATTGGGGCAGGGTATTAGTGGAAGTGCAATAATAGCATCTTTATTGAAATCTAGCTCTTACCTTTTCGGGCGGAGGGGGAATATTAACATTTTCTGGGTGGGGCCGGGGGGGGGGGGGGGGGGTTGCCAAGTTAGACTGGGGGGATCTTAACATTCCTCAAAGTTGACGTAACTTACAAAAGTTGGGCGGATTTCGGTAGAAACGATATTGATGAAAATAATAAGTTTTAAATGCAATAAATGCAATATAACCACCTCCCTCTTTTCAGTCACGTGGTGGTGATAGTGGTGATGTTAGGAAGTGGGGCAGCTGTTCGAGACTGGAATATAACACGCAACATGGACATTACCCTCTACCCGACCAAGGTATGTCAGCATTATAGTAGGACCTCGATTTATGGTGTAAAATCCTTTCTCCCGAGCATCCCATCCTAGTAAATCGGGGTCAAACTTGAGGGTTAAATACTAAATAGAATAGGTCAAGTAGAATTAGGTTTAGAATCCTGGAGACAATACAGATTGACGGCGATGTCTTGTATTATCTTGGTTAAAAACAGTTATAAAATTTGTTGACAAGTTGAAATTCCAATGGCCTTCTTTACATGTATCCAAAATTCTCAAATTCAAAAGCTGACAGGAGAGTTTTTTGCACCACACTAAATTTCTAGTAACTCATATCCCCTCATTTCTCCTTCCACATCCCCCTAACCAAAGTTCCGTTATTACCCTCATTACTTGCCTAGCTCGACCCCCTTTTCGCGAGCTCCGCTCCAAATGTAAAGGAGGGTTAGAACTCATTACACTATCCCCTTCCAATTTCAGAGCGAACAGAGGGTGACGGAGGGCCAGCATCATACGGCGCTGGTGATCACTACCATAGAAGGCACAGGTAATTAGATAACTCGTTAATTAATCAGTTAATTGTTGCTAATTATGTAACATTGATACATTGTACAACAACAACATGTTCTGTGTAGGTTGCGACTAATTAAAGAAGTGACCGATATAGAGACTAGTGTTGACAAACTAGAACAAGGTCTTGGTGCTATACGACACAAAACACCAACAGACAGACCGACAGACATAAAGACAGACATAGAGACCAATAAGTTGACAACAAATCGTCGCAGCTGGGACCGACCGACAGACAGAAGGACAGACAAACGGCGCTATAGTGACAGTCACATAAGCAAGCGTGTACTTCCTAACCGATCCGTATTTGACTCAAACCGAACTGAAACGTAAATTTGTTATATTTTTATCTTGGTCATAAACTCTCATAAAAAACTCTCTTTTTAAACTTTCATATAAAACATCTCTTTTTCATATAAAGTACTAAACCCCCTCCCCTAGTCTCTCTCCCTTTCTCCTCAGTGCTAGTAAGCTAAGCAACCACAGTGGCAGTAACCACTCAGACGACATTATCCTTGCCCAGAAAGCAGAGATCGATGAGAAAAATCGTGTTATTGGTAAGTAAAAAACAACTGTTGTAGTTCTATTTGTAAATGTGTTGTTAATGTTGGTGGACAACTGTCTGTATAGATGTATTATCTGTCGTTACAGTCGTCTGTCAGTGTGCCAGACAGCTTTATTGCGTTCTATTGTCAGTCAAGTATTATAGCCAGTGCCCCCCCCCCCCCCCCCCCCCCCGTTACTTGGCCTGGTAGAACACACTTCTTGTTCCTTGATCTTTGTCTTGTCGAGGGGGGTGGAGAGCCAATCAAAAAGCTGGAATGTGGTCACATGATAATAATCATCCAATCATGAACCGGTACAAGCAGCTCTCCTTTCTGTCCCTTCTTACTCTCTCTCTCTCTCTCTCCTTCTCCCTCTCTCTTTCTCGCTCATTCTCTTTCTCTCACTCTCTCTCTCTCTCTCTCTCTCTCTCTCTCTCTCTCTCTCTCTCTCTCTCTCTCTCTCTCTCTCTCTCCCCTTTATATCTCCCTGGCTCATTCTCACATTTCTGCACCACTATGCCGTTTAGTTTTCGTCGTTCCTCCTTGTTTCCCAACAACAAAAACCATGGACCCGTCAAACCGACTCACCCCACCACATCTGGACTCGTCAAACCGACCCACTCTGTCTCACCAGGTACCCCTGACTAGGGCCAACATTCCCCTAATTCGCTAGTAGCGGTGGTGGATCGATTCAACTCTCCAACACACCACTATCTAACTACCTCCTCCACCGTTGTAACTAGCTCCTCTCCTTTTGTTGGCAACTCCCCAAAACTTGGCCACATTGCTCCTCCCCGGCACCACGTTGGGTCCAACATCAGTAGTTCCCATGTTGGTTCACCATGGATCGGGTACTACCAGACCTAATCTGGGAACTGGTAGTACCACTTCTCCCCAGATTAGTGTACCACTCAGGGGCGGGTCAGTCAGTAGAGCCAGAGTTCCCGGTTCTAAATATGCTAGCACACCAGTTCGAGCTGAACACTTCTCAACTCCACCAACGTACAATATAACACCGAACAAGATGGATAGTTTTGTCTCTCCATTTCAACCGGAACTCAACCTAAATCAAGGAAACCTAGTTACTCCCGGTGGTAATTATGGTGGTAATCATGCTGGTTCACCTTACACATTTTACAGCCCCTACACCACCACCCCGGCAGAAAACACCCCAGAGTTCCAGAATAATCTCAATACCACTGAATCAACAACAACAACCCCAGCTGCTGAACCAATTGCTGACGGTTGCGTGGTTATCAAACGGAACCGCCGTCTTACAAGCTCCTTCAGATTCAGGAGATCCGAGGCTCTCTCCCTGGAGCATCCTTCTTCAGTTGATGGTGTTGAGGGGCATTCAAGGGCGGCTGGTAACCTAGCAACCGCTGTTACACCTGGCAAAAATAACTTTGCGACGGTTACCAATTCTGGTAACTTGGTTACCAATTCTGGTAACTCGGTTACCAATTCTGGTAATTTAGCCGCTACCGTGGGAAATAAGCTGACTGGGGAGAAAGTTATTCAACCTGTGATGCGAACCAGCTCGGATAGCAGTTACACCTGTGGGCGAGATCAGATGTCTCACGGAACTAGGGATGACATGTCTGTACCGGGGAAAGAACACCATCATCGTCATCCTCTAACGAGGCGAATTACTATTGGAAACATGCCAAGTCCAGTAGGTAGTAACTTTGCGGGGGATGGTAACTCTGGGACAGTGGATACTGCCAATAACTTTGCAGCCCTGCCTCACTCTGGGACGGTGGATACTGCTAATAACTTTGCGGTGGTTACCAACCAGGAGAGACCAGGAGGAGGGAACCGGCTGGGTAGGAGGATTTCAATGAGTCACAACACGGTGACGGCATATCATGGTAATAATTAGTTGCTAATTAATTGTTAATTAATTGTTAATTAGATGTTAATGAATTGTTACGAGATTGTTATGCAGCTCCGCCGGGTGATCTGCCCCGTTGTTTGTTACAAAATATGTTAGTTCAGTTTGTTCCCAATCGTAGTCATGTGTCACAGTCTCCGAAAAACCCCAAAAACCAATTCGCACGTCTTGTCACTGTCTATGAATCCTAAACCTTGCTAAATTTTTTCTCTTTCAAAATGCCCAAATCTAACCAATTCCTTTCCCATGTTTCTTTAACTAACGGGCAAACTAATTATTCCCTTTCCCAGATTTTTAATCCCTTTCCAACCAATTATTTTTCTCAGAATCTTTGCGGATACGAATGTCAGACGGTGAAAGTCGAGCATTATCAGACAAATCGGGTGAAAACGGAGCCGTGGCAGAAAGTCTTGATAGGTACAGTTTGTTTGTATATGTGTCTGTTTGTCAGTATCTTTTTAGTAATTTGTCAGTTTGTAATTTTGTCAGTTTGTAGTTTTTCTGTCCAACAAAAGTATGGAAATTTCTCAGTGAGTAGTTGAACACGTGTGATTATATCTGACGTAACACAGTTTGTTACGTCACTGTGACGCGGGAATTAATCACGTGAGATTCAGATAATTTCATGGATCAAAACTAAATTTTAACACAGTAACAGCGATCATGATTTACTTTCTATAAAATTACATGAAATTTCAACTCACGTGAATGGCTCGGGCGGGATTGTTAATCAGTGTACGATTTAATCGATTTCACGTTTAATTTGCGTAATATGACATCACGAAGATCATGAGGATCCGGGAATTCATTCTTTCAGACATGTCTCAGCTGATTTCGTTTCTTTTGATTATTGTAACTTTTTTAATCGTGAATTTCTCTCACCTTGCAAGTTCGCGAACTTTCGCATTTCACATTTTAGCTTTTTAATTTTAAAACTAACTCATTCATTCTCTATTATAATCGATTATCATTCTCTCTAAGAAAAGCTTGCCTCTCCCAAGCTAATGTCATCAGTCATATATTATCTAAATGACATATTATAATAGCGAAGTAAGGGCATGCCTAAATGGCCTAGAACTTGATTGATACCGGGAAGAGAGATGCTCTCTCTTTTTTATCTCACTCTCTCTCTCTCTCTCTCCCTCTTTCTCATTTCTTCTCAGACCCTCTCTTTCTTTTTCAAATGCCCTTCATCTCTACCCAAAAGAGAACATGGCAAGGAACTCTGCATTTAATCCAATCAAACAGTGCAGGTCCACCAGCGCAGTACAGGTCCAGTACTGTTTGTATGTTGTACCTGGTATACACAAATCTCTCATGTCTACAGCTGATCTCCCACCGACTCTGCTGGTGATAAAATGACATGCATCATCAATCTCTGGAGTCTGGTGGTAGTGGGACGGACATGTCTATCTTGTGTGTTGTGCAGCTATTATCATGGTGTTGGTTTGTTCCATTCATTACACCGCATCCAAAGTTACCTGTTAAACCTTTACCACAACATTATACAATGTTCTGTATAACTGTGCAACCTTGGTTTTGAAAACCCTCTTTGAATTTTTCCCCTTTACAAATTGCCTCATTGGGGCTTTTGAATAGGGGAGCCCGGGAACAGAAACAGATAAAATAACATCGGAATCATTTAAGACAAAAATTAAATAATTTAAAAAATACTTAAAAATTATAATGAATTAACAAAAGAATCCATTAGAAATATTAAAAATGACACCTTTGCCCAAAATTTTAAAAAATTTAATTTTGAAAAACTTTTCTTAATAGGTTTATTAAAAAATAATCATATTTTTAAAGGTTTCTTTACGGTTTTTAAAATTATTTTTCACCCCCGTTTTGCGATTTTTGTGGGTTTTTCTCCACCCACTGAAAGTATGCGTAAAGGGTTTATTGACAGCCAAGTGGACGACTTGCAAGGGTTTCAAATCCATTTTTTCTCTTTAAAAGTCCCCAAAACCCTTAACCCCTTTTTACTTTTTTTTTTTTAAAAATTTTTCCTTTACCCCTTTCTCTCTCTCTTCTCTCTTCTCTCTCTTCTTCTCCTTTTTTTAATTTCTTTTCGTTTTATCGCTACCCTTTTCCTCTCCCCTTTGGGGAAAATAACTTGGTTTCTAACTTTTTAACCCTTTTTTGCGTTTTATTATTTTTTCCCTTCAAAAGGCTTTGTTTCTCCTTCCTTCTTCCCCTTTTTTTCTTTTTTCTCTCGTTTTTTCTTTCTTTCCCTTTTTTTCCCCTTTTCGCTGTTGTCCGGGTGCTATTTTTCCCCCAAAAAGGGCTTAGAGGAAAAAACCAAAAATTTTTTTTTAAAAAACCCTTTTTTTTTCTTTCTTTCTCCTTCCTCTCCTCTCTTCTCCCTTCTCTCCTCTCTTTCTTCTTTTCTCCCCTTTTTTTTTTCCCTTTTCGTTTCCCCCCCCATCCTTTTCGTAATTCTTTTTCCCCTTTTAAAAAGCAAAAAGGGGAAAAAGAATAAGGAAAAAAAAAGGAAAAAAAGGGGGGGAAAGGGAAAAAAAGGGGCAAAAAAAAAACCCCATACCTTTTTACTACTTTGCCTTTTCCCTTTAAAAAAACCCCAGAAAATAGACCCGGGGAAAAGACATAAAAAAAGCCAGAAAAGATTAACTGGGGGAAAAAAAAAATAAAATCTTGGGTAGAAAATTTTTTTGGGGGAAAAATTTTTTTTCTTTTGTTTTTTATCCCCCTTTTTTTCCCCTCTCCCTTTTCTCTTCCCCCTATCTCTTCTTTTTCCCTTTTTTTTTAAATTTTAGGGGAGGAAGGGGGGTAATGAGGATAAAAGGGAGGAAAAGGGTAAAGGAAAAAAATATGATGAAAAATGGGAGAAGGAGGGGAGGGAAAGGGGTTCCAATTTTTTTTAGAAAGGCAACACATTGGAAAAAAAGACCCCAAAAAGGGTTCATTAAAGAATATAGCAGTTAAAAACTTTAATTCCTTATTAGCCCCCCGAAGATTATTATGGAAAAAGGAAGGGGAAAATAAAAAGAAAAGGGCATATAAGGAAGGGAAAAAATGTTGCCCTTACTTAAAAAAGTGAGTTACTTTTGCCGGTTTATGGGGGGGGGATTAAAAGAAAAAAATTAAAAAGGGGGAAAAAAAAAAAAAAAATTTTTTCCCCCCCCCCTTTTTTTCCCCCCCCCCAAAAAACCCAAAACCCCCCCCAAAAAAAAAAACCCCCCGGATTTGGCCCCGGGGAAGGGGGGAAAAAGGGGAGGAAAGGGGGAAAAGGGGGGGGAAAAAAAAAAAAGGGGGGGGGGGAGGGGAAAAAAAAAAAGAAAAAGGGGGGGGGGGGAAAAAAAAAGGGGGGCCGGGGGTTTTTTCCCCAAAAAGGAAAAAACCCCCTTAAAGGGGTTTTCCCCCCCAACCCCCCCCCCCTTTTTTTTTTTTTTTTTTTCAATTTAAAAAATTTTTTTTGGGGGGGGGGGGAGAAGGGAAAAAAAAAAAAAAAAGGGAAAAAAAAAAAGGGGGGGGGAAAAAAATTAAAATTAAACCCCCCCTTTTAAAAAAATTTTTTTTTTGGGGGGGGGGGGGGGGAAAGGGGGGGTTTAAAAAAAAAAAAAAACAACCCGGGGGCCCCCGGGCCCCAAAAAAAAGGGGGGGGAAATTTTAAAAAAAAAATTTAAAAAAAACCCCCCTTTTTTTTTTTTTTTCCCCCCCGAAATTTTTTTAAAAAAAAAAAAAAAAAGGGGGGGCCTTTTTTGGGGGGTTTGGTTTTTGGGGAAAAAGGGGGGGGGGTGTGGGCTCTTTGGCCTTTTTTGGGGGGGGAAAAAAAAGGGAAAAAAAAAAAATTTTTTTTTTTTAAAAATTTTTGGGGGAAAAATTTTTAAAAACTACTTTTAAAAAAAAAAAAAAACCCCCTTTTTTTTTAAAAAAAAAAAAGGGAAAAAAAAAAGGGGGGGGGGGGGGTTAAAGGGGGGGGGCCAAAAAAGGGGGGAGAGATTTTAAAAAAAGGTTTTTTGGAACCTTTTTAAAAATTTTTTTTAAAGGGGGGGAAAAAACCCAAAATTTAAAAGGAAAAAAAGGGGCCCCGGGAAAAAAAAGGGGGAAAAAAACCCCAAAAACCCCCCCCGGGGGGAAAAAAAAAACCCCAAAAAAAAAAAATTCCAAAAGGGGGAAAAAAAGGGGGCCCAAAAATTTTTTCCCCGGCCCGGGGAAAAGGGGAAAAGGGGAAAAAATTTGGCCTTTTTAAAAAAAAAAGGGGGAAAAAAGGGGAAAAAAAAAGGGGGGGTTTTTAAAGAAAAGGGGGAAAAAAAAAAAAAAACCCAAAAAAGGGGCCCCCCCCCCCCCCCCCCCCCTCCCCCCCCAAAAAATTTAAAAAACCCCCCCCAAAATTTAAAAAGGGGGGGGGGGGCCCCCCCCAAAAAAAAATTTTTTTAAGGGAAAAAAAGGGGGGGGGGAAAGGGGGGGGGGGGGGGGGGGGGTTGGGGAGGGGGGGGGAAAAAAAAGGGGGGGGGGGGAAAAAAAAAAAGGAAAAAAAAAAGGGGGGGGGGGTTTTTTTTTTTAAAAAAAAAAAAAAAATTTTAAAAAAAAAAAAAAAAAAAAAACCCAAAAAAAAAACCTAAAAATTTTTAAAAATTTAAAATTTAAAAAAAAAAGGGGTTTTAAAAAAAAAAGGGGCCCCAAAAAAAAAAAAAGGGGTTTAAAAAAAAAAGGGGGGGGGGGGGGAAAAAAAAAACCGGGGGAAAAAAAACCCAAAAAAAAGGGCCCCCCAAAAAAAAAAAAAAAACCCCCCCCCCCCCCTTTAAAAATTTTTTTTTTTTTTCCCCCCTTTTTTAAAATTTTTTTTTTTTCCCCCCCTTTTTTTAATTTTTTTTAAAATTTTTGGGTTAAAGGTTTTTCCTTTTTTGGAAAAAGGGGGAAAAAGGAAAAAAAAATAATTTTAAAAAAAAAAAACCCCCCTTCCTTTTTTAAAAAAAAAAAAATTTTCCCCCCCCAAAAAATTTTTTTTTTGGGGGGGGGGACCCCCAAAAAAAAAGGAAAAATTTTTTTTTTTCCCCCCCCCCTTTTTTCCTTTTTTTTTTTTTTTTTTCCCCCCCCCCTTTTTTTTCTCTCCTCTCTCCTTTTTGGGTTTTTTTTTTCCCCCCTTTTTAAAACCCCGGGGGGGGAAAATTTTTCCCGTTTTTAAAAAAAAAACCCGCAAAAAAAACAAATTTTTTCCAAACCCCCCTCCCCTCCCAAAATTTTTTCCCCTTTTCCCCCCCTTTTTTTTTTCCCCCCCTTTTTTTTTTTTTAACCCTTTTTTTTCCCCAAAAAAAAAAAAATTTTTAAATTAAATTTTTTTTTTTTTTTAAAATTTTTTTTTTTTTTAACAAATTTTTTTTTGGGGGTTTTTTAAAATTTTTTTTTGGGGGAAAAATTCCAAAATATGTTTCTGGGTATGAATAGTCTGAATTAAATTTGAACTGACCGTACCACGCTTCGTTTAGAAGTCTGGATTATATTCAACTGCAGATGGTACTTGCTCTGCTGAATCAGACCATGTTCCCTGTTTCATTTTATGAAATAAAATGCAGTATATGAGCTAGCACAACGTAGTACCGGTCTATCAATGACAGACTGTGTGTATAAAGGTTCTGTAAGCTGCACAGATGCCCTTGTTGTGAATACTTACAACATATTTTTCTCTCTGTCTCCCTCTCTCTCTCTCTCTCTCTCTCTCTCTCTCTCTCTCTCTCTCTCTCTCTCTCTCTCTCTCTCTCTCTCTCTCTCTCTCTCTCTCTCTTTCTATCTTTCTCTCTTTCTCTCTCCGTCTCCCTGTAGATTTTGTCTCAGGGCGTGAATCGATCTTGCCCTTGTTTGAGAAAGACACTGCCGAGTGCCGAACCAGACTAGCAAAAAGAGACTATTTTTATCAGTTATCCGACCAACTCCCACTCTCAATATATCATTATACATAAGGCCACCCGGTATTTTGTGGGTTGTAGTCAGTACTCATTTTACAAGTCTTATCAGTATGCAGTACCCTCCATATATTGCATTCAACCTCTCTTGCTATGACTTATTTCTTTTTCTATTCTTCTTTGTCTTTCTCAATCTCTTTCTATCTTTCTTCTTCTTTTTATCTATCTATCTCTCTCTCTCTTGTGTATGTGGTTTACGGAAGATGGTCGATAGCTCATCGCTTCCTGCATCATTCTTCTGGTGCTGTTTCACTTCGCATGCATGTAGTATAGATCTTGTTCAATCTTTTTAATTTCAAGTATATCCTAGTCACTCTCTCTCTCTCTCTCCCTCTCTCCCTCTCTCTCTCTCTCTCCCCCTCTCTCTCTCCCTCTCTCAGCTTCTAATCCTCAATGTATTTCTCTCCATATTTTATTCTCTCCCATGCAACGCAGTATTCGTACAACATTTTATCTTTTGCAAGTGACACACATACCATTGTGTCAAAACTACACATCATATTAATGTGGGCGATATATCTCATCTTGCGCATGTGTATTGTTAGAGCTGAGTAGATTATGTACTATAATTATATGCTAGTTCTATGGATGACTAGGTCAGATCACGCTTGCTAGTGGTTATATCTCACGGCTCACCAACATAACAATGCATGTGTTATAGCTCATTCATGGGTTTGCTATTCGTGATTATCTAGCACGCATGATGATTTAAATTGTCTGGTCAAGAAAGAGCAGGTAGTATCTAGTATTATAATAGTAGACAGTATCTAGACAGTGTCTAGTATAATGGTAGACAGTATCTAGACAGTGTCTAGTATAATGGTAGACAGTATCTAGACAGTGTCTAGTATAATGGTAGACAGTATCTAGACAGTGTCTAGTATAATGGTAGACAGTGTCTAGACAGTGTCTAGTATAATGGTAGACAGTGTCTAGTAAAATGGTAGACAGTGTCTAGTAAAATGGTCGACAGTGTCTAGTATAATGGTAGACATGAACGATAGACGAGACCTGAGCTAATTGATACACAAGTTCAGAAGAAGTTTCTGAATTTAATTCTACGTTTCCTAGTTCATGTCGCGTCGTACACTGTGCAGAGAGCTGAGGGATTGAAAGAAAACGGTCAGTCCCGGAAAGATATGTAGAAAGAGAGCGAGAGAGAGAGAGGGAGCGAGAGAGAGAGAGAGAGATAGGAAATCGCTTAAGACAATAATTATTTCCTTTCTTTAAAGTCAGAGAAAATTAACCCTCACCCCTATAACCCCTTGAGAGAGCTAATATTTATGGGTGGAGATAGAATTATCTCCCCCTATTTTCTCAGTAACTATAGTAGGTAGAAATTCCGGAAAAGTTGGATACATCCCCAAATTATTTCAGCTATCAGACAAACTAATAATATTTACTATTCATTGAGCCTAAGCATGATTTTAGAATTGCCTAATTAGGTCCTTGTAGGAGGTGTTGATGACACTTGCCCTACAGTGATATCAAATTTCTTGGTTTCGAGCGTCTCTCCTTTATCTTTCGTATCACTCTCTCGCGGTAATTCTCCGAATCCGACCAAGGAGGGGCGTGTAGTAATTGGGTGTTAGGAAAGATAATGGCATACTGGCTAAAAAATTTCCAAAAATTCAACTATTATTAGTAATGATAGACAAGTTTCACATGATTTGATTTTGAAAAAAAAATTACAGAATTCTGTATACAAATGTGTTAAAAGTCATATGCGTCATTTTTAAAGTAGATCTTGGGAAGTTGATGAAGTTTAGTACTTTATGTGAGGCGGAGACAAATCGATCTCCTCCCACAGGGATAAGGGTTAAAGAGACATAATGAAGTAATACTGGTACAGAAATGACGAAATGTTTCTTAAGTTGTGGTCTTGGCCTGGCCGACATAATGTCATCTAGTTCTTCTCTCTATCTCTCTATCTCTATTTCTCTCTCTCTCTCGCTCTTTTTTCAGACTGTATTTTTAGTTTTTGTCCTTATTCTATTTTCCAGACTCACGACTGTTCACTTAGCTTCTCCCTTTGCCCGTTCACTCCATCACCATCTCTCTCTCTCTCTCTCTCTCTCTCTCTCTCTCTCTCTCTCTCTCTCTCCCTTTCTCTCTCTAGCGGATATATTTACTATATAATGTACCGTTACATGATACCCATCGACTAATGTTTTACCACTATTAAGTAGTGTTATATGAAGGAGTACGAGGGGGTGCAAGTCTGAATGTGAGAATGAGCTGCTACTTCTTCTTTCTCTTCATAGTTGAAGTTGACGACTCCAGATTTGAGTTCATTGGCCTTCTGTCTATTTGTAAAGTTTTAATGCTCCATATTATTTCAACCCTATAGCTCCCTTGATCAGATTGATGTTTCCACCTGGCATGCCCCTCATCCACTCACCCCCATTTCGTGCCCCCCCTTTCGTGGCAGCTGTGCAGCTCACTATGACGTCATACAAGAAACACCTGCAACCCACTCCTGGGCTATTATTTAGGTGCCGGCAGGCACCTCCGACCCGAAGAAAACAGCAAAAAACGAAAAAAAGAAAAAAAAATTTTTTGCCCTTGCACAAAAACCCAAAAATGCCGGCCCTATTAAGAACAAAGAAAGGTCTTTTTTTTGGGGGGGGGGGGGGGCAAAAAACATGTCAACGATTGTGGCCACACCGTTTGAGATATCGACTTGAAATTTTGTAGGCATGTTCTTGTAGTATTCCTTTGTGTCATGACGTTGGCGGATTTTTGAATTTTTAATTAATTAATTAATTATAGGTAATTAAAAATGGTGCAAGGGCACCGTGCCCTTGCACATTGCGTGTTCTGTCCCTTGCACCGCGCCCTTGCACCAAATTCTATTTTCCGTTCTGCTTAAAATATCGACTTGAAACTTTGTAGGAATGTTCTTCAATCATAAAAGATGATGTTCGAAAAGTGGGAATAGTCAAAATTAATTAATTAGTTAGTTAGAGCCGTGCAAAAAATGGAATTTGGTGCAAGGGCAGGCAATGTGCAAGGGCAAATGGTGCAAGGGCAGCCCTTGCACCAATTTTATGATCGAACTGTGTCCACACCGTTTAATATTTTGACACGAAACTTTCTATGCATGTTCTAGTAGCATAACTACGAGTACTAGAAGAGCCGTATGATTAATATATCAATTAGGTAATTAATTATAGGCAAATTAATCAAAATTTGCCCTTGCACAATTTGTGCAAATTTCCCCTGAACATGTGCCCTTGCACCATTTTGTTTGCCCATGCACTAAATTATATTTTCCGTTCTGCTTAAAATATCGACTTGAAACTTTCTAGGAATGTTCTTCATGCATAAAACATATAATATAATCTACAGAAAGTGGGAATAGTCAAAATTAATTAATTAATTACTTAGAGATTAATTTTGGGGTGGCCCCTGCACAATTTTGGCAAATTTGATATTCAAACTTTGAGCCTTTGTGAAAGTAATGAAAATTATTTATTTCAGGTTATGATGAACAATAAGCTATAAAAACGCCCCTTTTTGTTACACAAGCCTGTGTTTGGTATCGAAGACACCTCACACTCTGTCGCCGGGCGACCTTAGCGTGCACACGCTGGCAAGGGGTAACTTCGTAACCAAAGCCTGTGCATTGTGCATAATGAAATGGATAAATTTTCATCCAGTTGCTGGCGATAGAACTCGATAGAGTTCGATTGATTTACCATGACAACGGAGTTGGTTACCATACTAACCAGAGAATTCGTTGTAAAATAGTCCTTTCTTGCTATAAACTCGGCCTTTAGATAGAAAATTGATTTTATTCTACTCGCACTAATGCAAGGGCATTTCACAGTTTGGTGCCGTTATTTTTGTCTCTATTTTTAATAGGATTTTGGGGTTAGACTGAAAGTATGGGATCATTTGAGAAGTAGTGAAGATTTGAAAATGTTAGCAACTTCGGGTCGGACGAGGGGAAGCTTGCCTTTTGCGAACATAATACTACAGTAATAATACATGCCTCTTATAAACTCGTAATAATACAGTTTTTGAAATACAACGTGTGCCCCCCCCCCCCCCGTGGTCCACAATGTTGTTAATTCTCACATACCAATATAATGTAGGCAATTATCCTAAAAAATCAGTCATGACATGCCCATATATGGCTATCAGGCTCTTCTCCAGGCTCTACATGCCCATATATGGCAATTAGGTTTGATTACAGGCTCTACGTTGTTCACACTGGCGGCAGCTAAATTTTCTGAGAACTCTTTTTCTATCACATTGTCACTTAATTAGCTTGGCTGCTGCTGCTTCTTCAGCTACTGCAAGCTTGGCTGAAGTTATTTTATTTTCATCTAGGTAACTCTAATTCACCCTTATTACGTGTTGGAGAAACTAATTCAATTCTTGGCAGAATGCTTTTCTGACTGTTGTCACGCCTTCTGCCCGATGAGACAACTTGTGTTAGTCCGCCCTGTTAGACAACATGTTACCACCACTTTCTGGGTAGTAGTGAAGAGTGGAGTTTGAGCTGAACAAGACTTTGTTGGTCTAACGTGTGCCCCTAATTCCTTCTAAGATCCAAATTTTAACTCTCTTTTTTTTCAACTGTTTAACCTCGCCTTGTCGATATGCAAGGTTTCTAGGTTTTCTGGTGGTCAGCCAAAGAAGCAAAAAATAGCTGCACAGCGTAGAGAAGCAAAAAAGAGAGATAGAAAGAGAAAGAGAGAACTGGAGGGAATGAGGCTGGCAGACACTATAGTAGCAGCTGTTCGTTTCTTGAAAAGGCCGTGAATTAGAGTAATTAATTACTCGCTTGTGTTTCCCTCTACCATGCAGCTTTAGAGAGAGAGAGAGAGATAGAAAGAGATAGACAAAGAGACATATATAAGAGAGAGAGAGAGAGGTAGAAGGCACTGTAGAAGCTGGTTGCACTTTAGCGTGCACTGTATCTGCAGCACCAAAGACAGAGCTCTGTCTACAGAGTGATGGAGGTGGATAGACAGAAACCTAATGAGACGGAAACATACTTGTGCATTGGCGTCACGCGTGAGAGAGACAGATATCAGTTCTCTATGATATAGCCCACATCTTGTGACACTGCTACTGTGCAGTTGGCAATCAGTGGTTCCAATTGTCACCCGTTGTCCGTCTGGTCGTGATAATTAACTGCAACTTGAATTTCACAGCTTTTAACTTATATGACAGCCCCGCCCAAACTAAAAGTCTCTCTCTCTCTCTCTCTCTCTCTCTCTCTCTCTCTCTCTCTCTCTCTCTCTCTCTCTCTCTCTCTCCCTCTCTCTCTCTCTCTCTCTCTCTCTCTCTCTCTCTCTCTCTCTCTTCTATTTAGCCGGAAGCGTTCAGGGGATGATATCATCTTTCTACTATGATCTCTTCTGTCACTTTCTCATCCCTGATGGTATAACGAGGTTGTTGTTCAATTGGTTTGTGGTGGATTCATAGTTACTATCAAATTTCAGACTTACTGATTTGATAACATGGTGTCGTCATTGACTTTTTATAGATGTGATGGAACACCACTTCATGACGAATCGTTTGTTGCCTTGGTTTTGTATAATGTACTAATCGATGAATAGCAAATATTATGCGATCGTTTATCAACTGAATAAATAATAATAAAAGTAAAATCTAGATCGTAATCGAGTCCGTTAGAGAATTTCTGTATTTATAATTAGAGAGATGATGAAAAAAAGATGGGAGAGACAAAATAATTGAGTGAGAAGCAATTGCCATTCGCAAATCAATTCTGATTTCATCGCCTTTTAGAAACGTTAGGCTAGCAATATTAGGACTAATTTCTCTTTTTTTCTCTATTTCTCTCTCTATCTCTCCTTCTCTCCTTCTCTCTCTCTCTCTCTCTCTCTCTCTCTCTATCTCTCTCTCTCTCTCTCTCTCTCTCTCTCTCTCTCTCTCTCTCTCTCTCTCTCCCATCTTAATTTTGTGACTTTTGTCCGTTTGTTTACACCCAATCGTGTGACCAGTTTACTGATTGCCAGCTAACATGTTAAATTGACTATCGCCTGTTACCACCAGTCAATTGTAACACATAACTTAGCATATGTCAACTAATTTATTACCAACTCAGTCATATGTTATCTCAGCACTTTTAATTACAAGCAGCTATATGAGTGAACTATATGTTCCAATATATTTCCACCTGTTTCGTAAAACTATATTTATCCTTTATCTTAGCATCCTTAGTCTCATATTTTACGTCATAGTGTTCCCTTCCTTAGCTAAACTTAGCATATGATATGATATTCTCATGGTATGTTATATGATGATCATGAACTATCCTCTTAATTTGATCGATACGAATCGTATCGATCCTACATACGAAGGTAGAAAGAGAGGGAGAAAGAGAGAAAGGAGAAAAAGAATTGGAGAGAGATGTCAGATATAGAAAGAGAGTAGAAAGAGAGAGATGGTCAGCTAGATATATTCAAAATCATGTGGTTATCATACGGTTATTATATTAGCTTGTATATATCGAATTTAAAGTGACACGTTTAAACATTTCGATCGCTATATAATATCATTATATATTACTCATCCAAACTCAGTTTTCGTTTATCCCCATCCCTTCAGCTCCCTTGTTGTTTTCTTAGAGAGAGAGAGAGAGAGAGAGAGAGAGACACTACATCTCCATGTTCATGTTGGTTTTATTCCCTCCCGATATAGTTAATGTGTTCCTTATTCTTGGTGTGTGGTCGCTATGGATGATGTCTCGAACTATAGAACATTGAGAACAAGAAGAAGATGCAGGAACCTTCTAGAAGGAGTGATTAGTTAATTAGTTAATAAGTTAATTAGTTAGATGTGCTAGCTGTTCACCGCAGAAAGACATATACCCGTCTTGTTCATTAGTACACGTGCGTTCTCTCTTATTGCTGTACTGCATATATATTCCAAAGGTCATCTGTGCAAGAGGATTGATTCTGGAGGCCTATTCTGCAAATAATTGATTTCTAAATCAGTTGGTATTATTAAACACAGAGTATGATGGTTTTGTAATATACATATGTACCCGGAAATAGAATGCGAATATCAAATCAGTTGGCATAATATGGTTTTGTTTGTTCACCCCAAATGTGATAACAGCTCAGGGTGTTATTGTTAAGTTGCTGACGTACAAGATTGCCACACCCCGCACTAACAATCACGATACATCTTGAAACACATTATTTCTTATCATTCTCCTTTTTATGCTGGTCCATTTTGTCTCTTTTTATACCGTGCCATCCTTCCTCTGCCATTTTGTCTCTTTCTCTCTGAACTTTCTCTTTCTCTCTGAACTTTCTCTTTCGCTCGCTCTTTTGTACAGGGCAACCTCATGAAACAAACCGGCTGATAATATAGCGGTGATAGATGTGCAGTTGCAACTTTGGTCATTACCCACCTCGCGACTAATAGATGAGCCTTCAGATGTGTTGTAAAAGCGGATATTTCATCTAAAATATTTGAAAGTTGGATATATTCTCCCTCCTTCATATTATATCGGTGTATCTCTCTACGTTATACTATGTATGCTGATATTGAGTAGCTCTTTTCTAACCGACCATGGTCCTTAGTGTGGGAGAATAGAGATCGAGACCAAGGTCGACATTTAGATCCTAAAAGAGAAATATATCTTTCATATAATATCGATATGATGCAGTTGCTTCTCTAGTGATGGCCAGTTACACGTGATCATCATTATTAGATTGGAATATCATGTACCTTCCTGTAAATATTATTACACGATCCTAGTTCAAAGTCAGGCAAACATTTTGGGCTCCGATACTTTCCAAATTACTCCTACATCTTTTGGATTCAGTGTAATTTTAAAAACTTCTCCAACATTCGTTCCCCCGTACTTTCATTTTAACTTCATATTTACGCCTTTTTTAGCCACGTCAAGGGCGTGCAATATTCTTTCATAATGTGGTCTGGGTCACTTTGTTCTTTTTGAACTGTCTCGCTTTGTTTCTGCTCCCCTCTTTCTCTCTGTCTCCCCCCTCTCTCTCTCTCTGTCTCCCTCTTTCTCTCTCTCTCTCTCTCTCTCTCTCTCTCTCTCTCTGCCCCGGTTTCCAGGCTGGTCCGGCCAAATTCCAAGCAACCTCCGAAGTGGTAAACACTACTTAAAGGCGGGGGCAATGATTAAGGTTAATTAATTTCCTGACTAAAACACAGGCGGACTAATTAAATAATTTACCGAGCTGACTCCTTCACACAGACTGCGTGTGTGAATTTAAGCCATTGTAAATTCATTTTGTCCTTCAAGGTGTGTGTGTGAACACAATCGCCGTAAAGATTTTAATATTTGCCTTGTACCTCAATCGAAAAAGCTACCTTTGATCGGCCCAAATTCCCTTTGATCTCCTTCAATGAGCTGATGAATTACAATGATATTCGTCTCTATTTCTCTCTCTCTCTCCCTCTCTATTTCTCTCTCTGTCTCGATCACTCACTATCTTTCTCTCTATCTCTCTCACTCTCCATCTCTCTATTTCTCTCTGTAAATTCGTGTCTCTTTACAACCCCCCATGCTGGCATCAATTCATGTTGTGGTGCATCAAAATCAAGTACAACCAAGCATGAGAACATTTACGTGTATGTTGTTGCGTTCTCTGTTTTTATTTTCTCTCTTTCTCTCTCTCTCTCTCTCTCTCTCTCTCTCTCTCTCTCTCTCTCTCTTTCTCTCTCTCTCTCTCTCTCTCTCTCTCTCTCTCTCTCTCTCTCTCACTCTCTCCCTCTCTATAGCTCTCTCTCACTCTCTAAAGCTCTTTTATATCTTGTGGATATATATACCCCTGCGTCTGGTGCATTTTCTTTGTCTACAACTATATTGTTCGACCCTCGACACTGTGTTCTGTAGCAAACGGTGGTTATACGTTGTACTAGAATAGTTTGCCGTCAATATACCTGACTCCTTTGGGGAACCGAGGTACACGGTATTATAATTCGGGGAAATCGATCAGTCCGGTAAATCGATTGGATCGATCTAGGACATTCTGGAATAGATTAGATTGACGCACTCTACACTCATTATACGTCATTCGCATAACAGCAGCCATATATGCTGACGTATCATCTTCTAATATATGTACATGCCATTGTGTGTTATCCCAGACCTATATTATAATTGTTCACCTCTGGCTGCTCAATACCGTCACAGATCGGCAAAAGCTTTCAAGGGTTACAATAACGCCGTGAACACCGCCAGTAGTCCATATCGAACTGCCGCTACTCTGCAATCTCCCCCTTTCTAAGATTATATCCGCTAAGTACTACTTAGCGGATATTTCCCGTCACGCTATTAAGTACTCTCTTTGAATAGACCGCTATACCTCCTCACTTAGCGCTCTTATCCCTCAATCAGCTGCATTCTAGTACGGCGTTTTTGCTAAAAGGAGACATTTTAGGGACTTGGCTATTTGACAGAGGGAGAGATAGGGGAGAGGTATAGAGAGAGGGAGAGAGAGCTAGCTAGTATGTGAGCAAGTATGATCTATACGTTCATGCTCTAAAGTGGCTGCAATTCCGGCGGACGATTGCTGCATGATAAGACTGAATGTCATCATTCAAATCTCTCTATCATTCTCTCCTTCCATCTTTCCTCCTCCCTCTCCCCTCTCTCCCCCTCATTCTAGCAATGAATATCTAGCTCTAACATTTCTCTCCCTTTGCTCTGCTATGATATGATCTCAGCAAACATTGATTCTGATATCTTGATACATTTCTAGTTGTCTTGACAACCTAACTAAACATTTCTAGTTGCCTTGACAACCTAACCCTCAATGAAAACTCCTGTTTAGCAAGCTATACGACGTGGTCTATGAGTTGCGGCGTACTGGCCTCACACCTCCCCAACCAGACCCTACACAACCTCCTCTCATCCTCCTCCTCCTCCTCCTCTCCACCAGAATCCCCATCATCAGACAGAATTACCAACAACGTCGTGACGTCATCACGTCACCGTGACAACGATATGACGTCACCAATGACATCACCAGCTGTATCAATGTTTAGCTCCCAACTGTACGGTGACGGTGGTCTGACAATCAGTTTCAATGGTAACGCCTCAGATCTCCACCCTCTTCAAGTGAAGAGACGGATCAAGGATAGGAGGCACAGCATGGACCTCCAGAGTCTGACCACGGGTGGGTTTGTTCCGTTTCAACCCGAGGTGATGGTATCCTCCCGGAGGTCATCACTCACTGAGGGGTGTGGGAATTCTAAGAAACTGTTTAGTGATGAAGAGATAGACCGGTTATCTGCTCTGTACTCCAGTAACTTTGATCCCAAGAAATCTCCTCCAAAACGCAGGGTTGATGATCTAGCTGCCAGGTTGGGTGTGACCCAAGTTGAGGCGTTGAGGGAGGTTGATGATGAGGGCATCAAGATGAGCAGGAGTGATTCTGATTTGTTCCGGCGACGAGCGAGCGTTCCTGGACCTTGATAGAGATGAAGAGAACTGGGTTGTTTTATGACTCTTTTGGGAGACAATTATTGTGATTGGACAGTAGTCAAGGATGGATTTGGGAGAGATGGACTATAGTTTTGGTGGTGATTTGGAATGTTTTGGTTTTGGGTAAGACAGAATCTGTCTGACAGATTTATATTTTGGGCTGTGCCGTGTATATATATTAATCAGAGTAATTTAACAATTCGACCCTCTCAGTGCTGTTGGACCACTAAAGTTCAGTTATAATAATTATATTGCTAATTACCTATTTCCACTCATGAATTAAAAAGTATGAGTGTGTTATAACACAAAAGTGCTGAAATTATTCATCATGCTGTTAAATGCGGAGCTGTGTTCATATTTTAGCGATTACCTTAAAAACGTCTGTGTAATGTATGTGTTAAAGATTGTGTAGAAAAGTTGAAATATGATTTTACATATTTGAAAACCTGATGAGTTTTTGGTATTAAAAAAATTAAAACCGACCAATGACGGAGTTCTCGTTTCATATTTAGTTCCTCCATTCATTCCAACTCGAGTAACTAGAAAGAAGTTATGAAAGTGTGTGCTAACCAGCACACATTTCATCACTTTCATGTTTTATTCCATCAGAAGTTATCAACTTCTTCCCCTGCCTTGATAATATGTTAACTTCATTAGTTATTCAAAACATTCCGCCAACGTCTCACTTCCATTGGCACCCTGGTCAGTATGGACAACTGATATAATAGAGGAAAATATATCTTCTTCGGAAAACACTCTGTGGAACTGACATGGTTTGTCTCTCCTTGTCTCTTGCTCCACCACCACACCCAAAAAAGAGAGAGAGAGAGGAGAGAGAAGAGAGAAGAGAGCGAGAGAGAGAGAGAGAGAGAGAGAGAAAACAAAAAAAAAACAGAGAGAGAGAGAGAGGATGAGTAGAGCGAGAGACAGAGAGAGAGAGAGAGATGAGAGAGAGAGAGAAAGAGAGAGAGAGAGAGAAGAGAGATACGAGAGAGCGAGAGTAGAAAGGAGAGATCTTCTCTCTCTCTTTTTTTTTTTTCGTCTCTCACTCTCACTCTCTCTTTCCCCCTCTCTCCCCTTCCCCCTCTCTCTTCACTCCTCCTCTCCCTCCCTCTCTCTCTGAACAAAGTGTTCACACATTCGCAGCTATACTAATTGTACTTACAATTAATGTTCCTACCTCTGGTTTTCTCGCGCCCGTACACAACCTGCTTTTACCTTCACATATAATAATTGTTGTACACAAGAGCTTTTAATAGCATATAATATGATTATGTGCATATTATAATCTAAAGAATATATAATGGCCATATATAGCTAATCTCGAATGGCAATATTATTTCCGTCGTTTCCGTACTGTCCGTTTAGAAATGGCATATACATTTTAATACAGCTCACTCTTCTTATTCAGTGAGCCTATGTTTTATACTTCTCCACATTGTTCTTCTCTCAGCGTGTATATAACCTGTCAGAGCATTGGCCTGACAGTGTGTTTGTTGCGTTTACTTAGTATAAACTATGTCTACTTGGATACCACTTGCCATATATATATCTAACTTCTTACTTTTAGAACCCCTACTTCACATGGAACTATGACGCGGAAGACCAGCTCTAATTCTCCTCCTAACTACCCTCCTGCTTCTCCATCACGGGGTCTCAGCACGGGGCAGGGGTGGTGGCCGGGGCTCCAGGGGCAGGTATGGAGGTGGAGGGGGTTCCGGTGTAGGGGAGGTCCTTGAAGTGATCATGTACATTATACTGGGTGTTATCGGGGTAGTGTTCCTCTGTTTCTGTTGCAAGTTTTGTGTGGAGGCGTTGGATGAGGCAGTTCCTGATGATCCAGTACCTCCTGTAGATGGAGAGGGAGAGGAAGAGAAGGAAGAAGGAGATAAGGAAGAAGAGGAGGGTACGGGCCTGTTGGCAGATAGCTGCTCCAGTCCAAGAAACACAACCTCCACCTCCACAGGGACACTGGACGTGGGTTCCAAGTGATGGATCTACCATGCCGCCAAGTGCACCGCCAAGTGGTTATGCGCCGCCAAGTGGTTATGCACCGCCGATTTGTTATGGGCAACCGGGTTATGTACCGCCTCCATCAGGTGGTTACGGACCGCCACCGCCGAGTGGTTATGCACAACCGCCGATTGGTTATGCACCGCCAATTGGTTATGGGCAACCGGGTTATGTACCGCCGCCTCCATCAGGTGGTTACGGACCGCCACCGCCGATTGGTTCTGCACCACCACTAGAAATGTACCCTCCAGGCATACAACTGGACGGACACAACGATGTTCCTCCACCTTTTACACAACTACCAAGTTGTAGTGGCGAACAACCCCCTGTCTCAGGTGACGGCCAACCTGGAATCTCACAAATATCTTCTGATGCTGAAGGTCCGCCATCTACTGATAACCGTCCTGATAACCCTCCTCCATCATACGGTGAATACTTTGGAGGTGGACAGAGAATTTGATTTGTTTGGTAACGGACAGAGAAGTTAATTTGTTTGGTGTTACACTGTAACGAACTTGAAGCGCTGTAAAACCTGTTAAAAAACGGGAATGACAGTTATAATTTGTATAGAGTTTTAGATATAAAATATGGTTAGTATTGAGCTATATATTTTGTTTTTCTAACCCTATAAACTATCTATTTTAATAAAACTGGTTCATAATTATTTAGAAGCGGAAGTGTCCGAAAATAATCATAATCACTCATTCCCCTCTTTTACAATAATTGGCATACTTCCACCTTCAAAAAGATGATCATTTTAAAATTATCTAAACATGATTTACCTCCAAATTACACATAGAAATTTGGCCTAAAAATAGCATGACAAAGAGAGAACGTGTGTCAAGCTGTTGTTGGTAAAAATTGTTTAAATGTTTTACAACACCTTCTGGGCTGTTTGTAATTGCTCAGTTTGGTCAGATCAAAGCGTATAGCTGTGCTATCTCTCTCTCTCTCTCTCTCTCTCTCTCTCTCTCTCTCTCTCTCTCTCTCTCTCTCTCTCTCTCTCTCTCTTCCTGCTTCTCATTACTGTTGATAAAGTTACCAATGCTAAAACTGTCTCCCTCTGTGATATATGGGTGGGGACAGTGCGTTGTAGACTGCTAGGCTGCCAGCTGCTACTGCAATGTTATCAACTCTCTCTCTCTCTCTCTCTAGACTGTGCAGATCTTGCCAGCTGTTGATTGTATCTATCTCTTCATTACTATTAGCTTGTTATTTCTCTCTCTCTCTTTCTCTCTCTCTATCTCTTTCTCTCTTTCTCTCTTTCTCTCTCTCTCTTTCTCTCTTTCTCTCTTTAGAGAGATCATTTCACCCAATTCTGCTTTTGGTTTGTACCATCTGCACATCCTCCTCCAACCGTATAATCTTCTAAACTGTTTCAATAATTTGCCTTGACCCTCTCTTCGTGACAAAACAAGTTGATTTGTTGTTACTCAACAAGTTTACGCATGGCTCCAGTCGACCCTGATACTACTCGTAACACGGGTTCATCAAGTCTTCATCAGTGGGGTAGAAACCAGAGGTTCCTGATGTCACATGACCTGAAATCTTCCTCTCTGGTTTGGAAATCGACATCTTCAACTGCGGGATTGGATGTTTTGATAAAGGAGCAACTAAAAGAGGGATCGGTGTGTGGCCATCGTCAGAGAGTACAGAATTCAAAATCACCGCGTCGCCATCCCGGTAGAAAATTTGTTCAGAACTCAGAGCAAGGAAAGACAACTAAACCTCGACATAACCACAGTAGATCTCAGCAGAGAATTGTACCCTCCTCTCAGCCTTCAATCCGAGCGAAAAGTCCTAAAAAAGTGCCCCGCTCTAAGAAAATTAAATTGCACGAGAACCATGGCTCCAACAAAGTTGTTCCCCACCAAGATAATAACAGAGTGACATGTAATCGCGGGGATCAAAACCGGGACACAAAGCGGCAAACTGAACCCAATAATATGATGGTAAAACACGCTGAGTTACGAAAACGGCGGAGTTTTCGGAAAACAGCTAAACCTGAGACGGGGACCAATCAGAAACTACCTAATCACCACTATCACGCACCTAAATTCATCCAAAAGTCTCCAAAAACAAAGTTCAGCAAAAATGATCAAAATGAGCCTGAATACCAAAATTGTCGGAATACAAAATTTAAACGGTGAGAAGTTCCATACTTTCTTAAATGTATTTGTAAGTTAGTCTCTTCCCTGTCCGTCTGTTTTATGTTAACCCTTTGAGGGCGATAGGTCATATATGACACGGTCCATTCTAGACCGTCTGGAAGGCGCTACATGATGTCTAGGTGGCTAATTTTTTGTCACAAGCTAGTTTTAGGGATTTTGAACCCAAAACCACGTCCAAATCTGCTCGGAAAATCGAAGAAATTTTTTTATGGCCCTTCTCGGGAGGCTAATTTAGGCCTTTTTTTTAAAACCCCTCTCAATTTTTTGTTTTTGAGGGGCACAAATAATCCTTTGAAGGGATAAAACTACTTGACATAACAAATCGAATGCAAAAAACCGCATCAAAAAATATTGAAAATTGAATGAGTTATTAACGTTTTAGTCGTTGTATCATATATGACTCTATCGTCCGTAAGGGAATTCTAGTAACATATGTCATTTGTGCAAAAGTATGGGTCCAATAGTCAAATTTTATGCTTTGAGGCAGTCTATAGCTATAATTTCTACAATCTTGAACGGTTTTTACTAGAAAAATACCCCAAATTCTTCATTTTGTATCATATATGACTCTATCGTCCCAATTGGTATATTCTCCAAAAACATCCATAACTCGGGCTAGAAAAGGAGCTAAGAGTCAAATCAGGGCACTAAACTATGTAGAATCATCGCATTAGTGGGGGTAGAGCACATATTTAGGTCGCTATCTTGCCCCCTAATTGAGATAATTGGATAATTAGCCAATTATCTGTCCCGCGCATGCTAATAAATGAAACTTTGCTTTGGGAAGGAGTTATGAGTCAAATGGGGGCACTAAAATGTGTAGAATCATCACATTAGTGGGGTTAGAGCACATATTTAGGTCTCTATCTGGACCCCTAATTGAGATAGTTGGATAATTAGCTAATTAGTTGCCCTCCAGCGCTAAAAAAATAAAATTGGCGGAGTATACAAGACAAATGGGGGCACTAAAATGTGTAAAATCGTCGCCTTAGTGGGGGCAGAGCACATAGCTGAGTTTCTATTCCCGCTCCTAATTGAGATAATTGGATATTTATTTTATACTAATTGACGGTTGCATGATGCCCCCTTTTAACCATAAACCGTGGTTTCTGGCTAATCCTGAGCTCTTTTGTTCAATCTAAGGCCATTCTAGCATCCCTTTACCCATATGTATCACCTTTAAATCGTTTTACACACTAATATAGCACTCTATACAACCCTAGACACCGCCTTCAGCTCTTTAGAACCCTCTTGCTTAATCCTAGACCTCTCATAATTTCGAGATCCATATACACCTTCCTAACCGATTTTTTTGGGATATCCTATCGCTCCTACAAGACGTTCAACCCCTAATGTACTACAGTTTCCCATTTTATTATTGGAAACACGGTTTAGATTCCCCATACATTATTTCTCCTCATCACTCTCACAATCTCATTTGCCACTAAGGAAACTTCTCATGAACTCCATCGGAAATAAAAATGATCTGTAGAAGGCGTTTAGTATGGTGTATGAGAGGTCTAGCTAGGAGTAGGATGAAGCAAGGGGGTTGTACAGAAGTCGGCGTCTAAGGTTGTATAGAGTGCTATATTATTGTGTAAAACGAGTCAAAGGTGATACAAATGGGGTAAAGGGATGCCAAAAGATCCTTAGATTGAACAAAAGAGCTCAGGATTAGCCAGAAACCACGGTATATGGTGAAAAGGGGGCATCATGCAACCGTCAATTAGCTAATTATCCAATTATCTCAATTAGGAGCGGGAATAGAAACTCAGCTATGTGCTCTGCCCCCACTAAGGCGACGATTTTACACATTTTAGTGCCCCCATTTGTCTTGTATACTCCGCCAAATTTAATTTTTTAGCGCTGGAGGGCAACTAATTAGCTAATTATCCAATTATCTCAATTAGGGGTCCAGATAGAGACCTAAATATGTGCTCTAACCCCACTAATGTGATGATTCTACACATTTTAGTGCCCCTATTTGACTCATAACTCCTTCCCAAAGCAAAGTTTCATTTATTAGCATGCGCGGGACAGATAATTGGCTAATTATCCAATTATCTCAATTAGGGGGCAAGATAGCGACCTAAATATGTGCTCTACCCCCACTAATGCGATGATTCTACATAGTTTAGTGCCCTGATTTGACTCTTAGCTCCTTTTCTAGCCCGAGTTATGGATGTTTTTGGAGAATATACCAATTGGGACGATAGAGTCATATATGATACAAAATGAAGAATTTGGGGTATTTTTCTAGTAAAAACCGTTCAAGATTGTAGAAATTATAGCTATAGACTGCCTCAAAGCATAAAATTTGACTATTGGACCCATACTTTTGCACAAATGACATTTGTTACTAGAATTCCCTTACGGACGATAGAGTCATATATGACACAGTGGGCCCAGCAAAAACTACATTTCGAAACTTCAAATTTCTTTTTCGAGGTAGTTTGTGGTAATAATATCTACTTATAAACGAAAAATTAGAAAAATCTATCGAGCCAATCCTTCTCGCCCTTAAAGGGTTAACGTTACGTAACTACGACCTGTTTGAAAGTGAGTTACTAACAATACCCTCTTTCTACAGTGGTATTGACACGCGATCTGAGACTGGCGTGATGCGACCCCTTTATTCGGGGCAAAGAACGGTATCTAGTGATAATGAGATCGCGAGGTAATTAACCGCTTTAATTGATTAATTCAAGTTTAATTTCGTCACAGGATGCCCACTTTTACCAGCTTAAATCATGATAATACCATTCACGGTGTATTTCAGGTTACACCTGTACATCAAACAGTTGGAAGGAAGGAGATCAGATGGCGGGATGGAGGTTTGTGCAGAGGACAGGATCAAATACGAGCACACTATCAGTGAGCTGAAAAATGTAAGCTAATACACATGTTATTTGTTTGTTTGTTTGTTTGTTTTTGTTTGTTGGGACGTTTTATAGAAATCCTGGTTTTAAGAATTTGTGTATTCAGAAATATCCTATCTGTCAGTTTGCCATTTAAACACTAACCCCCCCTCTCTCTCTCAGGATGTCCAGTCTCTTACTGAAGAGAAGGTATCGATATCTCGGAAGTTCTCCAGACTTCAGGATTACCTAACGACTCTTCCTACAGTGAAGGAGTACAACGATATGAAGGACCAGGTGTGTGTATGACGTCACTTTGAGAAAATGACGTCACTTTGAGAATATGACGTCACTTTGAGACAGTGCCGTGAACTGAAAATGAAACCCAGGCATTTGTTATTGCATTAATAGGGCTGACAATAGTCAATAGTGTGTATGTACACTTACAGTTCGAAGCTGTCAGCTCCGTACCAGAGAGAGATGTTTTCTGAATTCTGTCCTATCTTATTCTGAATTATTTCACCTAAACTACTAGAGCTAACATCTTGATATATTTCCAGTTATCACGGTTAACAGATGAAAATAAGGTGTTGATTGATAAACACACCAACGTCATCAATAAGGACAAATCTTCAGGTAAAACACACCGTGATTTTGGTTGCCTGGCTAGACTGTGTTTCGGGTTAGAACATAACAAGATTTTGGTGCGGGTTGCATCCTCGTCTGATAAGTGATATAGTGTCTAGCCACTTAACTTCTCAAATGAAAATTATGTTAAACCCAAGATTCGGTCTTGTTACATTCATGTTTTTAACATTCAATGGTTACATTCCTTTGTTCCTGTTTCCAGGTCCAGAAATGAAGAAACTTCAGAAGAAGTGTACGGAATTAAAGGATTCTGTGATCAAACTGGAGAAGCAGAATAACATTCTGAAAAGTCAGAATGCCGCCCAGGCAAAGCAGGAACTCCAAAAGGTGAGAGTTCTGCCAGAGCATATTGGTAGTGAGAGATGTTGGGAGGTGGTGTGAGATATTGAGTGAAGTAGCTAGAAGAGTAGTGAGGGCACTTGTCTCGTCTATGTCTCTTCATCTCTCTCTCTCTGTCATTAAATTTCTGTATGTCGTAAATAGAGGATTACTGCAATTCTGCACATGTGTCGACAATGATTTTAGTGACACAAATTCAAAGTTTGACTAATAGCACTTTCACTTTGAGTAGCTTATTGTGATCTAACTTCATCATCAAATTCGCTCAAGATAATCCATCTGAGAACTTAGTGGTGTTTTTAGTTTAGTAAAGATTTGATTTGATACGTTCTTACTTCTTGTCATGCGGTGTTATAGTTGGGGGTCTCAGAAGTCAGTAGACTTCCCTCTAGACCTCTCTTTTTAGACCTCTCTTTCTAGACCTCTGTTTCTAAAGTAACAATCTCTCTGTATATAGATTGAGCAAGACATCATTCTCTCTCCCTAGTTAAAGTAACAATCTCTCTGTATATAGATTGAGCAAGAGCGGTCCAAGATGGAGAAGAAGATAGACCAACTGAGGAAGGAGATCACGGTGCTGAGCGAACAGAAGGAATCTACCAAGGTATCTCTCTAAGTAAACAACCAATCGGAGCTCGTTATTTAGGTCACGTGACTGGTCATCAGCCAATCAGGGACCAGTATTTCCTGATTTGGTCGGTTCCTGGTATCTCTCTAAGGCTCTAACACGAGCATTGTCTTTCTTACCGCCCAAACAATGCTGTAGATTGCAACAACATCTAACTACCTCACCCTCCTCAGAATCTGGTTGGTGGGTACTACGAGAAGTTCAGCACAGAACAAGAGAAGACCCGAATATTGACTGAGAGCCTCGATAAGAGTTCTGGGGAGTGCACCGCACTGAAGTCGTCACTTACAGAACGCGAACAAGAGGTACGTTGTATGAGATTTATAGGTGGTTTTTGTTAAATAAATGGGGGGATAGTTGGTTCTGTATTATCCCCACTCCAGGTTGAGCAACTCTCTGACCATACCACGTGACCTGTGACGTCCACTGTCATATTAACCCCTCTACTTCCCAGGTCGAGCTCCTACAACAGCAACTCGCTGACTGTCAAGCGGAGCTAGAGGCAGCTCAGGAACGGGTAGTTGAAGTATCGGGTGCTCCTGAGATCCAGAATAGTAAGATATTGTTGTCTGAGTTCCATGCAGCTTATGAGGATCTTGCTAGCGTTGTTGAGGTAAGTAAATTGGTTATTAATTGAGGGTGGTAAGTGGGGTACTAATTAGTCAGTGGATTTTATTTTAACTAAAGACGGAAAAGTTTCATCTAACAGAACTCATGAAATACTGGGAGAGTTACAACAAATTCACTATAGTGTTCCAATATATATATAATCCTCTGTCAGGTTGTGCAAATGAGCGTGGCAGGCCAACAACCCGATATATCTCTACTTTTGGGCCTCCGAACTACGCCGCCATCCAGTTCCCGAGGAGAGGCATCATATGATCACCAGCTGAGTGATGTAAGTAACTGGGGGTAACCATGGTGTCAAATGGTGGTAACTAAGGGTAACTAGTCCAGGGGTTTCGGTCTTTTTTTGGGGTATCGTTGTTCGAGGGTTCCCCTGTTATCCGTATACGGGTTGTTTAGCGGATATAGAACCTAGTACAACTCCCTTCACCTCTATGTTTTTTCAGGTAAAAGAGATTCGAAGCAATATCGAGTACCTGCGAGCCCAGCTGAGCGACATGTACGCTGAGGACGTGGGAAACAGATGTCCCACACAATGATGATCATGACATCACGTTATGACGTCACAAAATAATGACGTCACACTGTGTTCAGAACAATTTGTAATTGTGCGGTGGTGTGTGCCACACACACACTCGGAAACAAAGACAGTGTTTTTGCGATTTTACCTCTTCCGTTCAAGATGATGTCAACGTAATTGTATATTTGAGTACTGCTACTACTGCAGAATAACTGTCTGTGTGATGCCTGACCCCTCTCCGTTCAGAGCGAGAAAGGGTCAGCACGTGATGTCTGACAGTAGAATAATGTAGCTCCCATATTTAGATAGATCATAGAGGAAGAAACAGGACCCTTTTCAGAGATAGTATCTTAGATACTATAATTTGTTCAGAGAGCTAGAGAGAATGTGGTCTGCAAGACAGACAGAATTAATTGGACTCTCAGTTGTTTTTCTACATTGTATCACGTTGTTTAGCCAGGAATGTTGTTAACTTGAGATAGCGTAATGTTAGAAAGTAATTTACTAATGCTAGTAATAGTAATAGACTTTTGACATGTTTTTTGAAATTTACAACTATCGTCAGTGTCCAATAAGTTGTCTAACGTACGTTTGTACCTTTCTTCGCTTTGTATATAGCGTTCAGACTACTATTTGTTATTAATTAAGAAAGTTTTGTGTGTTTCATGACAAAACAGGGCTACGGCAAAAAATAAAATGAGCTCATGGTATTTTCACGGTTGACACTTTTTGTAACGCGCCGATTATTCTAGAGTAATGTGCTGCGCGTTATAACGCCGCGCATTCTGAAATTTGAAAAAATAAAAAAGGCTTCGCAAATTTGTGGAATTTTTGGATTTCCGTTTCGATTTTGATGCTCAGCTCAGTTTTTCCTTCCTCTTGAGCTTCTTCGGAATGTTGTGAGGATTGGAAAGTGTCTGATATGTCTACTGCTTTCCTCTCAACACCTGGATCCTCTTACGACAGGTAAAAACTTACTCAAATTTGAGGGCTTCTAGTTCTCAATGGCCGGTTTCCCGTAGATCGACTTCCAAACTAACCCCTCCTATGAGTGTTTGAAGCTTAACATCAGTACCTTTACAGAAGTACAGTTCTACATCAAGACATGGCGCGTCCTAGCACACCCTCATTTCGAATCGTATCCTCCCCTGCGGCCATGAATCCCTCTCCGACGTTCACAGATGCCTTCGAAGAAGAGGAGATGTTGTTCGAGGACATCCTCTCGCCACAAAAACTAGTAAGAATTGAAGATAGTAGTGTGTACACAGCACATGTGTGTGTGTGAGATGGTGATGGTGGTCCAGGACCTAAATACAAAGTTACTAAATCTGTTTCTTCCTGACCATGAAATCAAAAGTGATTAAGGTTGTATCAATAAACTTGAATAATTAATGTTTTCTGGTAGTGGATAACTCGAACTTTTCCTGAGTAATCAACTTCTAGAAAACACAATGAATTTTACTCGACTCAGAACTATTTCTCTATCTTTAGGCTGTCCTGGACCACCCGCCGCGTTTACCGTCTGGGCGAGATATATCGGACGAACTATCCGATTACATGTTTTGTGGTACTGACTTTGTACATTTGGTAAGAAGCACAAAATAGCACACACTGTGGGGTCGGTAAGAAGCACATAAAGGTCCACTGACTTCGTGTTTTAAATTCGTCTTAGCACTTTTGTTTCTGTCTAATTGTGTTTTTAGAAGACTAACAATGGTATCCCTTCAGAGACAGCTGTCAGGGGTGTACGATCTGTCAATGGTAGTTACCCTTGATCTTGTGGTTGATACTACAGAAAGCAGTCTGGGCACGTTCGGAAACTATCTTCCAAACTTGCAGGAACTCCGGTGGGTTTTGAGAGAAATTTTAATTAATCAATTAAAAACAACACAAAAAGGAAGTATAATTGATAAAAAAATACGCTCAGTTCGTTTATTAAAATTCTCCCCAGGTTGACGGGTAGTAAAATAACCTCAGTTCGAGATTTAGGGACATCACTACACTGCTTGGAGATATTGTGGATGAGTCGGTGTGGCCTTCAGGATTTGGATGGAATTGGATCCATCGGGCAACTTAAGGTCAGAATAATTCAATCATGTCACGTCTTTAATTAGGTAGTTGATGGTAGTTTGTGGACAAACTGAAAATAGTTATTTGAGTTTTTTTGTTCTAGAAACAACCATCAACTAATTAAATCATAAACTGCATTGAGCACAGGCCGAATTTATATCAAAAATAATTTTCACAGGAGCTGTATTTGGCGTATAATGAAGTTAGTGATGTTAGTCCACTGAGTATGATAGACACCCTCCAGTTAGTGGACTTGGAGAGTAACAACATTGAAACTCTTGATCAGGTAACTAAATTATTTATAAAAGTAAAGTATCGATTAACTTGCTTTGCCTGAGCCTTTCTCACCGCGGAGTGAGAGAACATTTAAACAAGGTTCAATTTCTTTTTGAATGTACTGAATTTTGTATAACCTTGCTCCCGAGAGGGTTACTAACCCGGTTAGTGCAGTGTGGGAGTGAAATCTGTCCCTATTGCTTTTAGAAAAGGGTACCTCGTGCAGTTGAAATTACTTCAAGTAAAAAGAAGTGTACATGCTCGAGAAGCTTGTGATTTAGTGGGTGGGCTTATTAACTGCTCGTGTGTTACTTTAACATGCAGTAGTCACATGACAGATATCGCAGAGAGAGAGAGAGAGAGAGAGAGAGAGAGAAAGATTAGATCACGCAGAGAGATATGAAGTAGAGGCTTTGAAGATGTCACAGAAAATGTCTTCTGATATAAATTCTAGCCATGTAACACGTCACCTCTATTGACAGGTTGAGTTTCTGTGTATGTGCCCCACTCTGACCTCACTAAGTATCGATGGAAACCCTCTTACTCAAAACATGGTAGGGAAGTATTATATTCGCTTAGAACCTGTTTTTTGTGTGTTTTTATCCCTCTCATTGTTTTGAAGAACAGGGCGGGACTTGAACAAGAAAATTAATGAACAAGAAAATTAATAAATAATTTAGCCATTAAAATATGATAATTAAGAATGCTAAAATAACTTCATCCCCAGGCTCCCCAAGAACTAAGAAATGAGATTCAGCGAATTGTACCCCACCTCAAGTATCTAGATGATAGTCCCCTAGGGAAGGGATCTGGGGGACCTAGTGGGGGTCTATCAATGACGTCACATAGGCTGCTTGGCAACACTGGGAGTTTGTTGAGTGAAATGCAGGTATGAACGAGTTTTTATCCTTCTTTTAGTATCTCTTTCTCTTTCTAACTATCTATCTATCCCCATCCCCCTCTCGGCCTCTCCTACCTCTATCTGCTTCAGGCGGTGAGTCTCTCACTAAAAGACACAGTGTCCGGGAGTTGATCGGACTTCAGCCATTATTCGACCATCCTCCGCAGCCAGTGACCGATCAGTCTCTCCTGGACCGGGTTAGTAATTAGTCTGCATTATATCATGCAAAACAGAAACTTTTGACCCCCAGATATTTCACTAAATCAATTAATTCTATTTTGATTGCACTTAACTTTGCAGCTTTCCTTGACCCTTGATCAACTCAACCCCCTCTTACCACCGTCCACCATGTTAAAGAGAAGGATTTAAGCAATATACAATATACTAATCCCTGACACACTAGCTCGTTTAGGTGCAGCTCCTGACCACAGTTCAGATCTCACTCACGGTACAATCCTGTGTGGTCCACCCTCTAAACAGCTCCGAAGAAAAGTTACTCGCGACACTATGGAGGTGAGAACCTTTTGCCAGGCAACATATCATTCGCTAAATCTGTTTTCCACCAACACATCGTATACAATATTTCCTCTACCACGATTACTTTCGTAAGAACAATATCCTAAAAAACAACAATCTCCATGTCATGTTTGGTGGGGAGCGTGTAGGAATTACTAGTGGGTAACCATGGTGATAGCTAGGGAGAGAGTTATTTGATTTCATTTAAATACAGCTCCCTCTTGGTATATTATTCGAATATCATACTTTACCCCCCCGGCTTTTACCCCTTTAAACCCCCAAAAAAAAAATTTTAACCTGTAGAGCATTGAAATGGGCGATCTTGAATGGGTAAGGTTATTGTGAAGCACTCTTTTTAAAAAAATTGACTTTTAAAAAAAGTCACAGCTGGGCCCGTTTTTTCCACGAATTTATATTTCCCCCGATTTTACAACCACGGTAGCCCTCTTCGCCACCCACTATCACTTTCCCCTGGCAGCAGTGGCAGTATACTGTGCAACCCCAAAATCACCCCCCAAAAAGGTGTCCCTAAATATAGAACCCTCTCCCCCCGCAAAAAGCGCCACCCAAGCCCTTTGGGGGGTGGGGGCGGGGGGAAAACCAAATGAGATGTTGGCTGAGTGGAAGGACAGTAGAGAGTGGTTGACTAGGGAGCTGACAATTGATAGTCTACATGAGGAAAAGACTCAAGCTGAAAAACAGGTTGGTTGAGATTGATATTAATAATGCTAGAAATAGTTTATTCAGCAGAGACATTAAATAAAAGAAGAAACTTCTTTACCAAAATAATATTTAGAGCGGGTTGTTTTTGTATTCCCCGGGGCTTGTGTTACGTCCAAAAAAAGTAATTTTTGATTTCAGACCAGTTACGAAAATTTAATCAAAAGGGATTTATTTTCGGCAGTAGTTGTTCGTGGGGTTTGGTTTTTTTTCCTAGAACACTGGCCCTTTAAAAACCATGTCGGGGTTTTTTGTATTTTAGTTTTTTTTTTAACCCCCCCCCCTGTTTTAAATTAATTTTTGGGGGGTTTTTTTTTTGGGGAATTTTAAAAAGGGGGGGTTTTTTTGGGTTTTTTAAAATTTTAAATTTTTAAAAATTTAAAAAAAAAATTTTTTTACCCCTTTCCCCCTTTTTCCCCCCCGTTTTTCCTTTTAAAACCCGGGGGCCCTTTTAAAAAAACCCCCTTTTTCCCCCCAAAACCCCGGGGCCACAAAATGGGGGGGTTTTTTTTTCAACAATGGGGACCAACCCTTAAAATTTTAAAAACAAAAGGGGGGGGGCTTTTAAAAAAGGGGGTGGAAAAAAAATTTCCTTTAAAAAGGGGAAATTTGGGTTTAAAAAAAATCAAAAGGGTTTTAAAAAAAAACCAAAAGGGGGGTTTTAAAAAAAAAAAATAATGGGGGGCCCTAATAAAGGGGTTTTTTTAAAAAAGGTTTTTTGGGGAAAAATTTTGTAAAAAATTTAATTTTATTTAAAAACGTTATTTTTATTTGGAGGTTTTTTGGGTTTTTTTTCCCAAAAATTTTGGGGGTTTTTTTCGGGGGGGAATATGGTTTGGGAAAAGGTTTTTAACTATTCCCCCCCAGCTTCGGGTTTTTGGGGGAAAAAAAAAGGGACCAGGGAAAAGGGGGGGAAAAGCCCGGGGGAGAAAAGGGGGGGGGGAAAAAAAAAAAGGGGGGCCCCCCCCCCCCCCAAAAAAAAAAAAAAAAAAAAAAAAAGGGGGGGGGGGGGGGGGGGGGGCCCCCCCCCCCTTTTTTTTTTTTTTTTTTTTTTTTTTGGGGGGGGTTTTTTAAAAAAAAGGGGGGGGCCCCGGGGCCAAAAGGGGGGGCCCTTTTCCCCCCCCCTCTTTCCCCTCCCCCTTTTTTTTCCCCCTTTTTTTTCCCCCCCCCCCCCCCTTTTCCCCCCTTCTTTCCTTCCCCCCCTTTTTCCTCCTTCTTTTTCCCCCCTTTTCTCTCCTCCCTTTTTTCTCCTCTCTCTCTCTCCCTTTTTTCCCCCCCCTTCCCCTTTCCCCCCTCCCCCTCCCTCCCCAACCCCCCCCCTTCCTCCCTCCCTCTCCCCCTAACCTCCCCCTTTTAGCACCAAAACCCCCCAACCTTTGAAAAGAAAAAATTTTCCCCCCCCCGGGGGGGTCCCTTCCCCCTTTGGGGGGGAAAAAAAACCCCCCCCCGGGGAAGGGCGGAGGGGAAAAGGAGAAGGAGGGGAAGGGGGGAAGGGGGGGAGGAAAACTTCTCTCCCTTTACTCCTCTTCTGCCTCTGCTCTCTCTGGAAACTCCTCGCGAGGATCCGCGCTCTGCTCGTCTCTTCTCTCTCTTCCTTCTCTCTATCTCTCTCCTCTCTCTCTCCTCTCTCTTCTCTCTCTCTCTTCTCTCTATCTCTTCGATCTCTCTCTCTATCTCTCTATCTTCTCTCTCTCCTCTCTCTCTCTCTCTCTCTCTCTCTCCTGATCGCTCACACCACTATCCCATTACAGGCAAACTACGAAGCGGCACTCCGAGAACTCTCACGACCAACGACCGCCCAGCGACGCCTCTCCTCGCGACCTCCCTCCTAGCACCAGCTCAAGCCGTCTCTCGCACCACTTCGATGAAGCTGTAGAGGCTACCGTGACAACAGATAGAAAGAGAGAGGAGAGGAAGAGAGGGGATAGTGGGGGACAGAGAAGTGTGGAAAGGGTCTCTTCGGGACGAAGTGAGGGGAGAGAAGGGGAAAGGAGGACCAGGAGAGAGAGTGTAGAGAGAAGGACTGAGAGAAGGGAGAGTGTAGAGAGAAGGACTGAGAGAAGGGAGAGTGTAGAGAGAAGGACTGATAAATCTCGGGACAGTAGTAGCACACGAAGATCGTCGAAAAGAGAGAGCTCCAGTGAGCGAGGTAAACACAGTACTTCAAGAAGGTCCGGATCAAAAGAGCGGTCATCACTTGAGGGTGCTGCAGATCAAGGTGTGTTCTCAGGAAAAGGAAAATACAGGGTGGTCACAGTCGATAAGGATCAAGTAACAAAAAGTTTGGACACCGGGTTAAAACCAGTGCGACCCCAAATTGGCCGGTCCCCCGATGGAAGTGGAGCGATGAGCACGCGATTCAGGAAGATCAGGGCTTCAATTGAGGACACTGTCATGCAACAATCAACTATTGACCGGTTATACAGTGATAGAATGCCCAAACCAGGACTTCCAAGGCATGTGTCAACTCGGCCGGGGCCGGTTTAAAATTTACAGAGTATGAGTGTTGCTGTTTTTTAAAATGAGAATTATTTATTTTTCATGTGCATACAATATGTGATAGTGTATGTAACAGGATTGTTATGGAACAAAAAAACAATGCGTTTTATTCGTTCTCTCTCCCTCGTAGACTCTGTTGCCATAGTAACAACAGCTCGTAATATTGAAAGTACGGCTGTTTTCGCGCAGTCACTACGCGCGCACACATGAGCAGATGTTTGTGTGCCGCGCGTAGTAATTTCCACGATCCTGGATCAGACTCATCCGAGTGGCTGGATCAAGAGACCTGTTCCCAGTCTGTCGACTGCATGGCAATCGGATAACGAAAGTGGAAGTGCTGTAAATTAAGGCACAGCTAACCACCAGTTATGGTACGAAGGAAGAACGTGGCCTTTTGTCTCATGAGGCGTTTTAAGCGGTTTCAGTGCCTCATGATTGAATTGTTCATACGGACAGGAGACTCAACCTCGTTGCTCATGAAGCCTCATGGGATATGTCTCGTCCCCTGTCAGAGTATTGGCCAGACCCTATTGGAGAACCGCGGTCATAGCGTTGGCCAGACAGCGCAACCCAACGTTGCTTTAATGAGACCTCATGAGCTGTTTGGAGTTGGACTAGGTATGCATACGATATGACATCCCTCAGTACTCCCTCAGTACTCCTGTTCAATATAAAAGAAGAATGGTCTGTCTAGCGACCCGATCTGAGAGCCAGACACTTTTTGGGGACATAGTCAGAGTATAATGGTGGTAGTGGTAGAAAACGGAAAAGGCAGATTTTCAAAACAATAACCAGATCAAAATAGATACAATTCCATCAAGGAAAACAATACATCCAAAACAGCACCGATTCTTCATAATCCAAAAGTACATTATCAATCAGTACAACTGTTTTTCAGAACACAAAATTATCAACTCTCAGTCATCGTCAGGAAAAGGATTTGTATCCCCAGATTCATCGAACGGGTTCAACCCAGCCCCTCCCTCGTCCGCGAACGGATTTAAATCTTCATCCGGGAAAGGGTTAGTTGAGGTTTTAGCAGGGAATGGGTTAGTTGAGGTTTTAGCAGGGAATGGGTTAGTGGAAGTGGTTGGAGGAGGAGAGGGGGTGTCATCAAACGGGTTCCCTCCACCAGAGGGTGCATCTTCAGTCGAATCAAATGGGTTGAACGCAGCCTGAGGGGAGAAAGACTGACATGAGAGAGGGTCTGCTAAATTGTTTCACATCTCACACTGTCCATAGCATGAAGTCGCTGCACTAAATTAGTGACTAAACGGAAATCTCGTAGTGTGTGACATCTCCCTTCTACTTTTAAAACCCACCCATTTTTTACCTGACTAACTTGACTTATCATCTGCCAATCTGCCCAGGACTAACCGGGGGGGGGGGGGGGGGGGCACTAACCGGTTCTGAAGGTTTTGCAACGGGCAAGGTTGAAGATCGAGTGAAGGAGTTCGACTTGGCAAGCTTGGTTGGTACGAATGATTTAGCTGGAACAGAACCAGCAATAGGGAGTTGTTGTGGTGGGCTATCCGGTAACACTACCAGATCTCTCTCCTGAATGAAGATCAGGGATTTAAAAATATGTGATCAATATCTGGTTGTAAATTGCATAATTCGTGTGATGAGTGAAAATGTCATTCATTTCAACTTCGTCATTTCACTGAAATACAAAAACTGTCTGCTATATTGAACCAAGAAACAGACCAACAAACAAACCATTTTGGGTGCAGGTGGAGAGTTATCAAACACTATGGGTTCTCGGGCTGGGGGTGGTGTGGGCTGTGTGTCGCGTGTTAGGGCACGGGACCTCTCTCTAGTCTCCTGGGGGATAATATTCACTGTGTTGACAACTGCAAATCAATTGATTAATCAGTTAATTGAATGCTCGGGATATATGTAAGGACCCTCTGCATGACTAAGACTTGATTGCAATAACCTTGGGAATTACAGTCGGACCCCGATTTAGTGGCCCCCGATTTAGTGGCACCCCGATTTAGTGGCAGGATTTTCCCCCCGAGGATGCCACTAAATCGGGGTCCGACTGTAGTTACTAATCAACTCTAATTAATAGTTATGTAATACCTTGGGAATGAGTGGACGTTTAATTCGAGTTTGAGAGGAGACTGTACCATCGCTTCTGGTGTAGTTCCCCGTGTAAACACCTGAAAATATGCCTTTTGAATTAAATATGTTAAAAGATGGTTTGGTTTGAATATTTGAATGGAGAGACCTGAGACAGTGTAAGTTTGTAAATATCACCTAAAATATACCTACCTTTAGCAAAGAAATCAGCCACCGCAGTAAAGGGATCAGGTGCGTGTTCAACACTCCTAAAAAACTGCTGATCCAGGTTCTCAATATGCTCCAAGGATCGGATATGTTCTAGTGTCTGTTTGTTCTCCTGTACACACACTGGACAGTCCTCTTCTAGATCAGTCAGCTCCTCAAAACACTGGGAATCATTGTGAGAATTATAGGTCTGAGTCGAATTCACCGAATATTCCGTGACGTTTAATTTTGTTTACCTCCTCTCCCTTTGACGGACCAATCGCATATTATAGCTAACTAACCTGAACCATCTGGTTCCTTACAGTTACAGTTACAGTTTACAGTTACAGTTACAGTTACAGTTTACAGTTTACAGTTACTAACCATTTGGTGCCAGGAGTGTTTACAAAGAAGATGTACTGCAGGTAGGGACAACTTCTTAGTGCACTGTGTACATTTGTTCGTTTGAAATATCACTGGTTCCGATTTTAGACGGGAAATGTTATCTCTCATTCTCTGAAAGTGGGGGTGGGGGATTTTAATGTAACTGTGGTAGTTTGAAGACTATTCCAATCTATTAGAATCTCAAATTTCTAGATTTATTATAAATTATCCCCATTATTCAATTACTTAATTTTACTATACCTCAGCCTCACTCGAATATTTCTTCACAAGTTTATCACACTCCCCGCTCTGCTCCTCTTCCACCCCCAGATGCCGTGTTATGTAGCCCATTAGGACTGATACGGGGGTTGTGGGGCACTCTGAAAGGGTCTTCACCACCTACAGAAGAGAGATAAAACTTTGCACAATCAGACCCCGATTTACTGGGCAACCCTAGTAAAATATTTCTTCACAAGGAAGCCATTATATTTATCACCCCGGGGCTCTTTTATAAAGATTCAGGAGCCCCAGAGTCTGACAGTGACTGCAAACCAAAACACCTACCATAAGAGGTGACATGAGGTTTTTCTGTTCAATGTGTTTTAGTATCGTAGCAACATGCTCCCGACTGGTTGGGTCATCTCGTGCTGCGAAATACCTGGAGAGAGCAAGTGGAGTCAGAGGGAGAGGGGCAGAAGATATAGGGGACATGGGATAGGGTTTAGAAGGTACCGGGAGGATAAGAGTATAGAATGGTAGAAGGAGATGAGATACGTAGTCAGTGATGGCCGATAATACTAAAATACTAAATAGTTGAAGACAACCCCTGAGGTACTCACTTCAGGGCCTGTACCCATAAGGAGGAATCAGCCTGACCTCTCCGGTAACACAGGTCAACTATCCCCTGATGATTTCCATCCTCCATGAAACATTCCAATACATGACGGTACAGACCACGCTTCTCGCACAGTGTTACTATACCTTGGGGAGAAGGGGTTGAGGGATGCCTCTGGAGGGGGGGGGGGTGGTAATCTTTCACGGTACTACACGATAGGTTTAGTACTGTACTCTATGATAGAGTAAAAGTACTATTGTAGTTTTGAATGGATTTGTGATTTATTCCAAGGAACGCCCAGAGCTAGAGACTAAAGAGGGGTGATGAATGACACCCCAGTTAATTAAGTAATTACCTATTTGTAGTCGATACAACTGTAGGAGCATTAAGGCATGGTCAGCATCATAATTGGCAGTTTCATTAGTCAGCAATTCGACAACTTGATCCACTCTCCCCTCACCCTCTCTTAGATAAAGCTCGAGTAGGGTGTTATAGACCTGGGGAACGGGATTCTTACTTTATATTTTATAAGTGTTTGGTTTATATTTGTAACAAATTCTCTAGTGGTGACTGGTGGTGATGTTTTGTGAATCAGTGTTTTTACTTTAGTTGTTAATTGGAAGTTATGGACAGTTTGACTTACCTGTTGGGAGGCAGATTTTGGTGAAGTAGCGATAACTTCCTCCAAAAACTCTATCAGACGAGAGTTCCTGAAAATACCAAGGATTCAATTTAACAGAAATATCTAATACCTACGGTTTCAAAAGACCGTAAAGCTCCGAGCTCATCAACTTCGAAATCTACTTTCTAGGAAGACACCCAACTTACACAGCTCCTATACCAGTTCTCAAAATCACATGTGAGTCGCGCACAAGGGTCTACTTCTACGACGCTGACAATTTGTGGCTCACAGCGCGCTGGTTGGGAAAACTAGCGATAGCTCACTTCCTATAAAACAAACAGGATACATGTACAGCAGCAGCTGTCCCAGCTAATACTAATCACAGTTCTCAGTCTCACTTGTTCAAGAAAAGAGGAATAAATTCCTCTGGTTCAGGTCTCTCAGCGTCATCACTGCAACATAACTCTGTCAGAAAATGTGTCATTTCCTCTGGCCGATGCTCCATAAGCTGTCTGCCGTAACTCTTTATGTTAGCCTGGGGGATGGGGTGATGGGGAGGTCTTATTATAGCACACAGGGGAATTAAGAGATTATCAGTAGTGATGCGGTTTCTCATATCATTTAAGATTGTGATACAAGAGATCAGGGCTGCTGTAGAGGAACCTCAAGTTATTTGTCTTATAAGACTGTTCTCTTTGCACCGGGCCGCATGTCTACTGTTCGGGACCGCCTTCTACACCCCAAACCATCAAAATCCCGTCCTCCTTCTTCCTTCGTCCACCGTGTAGTCCTACCCTATCACCCGGACCTCTCCTCTCGACTCAAACGGACCCTCAACCGCTACAACATAGACGTCACCTTCTCTTCCTCTTCTACCCTACGGAACATCCTCATCCAGACCAAATCTTCGCCTCCTTCTGATAGTACTCCCAACTCCATCTACTCCATTCCCTGCCGCGACTGCTCATCTTTCTACGTTGGCCAGACCAAGCGACCAGTGAAAACCCGGATTAAGGAGCACGAATCTAACTTCTACAACAACTCTCTCTACAACACCGATGGGAAGATGAAATCTGCTCCTGCTATCCACGCTCGGGAATCTGGACACACCATGGACTGGAATTCTACTTCTATCCTCTCCTCTTCTTCCTCCTGCCTCAGTCTAAATCTACTGGAACAAGCGGCTATTCACACTCTTCAACCGGCGATTAACCGAACAGATAAAGTTCCTACTGTCAACCTCCAATGGACTCACCTTCTCCCCAGGATTGCTAACTCCTTCAAACCCCGACCTGCTGGCATCTCCATCAAACCTAGATCTCCCAAACCTGTTTCCTAATTCTCTTCAGCTCGGATCACCTCCTCTCCCTTCCCGTGGATCACCTCCCCCATCCCCTCCTCTCGGATCGCATCTTCCTTCTCGGATCTCATCCCTTCCTCTCTCCTCCCCTCCCCGGATCCCATATCCTCTTCTCCACTACATAAACACTTTCATTTTCATTGTTGTTATAGCTGAAGACGTCTGACATAGATCAGTCGAAAGCTCCTGTTCTTAATTGAATATTAGTACTGCAAAATCGTTGTTTCTCTTTAATCGCATGTCAGTACCTAACAACAACTTATCAACTCTACAGAAGGACACCCCGAATGAGATACAATAAAGATGTTTCGTTACCTTTTTCTTATCAACCCCTAGCTGTTTTATATACTCTAACGCTGTCTCATAGTCTCTTCGATCTTCCACTTGAATATGAACGTACCTTGGTGAAGGTCAAAATGTTAGAAAATACAACGATTTAGCACTAAAATTCAGTCAATAATAAGCAATCACATTTTTTGAATGATTTGAGCGATCAAAATAACAATTTCACACCTACCAATCGTGTTGTTCAAACTTCTTGGCAAGATATGCAGCTTCGTTGTAATAGGTTGCTTGTCTGCAGACCTAGTAGGACAGACCGATCAAAACCAATTGGTTAAATGTTGATCAAAATAAATTTACAGACCGATCAAAACCAATTGTTCAAAATAAATTTGCGGCAGTAAAAATCCATTAATTTCACCTTAATTGCAGTTTCAACGTCAAAGTTAAGTTTCCCTTCCCCCATAACAAACTGTTCTAGTTTAGCAACGTTCTTTAGCTTAGTGTAACAGTTCAGTAACAGAGTGGTGTGGTCCCGGTTAGCGACATCTTTTTCATGGAGCGCTTCTAGGTACTGAAGGATAGACAGGGAGGTTGGGGAGGGGTTAGGGGAGAGAGTGAGGGCTTCTAGGTACTGAGGGAGAGAGATAGGGAGGGAGGGAGGGAGGGTTGGGATTAGGGGAGGGAGTGAGGGCTTCTAGGTACTGAGGGAGAGATAGGGTTGGGGTTAGGGGAGGGAGTGAGGGCTTCTAGGTACTGAGGGAGAGAGAGGGAGAGATAGGGATGGAGGGTTGGGGTTAGGGGAGGGAGTGAGGGCTTCTAGGTACTGAGGGAGAGAGAGGGAGAGATAGGGAGGGAGGGTTGAGGGTAGGGGAGGGAGTGAGGGCTTCTAGGTACTGAGGGAGAGATAGGGAGAGAGAGAGGGAGGGAGGGTTGGGGTTAGGGGAGGGAGTGAGGGCTTCTAGGTACTGAAGGAGAGATAGGGAGAGATAGGGAGGGAGGGTTGGGGTTAGGGGAGAGAGTGAGCGCTTCTAGGTACTAAAGGAGAGATAGGGAGAGATAGGGAGAGAGGAGTGGGGTTAGGGGAGGGAGTGAGGGTTCTACTGAGAACTTGGATATTATATCATATAGAAGAAATTTCGTGAGGCAGGGTGACATGAGAACTGAGTTGTTAATACCTGGGTTAGATTATGAATTCGTCTTGAATCCAGGAACTTGCGGATTACATAGGAGGGTTCCACATGTCCAATAGTTGCTATATATTTGGTGATGGCGCTATCATGTTCCCCTGGGAGAAAGGGTATTAAAGAGGTATACAAATGGAGAGGGTGATTTTTGGTAGATGGGTGGCACCCTTGTTTGGGGCAGCTCTGCTTCCCAGCTGTTCGACACGAGGAGAAATCAAACATCTGGGAAGCAGCCCCAACAAGGGAGCCACTCATCTACCAGATCATTCCTGCTAATCTCATCCTTGAATCAGGGTGATTTTTAAAAACTTAATAATCAGGGTCGCCCCATCTTCATAATACATTGGAACCGAAAAGTTAATAAAAATTCATACATACCTTTAGTTGCTAGATGGTCACCATGAGCCCTAATCAAGTTCATGTAATCAGTTTGGTTGTTTTTTGCCAACTGAATGGCGTCGTCATACAAACACTTTTTGGTCAGAAACTTTATCTTTTCCTGAGAGATTGGTAAATTGGGTAGTTGTTAGGTTTTCATAGCGTAGGGGTTATTTCCATTCTAAGGTACTGATAAAACTTCAAGTGAGACCGGGTGAGACACATATATTACCGAACAAATACCAAAAACTATGAGATGTTTAATACCTGAATTCCCTTTTCATTTAGCTTATACAGTTCGTTATCCCTGACTAACACAAACAGAGACCCCCACTCACTGAGTAGTGCTCTTACAGCCGGGAAGGACGTATCTTTGAAACCTGGTGAGATATTGAAAACATTTGAGAGTTTCTTTAGTTATTCATACTAAGATTACGATCGTCTTCGCCCTTGCCCAACCCTCTCTCACCGCACCCCAATTTACAAACGATGTAAAGAAGGGTAAGAACTTCGAAGATAACATCTTGCTATGTTCTAACATCGTGTCATGCGCTAACCCTCCAACAACACTAACCATAAAAGTTGTTGTTCATATCGTATATCGTTAGCTCGCACACACTATCCTGTTTCATGTTGTGTCGTGGCTGGGAAACTGAAACCAGGCACCCTCTATACCAGGCGATATGTGATCTCACACCTGAAACGTGTGTGAAATGTGTGAAATATGTGATCTGACCTGCTGGATTACTAACAGATTAATTACTAACCAATTAACTAATCATTTATAACTGTAAACTAACTAACCATCATTAGGTAGATGCCGTCCCTTGCTATCGGGCATGAAGAACAGATATTCATTCCGCGGTGCAATTAGGAACTGATGATACATGTGGTGATCCGTCAGGAGGGATAGTCCCAGCGGGGATCCAGTTTCCGAGAGAAACACACAGACAGGTTTGTTGTCCGTCAGCTGGGTAGGGAATGGGGGTTATCAGGGAAGGGTAAAATAAGGGATGGGGGTTATTCGGGTGAGCTGGGAGCTGAATTAGGGGAGTGCTGATGTAGAGGGAGGCCGGCTGAAGTTTTTGAAAAATTGGGTGGAAAACTTCAACCTCTAATGTCAGTTACGAAGTCAATTTCATTATGTGGGGGGGTTAAAAATGTACCTTTTTGTAGCAGTAAACTGCTATCTCCGTAGCTACAAACAGGTTGACCTCCTTGTTAAACGCTAAACCAGTGATGGCAGCCTTGTCAGAATGGAGCTCTTTATACCTGGCAACGGTTGTCATGGTTACAATAGTGAATAGTTGCCATGGTTACAATAGTGAACAGTTGCCATGGTTACAATAGAATAGTTGCCATGGTTACAATAGAATGGTTACCAAATACCATAAAATCACAAGAGAAATTAAAGTGGATTTGTTGAATCGAATTACCGTTGATCTCGGGTTATATCATGCCGGTAAAACAACCACACTGTACCATCCGCCATACCTGAAAAGGGGGGGTAATCATGGTGACAAATGGTGACAAATGGTGACATATGGTGACAAATGGTGATGGTGACATGACCAAAATTTTGAGATGAGTCACCATTTGTCACCATTCCCTCTGGAGCTTCCTACAGGCATAATATGATGTTATGGGACATAATATGATGTTATGGGACACTGGGGGACACTTCTACCAAGTTTCAAGTCGATTGGATGTAATTAAGGGGTCACAGGGGGTTAATTGTGCTTTTATGTATTGTGCGAGGGAGGTACACCCTCAACGTGACTTTCGGGAAGTTTTAGTGGTCCAAAACACTACTAGCCGATCCGGAATGGTCATGTTAACAACTTATGAACAAATATATCGGTCTAAAGAAATTAAAATTTTTTATCAAATTTCTTTAAAAATTTTAAAGAAATTCTGCCGAAATCCGCATATTTCGTCAAAAAATGGAGACAAATGGTGACAAATGGTGACAAATGGAGATAAATGGTGACAAATGGTGACAAATGGTGATGGTGACATACCCTAAATGGTCAGATGAGTCACCATTTGTCACCATTTGTCACCATTTGTCACCATGATAACCCCCCCCCCCTGAAAAAGGGTTGTTAGTGGAGGCACAATTGGAAAGGGGCGGGGTTGTTAGTGGAGGCACAATTGGAAAGGGGCGGGGTTGTTAGTGGAGGGACAATTGGAAAGGGGCGGGGTTGTTAGTGGAGGCACAATTGGAAAGGGGCGGGGTTGTTAGTGGAGGCACAATTGGAAAAGGGCGGGGTTGTTAGTGGAGGCACAATTGGAAAAGGGCGGGGTTGTTAGTGGAGGCACAATTGGGGCGTTTCAATGAACAGGCCGCAATGAGTGGGGTGTGATGTGGGGTTATAGTGGGTAATACAATTGATTGAGTTATGGGTATACAGAAAGATATCAACTGACCTACTGCCATGTTCGAGAGATTGTCACTCAGCGCAATGCATGTAACCACTACCAACTCATTACTGTTCTTGTTCAGAGTGGTGAGGTCGACCGTCCGGATCGGCTCCATTGGTTTGTTGGGTTCTACGTTCCAAACCTGAGATAATAGGAGGTGTTGTTGGGATGAAAGGGGGGAGAGAAACAGTTTTAATAGACTCGACCAGTAGATAACTTAATCAATCACCCGCACAGTAATTACTAATTAACTTAATTAATTACCCGCAGTAAAGGGTGTGCCCGCTGATCTTCTCCCACGGTTACCACCAAATTCTGCTTAACTTTCGGAATCACTGCCACATGTGTTATCTGAGCGTTATACAACTCCTTAGTCTCCACGGACATATCTTGGGACAGAAAGTGGAGGTTTCCTTGATCATCCCCGATTAGGATTTTACCTCGGCCGCTCGTGGCACATGTCACCTTGACACCCTGAGTGAGATGGGGGGAGGGGTATGGTATTGAAAATCTTGGTCTGCTTGAAGAATAAAAATTTTGGGATAGCGAATTAGGATCTGGTATAGAGTGGGGTGGATTTTGGTAAATGCAATACAATACAAATTAAACATTTATATTCCGCTCTTTAACGTTTGTGTTTGGTGGGTTATTGTAATTGGGGAAAATATTACCGCCTACAAGAGACTTGTTAAAACGTTAGTAGGATTAGTTAACCCTTTGAGGCCCATAGTGATTGGCCGGAACCCCCGATTTTATATGTACATTTTACACACCTGGAGTGCAGACCATTTTTCACCGTTTGGTTCTCTGATCAGCTCCTTGTTAAAAAAGGCAAACTTTCGAAGCTGGTGAGACACCATAGTTACATTGCTACATTAAGTCGGATTTTTTGTTAGCCAAGATATATAATATATCATGTAAAGGAACATCGAGAAACAGAGAACAATAAAATGTACAAACTCAACCGTAACGGTTGAACCGTTTTAGCTAATTAAAAGTTTATCTGATAGGAAATCTCGAGCCCTACCCGACCCCGATCCCTAAACTCAGCCCTAACCCTACTTTAGCCCTAACCCTATAAAAGCGGGAGTGCTGACACTCAAAAGTCCCAGATTTTAATAGTGGAAGCTCTTACGGTATTTCCCACGCCGCGTGGGAAAGTTTTTCGACCGTGGGAAAATGTTCGAACCGTGGGAAAAGAGAGATACATACAATAACGTTAAAAAATAAATTGTTTTTTATTAGTTATTGTATGTATCTCTCTTTTCCCACGGTTTGAAAACTTTCCCACGGTCGAAAAACTTTCCCACGGGGCGTGGGAAATACCGTAAGAGCTTCCACTATAACGTTTCCGGGCAAAATCGAGTGCGGACGAAATTTGAGTTTGGCTTTAAAAAGACGAACGCGCACACAGTTAGCGCGGATTGGTTTTGCGCGTTACCACTGGTTTACGTGAACACAGTGCTGTCAATACGCGCGCAGTTGTCTTTCTCTTGAGTTGCGTTGTCGCGGCACCCAACTCTCACTCATATTGGCACGCCTCGATTTAGAGCTGAGAATTCCGACTGGATCGAATTCCAGTGACAGTGGACACTGGATAATGAATAGTGAATACTGAATAGGGTAGCGACTGGCAATTTGAAACGCCTGCTAACTTGAAACAGTGTCTGCTAACTTGAAACACGTGCTCTGGTTATTTGAAACAAATGCACGTTATTTGCTCTCTGATTGGTGTCGTGTGTGCTGTAGCACAGTGAAGAGAGTCTGGTAACTTGAAACACTGAGAAGGGCTATTTGAAACAATTTTCTCCGATTGGATTGTCGAAATTTTTGTTGTTCAATATGAGCATGAGGCAGGATATAAACTATGATTTGAGTCATTTCCGCCAAAAGTTGGCCGAATATGAGGCAAAAACTGTTTTCCTGCTAATTTGAAACAGTTTTTGGAAAAGGTCATTGCACCAAGCACGTTCAACAAAATTCAGATTTCAGACATGGAATGGCTCTGCACAACCCTTTTCTAACTATTCAATGTCAAAAATTTTGGTTTCGTGGAGAAATTGAGGGAGATACGGGTGTTTCAAATTAGCAGACCGAGGCGGGTAAATTGAAACACCAAATTTGGATAGATATCACGTGACCCTGACCCCGGAAGACAAAATGAGACATCTCCAACCACCCAAAAAACTACCCAGGGACTGTCTCGGTAACACAAGGTCAAAAAAATTTGGGTTCGACTTGATTTGTGGGCAGGCAAGGGAAAAAAGTGAAAAACTGTTTCAAATAGCCAGTCGCTACCCTAGTTAATTTATAGCATGTCTAAAGTCCATTTTTAATAACTGTCCACCCCTTTTTGTGTTACAGATTATTAAAGCTCCAATGGAGCTGCTCCATCCCTCAGATAGAGACTTCAAATTCGGAGATTAGAAAGAACATGTCGAGCTCTTCCTAATCTCCAAATTTGAAGTCCCCAGGAACCGGAGATATCTCAGAATTCTCAGATATAAACTGTGCCAAATCAAGGAGGTGGACAGTTAAAAAATGACTTGAATAATATCGGACAAACACAGGAAACGCGTTATTTGTTTGAAGGAAATAACTCTGTACACACTTCATAGAAAAATAAATCTTTGAAGATTTCAGGTTTCGATCAAATGTTCATAATGTGTCCGAAAAAAATCAAATTCAGATGTCAATGTCAATTATAACAGCGAGTCTGTCACTAGAAATCGGTAATATACACGCACACACACAATATACAGTGTCCGGTTTTTCAAAAATAGTGAACTTACTAATGGAGCCTTTCCCTTAATAAAAATAGTCATAAAATAATATACATTTGATATTTCCAGATCACGCAAACAAATCCCCGCGATACATATACCTCTCTCTCTAAAGTTCTGTAGTCATTAAAAAGTTGTTATTATTCTGTTGCCTGGCCGCCATGAAGGCTGGTTGAGATGCAGCCATTCTAATATCAGGAGTACTCTTAACATTTCCCCCTGATCTTGACCTATCGGGATAATGCGATCCACCACGGTTGACATTGTTTGCCCAGGACTTCCCATGATACCCAGTGTTATACTGAGTCCTGTTTTGAAGGACGGTGTCGTGGAAGAATTCCCTGAACTGGTCGTTTGAGGGGGGTGTTTTGGAGTACGCTGGTCTTTTCAAAGGACCTTTTGTGATGTGTTGCTGCCCAGGATAATCTAAATCAAGTGCGTCAGTAGCACCTATCGATTTGCTTCTCCGAGCGAATTGGTTGTTATAACTCTGTTGTTGTTGCCCGTTGCTATGGTAACTAGCGATATTCTTATCGTTACCATGGTAACTAGCTATGTTTTTCTCATAATAACTCTTCTCCGTTGGTGACATTTGACGGTTGCGAGGTAAGGAGTTGAAGTAATCGCGTGATGATGATTTGTTTAGGTCACGTGATGTTGTCATGGCCCGGTAGTTATCCCGGTTGCTATGGTAACTATAATCAGCATTCCGGGAAGGTGGGACAGCTGGTAAGTTCTCTCTGGACCGGCTTGTGTTGTAATCAGGTTGTCGGGTGGCCCGTGGTGTGGTTGCGATGGTTCGTTTTGTTGGTGATTGATTCCGGGAGGAGGGGGTGACTGGTTGGGGAGGACGGGATGAGCGGGTCGGTGTGGTAGCAGAGGGGGTGGTGGGTCCAGAGGAGCGAATATTAGCACGGGATGTTGAACCGTCAGTCCGGACTCTCTGAAAATGAGGAAAGGGGTTAGAGAGTTAGATAAAGATAGTGGGGGAGAGATACTCTCTCTTTGTCTCTCCTGCTGATCTCTTATATAGTTCACTGTTCAAGTTGTTCTCCTCCAATCTATGAGAGAGTGAGAGAGACAGACGAAGGAGTTAGATCTGCATCAAATATCATACGCCACATAGCTCAGATACTTTTATAAGGTGGCATGAATAGAACAAAATATCATGTAGTACAATAGTACAATAGTACACATCATGTAGACTCGATCTGGTAACTCTACCCTCAAATATTTTCTACATAAGAAAGTGTACCCCCGGGGTCACGCTGACAGTTTCTTGTTCCCTACCTGACTGCTTGTCCTGAGTAAGTGTGGCAGTTCTGTCAAGGGGCGGGAGGGACTTGTAGAATCCGTGATGTTCCTAGACATGTCTTCCACAACAGTTTACATTGTCGGGTTTTGGGTAACTAGGTAACAATGCTTCCTGTTCCTTTGATCCTGGGAGGGAGAGGGAGAATTATTGAGAGAGTTAGGAGAGTGGGTCATTATTACTATTACTAGTATACTCTTTCTCTATCTCCAAAATTTGGCATTGTAAGACAAATAGGGGGATATCGATAAACTCGGATGGCGGATATTCAGAGTTTGTATAAATCGAATAACTTGGATATAATATTGAAGCTGCAGTTTATCTAAAGAGGCAGATGGAAGGAGTTCTGGAGAGTTCTAGTAGACATTATATTCCTGTTGTAGACGGTCTACTTTTACTGTCTGGTTAGCTGCGGTTTCGCTTTACTTCTATTCATTATTCTCTTATCCACACACACACAGACACTCATGACTCTCTCAGTGATACTCTTTCTTTCTTTTTTTTTTTTCTCTCTCTCTCTCCCTCACTCCCTCTCTCTCCATTCTACCTCCTTCCTTCCACTGGGAGAGACACACTCCCAGGGACATCCAAATTATCATGGCATGCATTATTGTAACTCGTCACTATGACAACTAATTCCTTCCTAGTGATTCCCTAGCGACCTAAAACTCCCCACCCATAGCGTCATGTGGGTAACATATCCCAACCCTTTCCCAGCGGTGTATTCAAACTTCCTCCTTAGATATACTTCCGGCCTAAAGTAGTGCAACTTTACACAACAAGACATAATCAAGATTCGATTTTGTCACTTCCTTCTTTCCTGAACTTATATTCTTACATTGAACGCATGTAGATGGAAATGAAAAATGTAACATTACACCGCCCCCATATCACTTGACGCGACATTCCAATATTCTGATATGATATATTTGAAATCAAGGGGAAGTCAGTTTTACTAAATTTGTAATTCTGTACTCTTTAGTTGGCCACAGTGTATATTTGGATTCAAAACAATTATTGATACGGGGCACCTAATTAGTAACTGGGAACTCAATACACACACCCAATTAGGAGGAAAGCCCTCGTACCCAACTTTTGTCTTCAGACACCCAATTAGTAGCAGCCGAATTAGTAGGAAACCAATTAGTACGAGGCCAATTAGACGTTTGTTTGACATGTACACACTCCATGGGACCCGATTGGAAATTGGAGATACACAATGGACGAGATAACTAATGAGAATTGTACACAGACTGCCATGCTGATATGATCAGTCAGGAGACAAATGAGATACACTGATAGAAGAGTCGGACTTGCTGATCAAGCCATCTTGAGCGCTCAACAAGTTTCTACAGTAGAACTTCTACTTGATGAACACCAAATAAAACCAATCAACACCAATTAATACAATTTAACACTAATTAACACCAATATCTCACCTGGTTCCTTGGGTTGCACTTTCACAAAAAACTTCTTTTGATGAAATCTCAGTTTGGAGATCCTGGGCCATTCATAGGTTGTTCTCAATGCATCATTGTGGAACAATTGGATACCCGCTGGAGCAATTCCTGTGGAACAATTCGGTAATTACTAATTAGTTAATTAATTAAAGATGATACTTGCAGTAATTATCAAACAACTAGCCATTAAAATGGGGCGATATAATAGTGATCGGATGAATTTGGCGACTAATTTAGTTTTTTTGGGCGTTTTTGTTTAGTAAATTGAGACAAGCCTGCAAGCTGCCGATGTAATAACTTCATAACACGTGTGTACGTGTAATGTAACCCTGTGTATTCAATATAATGGTGGCACGTTGCTTGCTTGAAACAATGCAGAAACATGTTGAGAGAGAGAGAGAGAGGGAGAGAGAGAGAGAGAGAGAGAGAGAGAGAGAGAGAGAGAGAGAGAGAGAGAGAGAGAGAGAGAGAGAGAGAGAGGAGAGAGAGAGGGAGAGAGAGAGAGAGAGAGAGAGAGAGAGAGAGAGAGAGAGAGAGAGAGAGAGAGAGAGAGAGAGAGAGAGAGAGAGAGAGAGAGAGAGAGAGAGAGAGAGAATGTTTGACATGTACTAAAACTCTGTCCAACATGCATTGCATTGTTCAGCTGTTTCTAGACGCTTTACTGAAAGGTATGTGAAAGGAGGAAAAAGAGTTCCGCACGATGATCAAAAGGTTATGATTATCTGAGTCTTTCTACGAGACGAATTGGCATAAAACATATTCCCATTCGCAAGGACTCGATCTATTGAGTTATGCAGTTACCCCTGTAATATATTGTCCGATATATGTAAGTGTATCCTATCTCGTGTAGCCTAAGCATAGAGTAGTGTACGAAACGGCACAATAGGCGGACCTATTACTGAGGAGGGGAGAGAGAGAGAGAGAGAGAGAGAGAGAGAGAGAGAGAGAGAGAGAGAGAGAGAGAGAGAGAGAGAGAGAGAGAGAGAGAGAGAGAGAGAGAGAGAGAGAGAGAGAGAGAGAGAGAGAGAGAGAGAGAGAGAGAGAGGAGAGAGAGAGAGAGGAGAGAGAGAGGAAAAGAGGAAAAGAGAAGAGAGGAGAGAGGGGGGGTGATGAAAGAAGGAGAAAGAAGAAAAAGGGGGGAAAAAGTTTTTTAGGAGATATGGGGACCAACAAAAAAGGGGTTGAAAAATCCCCCAAATTTTTTTTTATTTTTAAAAATTAAAAGGGAAAGAATTTCAATTTTACAAAGAAAAAACTCAAAAAATTTGGGACAGTGGATGGGAAAAAGGGAAAAAAGGGGGGGAAAAAAAGGGATGAAAAAACAAGGGGTGACCCAATAAGGGAAAAAAAAAAAAACAGGATCCCGGACCCAAACTTTACCAATTTTGGGGAGTCCTAAAATCCTTAACCCCGGGTATAACCCCTACCCCTTTACCTTTTTGTTTCTCCAATTACCTGAAACCTAAAAAATTTGAGGGAAAAAAAGGGGACCCAAAATTGGGTTAAATCGGCCACCTAAAATGGACCCGGGTTTTCCTTCCCGCCCAAACTTAGACACATAAATCACCAATAAAACGGTGAAATAACGTCACCTATGATGTGAGTGAGTTGATAGCACCAATAGCTTGTAGCCTTTTCAATATATCGGTTTGTAAAAAAGGTGGAGAAGGAAGTATAAAAATAGGTACAACCTGCACCACGCACACTCAATTAGAAGTTAAAATACTCTCACAGTTTTTAAAATGATATTTCTCATAGTTTTCGTTACAATTTTTCCATGTCATTTGGTCAGAGAGTGGCCGCCGGGGAACTGGACAACAATTACAGTGCTTTCAAATGGTAATTGGGATATTTTCATAACATGTGCTATTATTGGTACAATTCATTCTTGGTTCTAATTACCTCAATTCTACATCTTCAGGAGTAAGGCCTGTGTGCATTGCATGTAGTTCCGCTATTTCAAGTTCCAGATCCTGAAAACAAGAAATAAAATGATATTATCATTCGTGGTAAAGGGAAGTTATCATGACGTGTAGGCAACTTAAAAAAGAAAGGTGGAAGTTTCAAGGATGACCAATTTCAGGAATGAGTCAGTTAGAAATTCTGTGTTTTGGTACCTCCACTTCATTTCTTAGGTAAACCAAGTTTAGCAATGCGTAACATGCTTAGTAGTACTCCAGGAGTGGGGAGGAAGGTGGCGGAAGATGCCAATAAGCGAGTTCCCTTTCGCGCTATCTATTTTTCTCTCTCTATCTCTATCTCTCTCCCTCTCACTACCCCTCTCCCTCTCCCTCCCTCTCTCTCTCTCTCTCTCTCTCTCTCTCTCTCTATCTCGGTTCTTTCTTTGTTCATATTTAACCCAAGCAGCAAATGAGAGAAGGGAACATTGCGTGAAGTGTCAGAGAATTATGAGAGAGAGAGAGAGATAGAGAGAGAGAGAGAGAGAGAGAGAGAGAGAGAGAGAGAGAGAGAGAGAGAGAGAGAGAGAGAGAGAGAGAGAGAGAGAGAGAGAGAGAGAGAGAGAGAGAGAGAGAGAGAGAGAGAGAGAGAGAGAGATAGATAGAGAGAGAGAGAGAGAGAGAGAAGTTTAAGGGTAGGAGACATAAAGTCGGTAGAATGGGGCAAGGAAACAGGGTACTCGGGTCGCATGAGGGTGTGGCTGCAGTAGTTGTCAAGAGAAACATGACGTGGATGTTTAAGAAATGGGTAGAAAACATAGCAACTCCCCCAAATATAATACATACTTTTGTTCTATGAAACTTAATAAAATTAATGAGACCGGGTCTCAGAGACCCAAATTATTATCTTAATTAACCACATCACACATGATGACTTACCGAGGGCTGATTTGGTATGAATTTAAACTCCTTGAGATAGCCAGCACGGTGTAGTTGTGTATCATAATCACCCAACTCCGATTGGACGATGTAAGAGGCAAGGAGGGCCAGCGTTCTGAAGGGGGATTTAAAAATTAGCTAATTAATTAACTAAACAAAACAAAACACGAGTTTATGGACTGACAATTGTTTCGTTAGTAAGTACTAGCTCATCAGATTGCGGTCCTGCAACTGTAGAAGAACACCCGAATGTCCCTTGTATTGTTATCTCCGGATTTATGATTGCTGATCCCCCGAAACATTGAAAACAAGTAAATTTTTGGTAATAATAACATAAAATCACAATAATTGTAATGGGGTAAAATGACAGCTAATATCTAGTGTCGTCCACACATATGAGCATGACGACAGACTCCATCGCTGCACCTTGTTGTGCCTGCAGGACATCCTCCGTCCTCCTCTCCTGATCCGCACACATTGCACGTCTTCTTACATTTGTACGCCATTGTATGGTAGTACCTGGAATTCATGTTACAATGGATCTTGTACTTGTCACACCAGCTCTTTTGATCCTCACAAACCTCCACTTGACCGCCACCACACTTCCCGCAAGTCTTTTTACAATTTTTAGCGGCCCAATCTGAGTACTTCAATCCTTCCTTGCAGTAAATAGGGTAGCGACTGCATAGCTCAGGCAATTTATCCTCACAAGATAGCGCACTGCCATCATCATCACTGCCATCATCTTGCCATTCTGTGAAGTGTGGCTTCTGGCAGTGCCCAGTACAGGTGAACTTAGGCAGCCATCCAAAGCTCTCAATCCGGCAGTTGTCCTTCTGATCTCGACACATCAAAATGTGGCCATTTTGACCCCAGGAATCGCCCCAGGAGTTCCTGACCCTCCAGTAGTTCCTACCAGACGGTGTAGTCCCGTACCCCACGACATTGACGGCGTGGTTAGGATATACATTCCGACCACACAAAGCAGGATCTTTCCAGACACCTTTTTTGTAGGAGTAGAATGAGTCGGTCAGCCTGATTCCTGAAGACACAACACCATCGACTACTGCCCCTTTTAGACCGTGTTTGTAATTTTTCAATTCCAACGTATGAGTAATTCGTGCTTTTGTCATCGCATTGCGGCCCTTCCTGCACCTTCCATCTTGACCAATGTAGGGAATATCCCTAGAAGCGGAGAGACCCCTCTTCTGTGCCCAGCGAAAAGAATCAGCAGGCCACCCGCCATTGCATCCTGATCTCGTAGTTCCCTCGTAACTGCACTCTAGTACCTCTTGATCAGAAAAGGATATCAAATCACCGGTGACAGCAAAGTATCCGGCTTCCATTGAGGCAACTCCTGCGAACGCCCAACAACTGGCACAGGAACCTTGGTTTTTTACAGCAACCTGAGCACCCTGGGCATTCCAGTTTACTGCTTTCGGGCACTTTTTGTCAATCGGCCGACCATTTGAGACCATGTTTCCATCCTCTTGATCATGGAACTGTGAGATATTTAGTCCGGTGTGAATTTTCCTCTCCTCGCTGGTCATCACTGAAAATTCGTTGATTTCTGCCGTGAAGGGGATGGAATCATCTTTGTTGATTTCCTCCACTATTTTCTTCGACTTTTTGAACTCACGGAATCGTTCGATATTTTCTTTAAGATGGTCGTATCCGTGGCTACTACCAACTATCTTGTTATTGGCATCCTTAGGTTTGAATTTCTCGAGGGTTTCGAAGAACTCCTCTACTAGTGTAGATGACGACGCATGCAAGATCAAAGTTAAAAGGATTAAAACACGCATCAGTGTATCAGTTAAGTCGATCAATAACTTCTGGCAAGCTGGATTGGAATTTTTCATTTGCTCCTTCATAAAACCAACGAGTGGTTTTACTAAACATGAACTTATTTCAAATGTTTTTCTCTTTTCTAGTGTTTTAAGTAGTTTCTCACACTTACATCACCGGAATTCAAGTAATGTGTGCGTGTTTCCAGTACATCAGGGAGAACACGAGAAAGCAATTAGAGCATGTGAACCGGCCTCTAAAGTGAAATTCACACTCAAAGACACGAGTATGATCTTTGAAGCACCACACCTTTTTACCATGTTGATTCGACCCGATAACATAGTAATATACCTACAAGCATCAATCGAACTGATTAAATCGTTATTAATTTTCAATCGATATCGAATATCAGGTTACAATCCAATAATATTCACCTGAATGTACAGGAGAGCCGCTGGTTATAAAGGTCCTGCTTTTAGCTGCAAAACAAACTGGTACCGTGTCAGTTCGTCTGTGAGCATCAACCCCGGCTCTGACACGTAGAATTTAACTCGAAACTCGAACTTATAGGGCGGCGGACATTTCAGTTGAGATTTTATCTGATGAAGGGAAGTAGGGGTTGTTTGAGGTATTTAATAATGCTCAGCAAAGGGGACTAAACCCGGAATTTGCATCATGGAAATAATAATGCAATGTAAACAAAGATCATGAATAGATAATATACTGTCCTAATTGTATAATTCATCTCCTATGATCTCACCTTCTTATTAGGATCAAGCCATATTGGAAAGTTATCTGCATCTTTAAAAAGGAGCCCAAAGTATAACTCCTCCTTTCCCAACTCCAGAGATCTTATCACACTCTGAAATTGTTATCTAATAACACATGTCCCTTCTTCGTGATGTGTATTGTGATAGAAAATGTAATACAGATCTATGTAAACCTGCAAAAACAAGAGAACTCAGTATCCCAGGTTCAGATATTGTCTTTCATAACAAACGACCAAAAAATATACAAACCTGAAGCAGGACGCTTCCCTTTGAATCTTTTGGAATTTCATAGGTCGCTACAGCATCATCGAGGAAGCCCACATTACAGCATAGAATCTTTTTAGATTGATTCAATCGCTTACCGCCGCTACTTCGAACCATATTCTCATACTGAGTGTTAAAGTGAGAGTGGACAGAAATAGAATTCGACAAGATTGCTAGTAGTAGTCAGTAGAGAATAGCTTTCAAGTCTCCAATCATCCTTGTTTATCACTGGCATGCAATATCAATTAACAAACAAATGCAAAATTTAAATGCGGCAATTTCGGATTTCCATTGTCCAATAATAATCTGCTTGGCGTGGTGCGTCTGCCGCCCGTCCGGCGTCGCCAGGGCAGCCGGCAAACCCAAGTTACGCCATAATAAGCATGTCAGTCATACTTGAGAGCCGGGAAAGAGGCAAATAAACGGGGTTTCTTAAAATGATGAAAACGGCCATCTTGAAATTTTGACTTTGGAGGGCCAGCGTTAAAATCTGGGTGTTTGGTGAGTGCTGACAAACGGTTTTTTAGGGTTAGGGCTAAAGTAGGGTTAGGGTTAGGGCTGGGGTTTGGGTTGGGGTTAGGCCTTGACATTTCCTACCAGATAAACTTTGAATTAGCCAAAACGGTTGAGTGGTTTGGCGGTTAGAGCCATTTTAGTGAATCAACTTTTTTGGCAGCGCGCACCTGTAAACAGGCCACCAAACACCCAGATCGTAACGGCGCCCACTTTGGAGTGAGGCGACCGAACGCGCGAATCGTCTAAAAAGGCAGCGCTCAAGCTTCTAAAATCTCGCGCGTGGCTATATTTTGCAGCTCTGAATCATTATATTTTAGCGACTTTTTTGTCGCGCGCCACACAAGTTAAAAGTTTTTAAACTTAAATTTTGAACTTTTTTTGAACTTTTGTTTTGTTTTCGATGTTTTCTTCTCTTTTTTATAAGCTCCGCCCGTTGTCCAATTCTAATTAAAGTCTTAATCCACGTATTTATGTAGGCAAAATGTTGGCTGTCGGTGATACACAAATACAAGTTCGACTGGACACCTCAGAAAGGGATTATTCAATCGACCAGAATGTTTTCTCACTCCCCCACACCGCCTCGATCTCTGAATTGGAGGATCTTATCAAGAGTTTACTAAATATTGACGACGATTCGATCGAATTTAGCTTCAGAATCAACGATGAACTCCTGTCAACAACGATAGGAAAGTTTTGTGAACAAGCTAACTTTTCTGGCGAATCAGTGCTTAAAGTTGAATACTTTTTGAAACGTGAAGCCCCAGAAAAGACTGACGAAATATCCGTGAATGACTGGGTCGGGGGATTGTCTTTTAGCTCCAAATTCCTTTATGGGGGCCTCTACAACGGTCAAATCACAAGAACATCAGCATCGACCCTCGAGACAAAGAGCTTCCAGGTGCACGAAAAGCCAATAAAGTGTATAAAAGCCATCCGGTCTGAGAATAGCGGAGATTTAATTGTGACGGGGTCGATTGATCAGACTTTGGTTTACAGCCTTGTTGGAGAGGAAGAGGAGAGTAGGAGTTTGTTCAACCTTCGTGGGCACACTGAGAGCGTTACGTGTGTCAGTGTTAGTCCCTCTACTGAGCAAATTGTTTCCGGTTCCTTTGACACAATGCTTAAAGTGAGTTACCACACATAGTTTCATGATTCCACTCTGTGACTTCTCGATTCCAATTTTGAAACCATTTTTACACCTCTTAGATTTGGAGTACCTCCCTTGACGAGCCTGACGAAGACAAGAAACGGAAGAAAAAGAGGAAAGACGGGGTCCTCCGAACTCCCCTTCTCACCCTTGGAGGGCACGCTCAGGCAATTACCGGGTGTACCTGGCAGGATAACTCTCAGATTGTCACTGTCTCTCAGGATTCCAGTGTGAAGTTTTGGGATACACAACTAATGACCTGGTAATGTTATACACGTGAATCTTTTTTGTAGAGATTGATCTTTGCAGGACGCAGGTTGTTATGTTCTGTGATATTTGCCGGTCAGATAACTACTTCCTTTTGGGATTCTATCACCAAAAAACTCTGTTTCGCTTCAGATCACAATCATTTTAAACCTATGAATAAATTCCCACTATTAAAACACCCCCTTTATTTCAGCACCAAGACAATTACAATCAACACTGCACTCCAAGCTGTCTCCTGGTCAGATAAATCTCGTTTAGTGGCCACTGGAGCCAGTGACAAGTTCGTCAGATTGTTTGATCCCAGGGGTACAAGTGGAGCTCTCGTTCATTCGACCCTCTTTGGGCATGATCTTTGGGTATCTGGTAAGTTATTACCCCAATCTCCCGGGGGTGAAATTTTAAATCGGTATTATGAAAAGTGGTTAGAAAGGTTTATTCTGGATGGTAAGCATGACCGTGTGTACTAAAAGCATTGTGTGTGGTACTAATGGAGATTATTGTACCCAACTCTCTCCCTCTGTTTAATGGACGGATATGAGGGCATTGTCCCTGGTCCTGACACGTGTGTAAAACCACCACATCGCTGTATGAATAGCCACTCCACCAGATGGCCCCTTCTCTTTTTCCTGCGTTTTATTTTCTGACATTATGCAGCAAACACTAAACAGCCATCATGATCAAGATATAATCCGCTGCAAACATGACACAAACTTCTGATTGGCTATCGCCTATATCACGTGACCCCAATATATCACGTGACCCCAATAACACACTCCTATTGGCAGATGTGTGCTGGTCTCCCGAGTCAGAGTTCGAGCTGGTGACAGGATCATATGATAACTCCGTGCTGCTGTGGGACACGAGAAACCCCCGGTCTTTCGTCCAGAGAATTAGTAAGTAGGGCGGGAATAATGAGTTAGAAAATAACAAAGAGAATCGATACAATTATAAATATTCTAATATTTATCAATTATATATTATTCTAACATCCATTAGGTTGTCATGAAGACAAGGTTTTGTCAGTTGTTTGGAAGGAAGGACAGATTGTAAGCGGTGGTGCTGATAGCAAGATTCATCTGTCTACTTTTAAATGAGGATATAACGGAGAGAAACATTTTTAAAGTTTTTAGACCTGGATGACTTTTAAATTCTAACTTATTATCATTTTTATTCCTTACAGAAACTACGCTGTTACATCTTGTAGTCGTTTATCCCTTTTCACTATTTTACCTTCGATTACCCCCCCCCCCCTGTTTTGGATTCTTGGAATCACGCAGGTTCTTGAAAGCAAACCATAAATGCGTTTCCCTGTTAATTGGTTTAGCTGGTTAACTGGTTTCTCTCTCTCTCTCTCTCTCTCTCTCTCTCTCTCTCTCTCTCTCTCTCTCTCTCTCTCTCTCTCTCTCTCTCTCTCTCTCTCTCTCTCTCTCTTTTAGCAACATGGCGGGTGGTTGCAGGCAGCTCACTTTGGCCATCCTCCTCTCGCTCTGTTACCTATCCCTCGCAGTTAACAGAGGCAACTTCAAAACTTGCGATCAGAGTGGTTTCTGCAAGTAAGTTCAAAAAACTAAACTCCACAGTTTGTAAAATTGATTATCAAAAACTAAGTTCCATAATATGCAAAATGAATTGTTAATAACAAATCTCGTCATTTATCAGGAGGCTGAGAGCAACAGAGAAAGATCGATCTCCCTACATAGTCGATACAGTAAAGAAAGTTAATGGTAGTAGCATTGAGATAGCGGTGAAACATGAAAGTGGACCAAACAGATACAGAGCCTTTCTACGAGTACTTAGTAAGTTATTTTGTGCCACATTTAATCACAGTCAGACCCCGATTTACCGGGCAAAACCCTTTTCCCCGAGCATCATGGTAAATCGGGGTCCGACTAGACTTCAACTTCTTCTCTCACTTTAACTTCTTCTCTCAAGTTGTCTGACTGACACATTGTTTCAGAAGACAGATCAGTACGGTTTACCATGGAGGAAGAGGAGCCGGTGAGGCCCCGATATAGTCCAGTTGATAGTTTGGGTCCTAACCCTCTTCAGGATGGGGCGGTAACCCTGGAGACAGGATCTGAAAGTGCTACTGTTGTATTTGGAGATGACAAGGTAGTTATAAGAGAGTTAGGTACAGATGTATAGTTCCCCAACCACAGTCGAAATAAATATTGTGGTTTTCTGTTCATGCGACTCCCCCTACCCTCTCGAATTTCCTACAACCCCTCCTCTGACCTCTTTTCAGGTCCTTATTTCCTACAACCCCCTCCGAATTGACGTGTTTTCCTCCGGAGAACTGCAAATCTCTCTGAATGCCCGGGGACTTCTAACTGTTGAAACGCAGCAACTGAAACCGTGAGTGATGTTGGTTTGAAAATATACTTTAATTTTACATGTGATTTTGGGATTGGGGTTGCATGTATAATTTGTATCGCCAAACTAAATCCTGTCTAAAATAACACGATAATTTAGCTAAAAATGAGATTCAAACCCGAAAATTAGCACAAGTTCTGAAATTCGTGTGTATATAATTGCTATGGCAACTGCCCGATCACTTTGCGTGCCTTTTCTGGCTTTAAAGAGTATCTTTGATTAATTAGTTAATTAATCTACTAATCCCCTAGATCGCTAATTAGCCGCGTGGGTCAGTCCCTCTCTAGTCTCAAGTCGAAAGCGATGAATATTGGAAAGAGTGTTTTAGACAGGCTTAGAACAAGGTGTGATATGTGTTGCTGAATTTTCATCTCGCTAAGCTGCTTTTTTGTTGCTATTTTAATTTCATATTTTTCGTAAAATCTGCATGCTCAGCTAATATGATAAGATCTAATACCTGCAATATAAATCTCTCCCCCATTCCCAGTAAACCAGAAGAACCGGCTGCTGAGGGAGAGGAAGGAAAGAAGGAGGAGGAAGATGATTTAGGAATATCCGCAGAGGATCTCGCAGCTATGGAGTGGGAGGAGAGTTTCAAGTCTCATCATGATTCTAATCCCCGAGGTCCCCGGGCTATTGCACTTGATATGAGCTTCATTGGGTATGTGGTTACCATGGTTACCATGGTTACTATGGTTACATTGCCTTATATGGAATGATTAAGTAACTCATACTGGTTACATGCGTCATGCAGTATGTTCTAACCCTACCTTTACATGATTTGCGAAAGACGGTCTAGCAAAGGTGTCATTGTCAGGGTATGTTCAAAGCACAACCCTAACCTTACCCTTAGGTACGATAAGGTGTATGGTTTGCCAGAACACGCCGATAACTTTGCGCTGAAATCGACTGCTGACACAGATCCATACCGACTTTATAACCTGGATGTATTTGAATATGAGCTAGATAACCCCATGGTATGTTTTGTTTTATTGATTGCTTGATTGATTGATTCGTAACTAACGGTATGTTAAATAATAAAAGTCGCTTTCTCTCTGGGATATCTCAAAGTAACATCTATTTAGGATGATCGGAAATTTAATACTTTGAAAAACTTAGCAGACTCAGGTTCCTATGACACATCGTAAACAAACAAACATTTCCCACAGGCGCTATATGGATCGATTCCCTATATCACAGCCCTTAGTAAGACAGGACGTAATGTTGGGGTTATGTGGTTGAATGCTGCTGAGACGTGGGTCGACATTGCAGATACTTCGGATAAGGTACAGTGTGGATGTGCTTATTCAGCAGCGTGAACACGACCACGCAGCACTAGGGAAGGACTTTGGAGTTTTACAATCTCAATACTTTCTTCTTTGCTTTGCTGTCCCCTAACCCTCTCTCTCTCACATCCCTAACCCCTTTCTCCCTCCTTTCCTAACCATCTCCCCTAACCCCCTCTCCTCTCCCTAACCCTCTCTCCCTAGTCACTGGTTGGTCAAATACTCTCCCCTAACCCACTCTCCCTAACCCTCTCCCCTCCCACATTAGTCACTGGTTGGTCAAATACCCTAACCCCTCTCCCCTAACCCACTCTCCCCCTAACCCTCTCTCCTCCCCCATTAGTCACTGGTTGGTCGAGTCCTGTCCTCCTTCGTTACATCAGATGATGTAAGCCGTGTTGACACGCATTTCATGTCGGAGAGTGGTCTTCTTGATGTCTTCATATTCTTAGGTGAGACTCATTTGATATGACAAGAATAACTGCATTATGTTTGATGCATGATTTTTGATTTGATATAAAGATTTTTTCCAAGTATAATAATAACTTGTTTATTACTCGACCTCCGAATGTACAAATGGTTTGAAGCCCGAAGGTTTTCATTTCTTGTACTATTTCTCTGTTTAGGCCCAACTTCTTGTACTATTTCTCTGCTCAGGTCCAACCCCGAAGGACGTATCACGACAGTACAGTGAGGTGTTCGGTGCTAGCTACCTACCCTCTGTAAGTTGACGACAAAAGAAAAATGACAAACCGCAAACGTTTTACTATTTACGTTTGACCGAGTCGTAGTCCATTGTGGGTACATTCCTATTTCCTAGCCACTCTCCGAAGCAGAAGAAAATACTTTACTTCGTTTTTCTATTTTCAGTTGTTCTCTATTGCATATCAACAGTGTCGCTGGAATTACAATGATCAACAGGATGTAATTAAGTAAGTCACAACAACTACCCCCCAAACAACCCCTAAATCATAACCTAAATAATTACATTATGGCATAAGGCATTACATTGACCAATAGTAACTTGTTTAAACCTGCACTACAACTCATCTGGTTAAGCATTGGACATAGGGACTATTTGGTATTTTTGAACGATCAATGCCTGTAGATAACTATGATCCGGTATATTATATATACCGTATTTAGGTGCCGGCAGGCACCTCCGACCCGAAGAAAATAGCAAAAAACGAAAAAAAGAAAAAAAAATTTTTGCCCCTGCACAAAAACCCAAAAATGCCGGCCCTATTAAGAACAAAGAAAGGTCTTTTTTTTTGGGGGGGGGGGGGGGGGGGGGGGGCAAAAAACATGTCAACGATTGTGGCCACACCGTTTGAGATATCGACTTGAAATTTTGTAGGCATGTTCTTGTAGTATTCCTTTGTGTCATGACGTTGGCGGATTTTTGAATTTTTAATTAATTAATTAATTATAGGTAATTAAAAACGGTGCAAGGGCACCGTGCCCCTGCACATTGCGTGTTATGTCCCTTGCACCGCGCCCTTGCACCAAATTCTATTTTCCGTTCTGCTTAAAATATCGACTTGAAACTTTGTAGGAATGTTCTTCAATCATAAAAGATGATGTTCGAAAAGTGGGAATAGTCAAAATTAATTAATTAGTTAGTTAGAGCCGTGCAAAAAATGGAATTTGGTGCAAGGGCAGGCAATGTGCAAGGGCAAATGGTGCAAGGGCAGCCCTTGCACCAATTTTATGATCGAACTGTGTCCACACCGTTTAATATTTTGACACGAAACTTTCTATGCATGTTCTAGTAGCATAACTACGAGTACTAGAAGAGCCGTATGATTAATATATCAATTAGGTAATTAATTATAGGCAAATTAATTAAAATTTGCCCCTGCACAATTTGTGCAAATTTCCCCTGAACATGTGCCCTTGCACCATTTTGTTTGCCCATGCACTAAATTATATTTTCCGTTCTGCTTAAAATATCGACTTGAAACTTTCTAGGAATGTTCTTCATGCATAAAACATATAATATAATCTACAGAAAGTGGGAATAGTCAAAATTAATTAATTAATTACTTAGAGATTAATTTTGGGGTGGCCCCTGCACAATTTTGGCAAATTTGATATTCAAACTTTGAGCCTTTGTGAAAGTAATGAAAATTATTTATTTCAGGTTATGATGAACAATAAGCTATAAAAACGCCCCTTTTTGTTACACAAGCCTGTGCTTGGTATCGAAGACACCTCACACTCTGTCGCCGGGCGACCTTCGCGTGCACACGCTGGCAAGGGGTAACTTCGTAACCAAAGCCTGTGCATTGTGCATAATGAAATGGATAAATTTTCATCCAGTTGCTGGCGATAGAACTCGATAGAGTTCGATTGATTTACCATGACAACGGAGTTGGTTACCATACTAACCAGAGAATTCGTTGTAAAATAGTCCTTTCTTGCTATAAACTCGGCCTTTAGATAGAAAATTGATTTTATTCTACTCGCACTAATGCAAGGGCATTTCACAGTTTGGTACCGTTATTTTTTGTTGAGTAAGGGGGAAGTTATTTTTGTCTCTATTTTTAATAGGATTTTGGGATTAGACTGAAAGTATGGGATCATTTGAGAAGTAGTGAAGATTTGAAAATGTTAGCAACTTGCCGGTTCGACAAACTAAACCCATATGATTCCAACTTCGGGTCGGACGAGGGGAAGCTTGCCTTTTGCGAACATATATTTTCTTAGCACATGCTATGTTCCTCCTAAAACGCACTGCTGCAGAAGTGCTTCAATTCTTGTACGTCATCTGGTTGTCCTATCGCTAGTTTCTCCCCCTCCCAACTATTAAAAGTACACCGCGCAGCAGTGTGGCGCGCAACGAAGATCTTCTCACCGCGGGCCCACACATCAGATAATGTCGGTAATCTCAGAAATTTGGGAATGTGGGAGATATGTAGAATTAATGTGGAATTTTAGACAATACAATTCTGTATATACCGGGTGAATAATATCCAATAATGTCCAATCCCAAATGCTCTACCTCGTTCCCCTTAGTTTGCAAGGGATACTGTCCAATCACCGCCTCACTCTGAGTAATACATTGTTCCTTGTGTCCAAACTATTACAACTCTCCATATCATGTATTAACTAGTTCCTTTCAGTGTCGATGAGAATTTTGATAAGTACGATATACCCATGGATGTGATGTGGCTGGACATTGAACATACAAACGGCAAGAGGTGAGTTTTGTCAGTTAGATAAAAAATATCCAAGTATGATGAGTGAAGTTTACCTACCAGTTTTCCGGATATTTCCGGCTTATATCATCTTGTTTTTGTCATAAAGGGTTGAACAGTCATCAGAGGTGGGCAAAGAGGGTGTCACGCCTCTCACTCCGGGGTGCTTAATCAGTATTGATCATGTACCCCATACCTCATCATTTGTTTGTGTTATTCGTTTCTATGGCCACGGTGGGCCACAGATCAGAATTACACCTACTGATAAACTTGGAGTGACATTGGGTGGTTCTTAAATTTCGGGATAGAACAAATCCTTGTGTTTTAGTTGGGGTGATTGAAAATTCATGATAGAAATGTTCCTTGTGTTTTAGGTACTTCACATGGGATAGTAAGAAGTTTCCTGACAGTAAGGCCATGATTGATGGGCTCGGAAAGAAGGGAAGGAACATGGTTACTATTGTGGATCCTCATATCAAGGTATTTAGCACATGTAGGGATCACGTGATATTTTTCCTTGTTTTTCTTAGTGTGGGTCCACCTGCTGTATGTGTGTGTGTCATGTGTGTGTTAACACTTAACAGTTAAGTGCGAATAGAATTGGGTTGAATTGAATAGTAGTCACCTTGATTCAATTCACAATACCACGTGACCCAATCCCAATACCACGTGACCCAATTCACAATACCACGTGACCCAATTCACAATATCACGTGACCCAATCCCAATACCACGTGACCCAATTTCAGACTGATAACCAATGGTCGCTGTACAAAGAGGGCACGAATCATCCCACTTGTGCAGTGTTTGTAAAAAACAAGGACGGAGCGGACTTCAAGGGACACTGTTGGCCAGGTAATAAACTTGATGATTATTTTAATCCTGGACAGATCTCATTCACTAAAAGTAATTAGTTAATCAATTAATTAGTTAATCAATTAATTAGTTAATCAATTAAGTTTTATCAACGTTTTCGTGTATCATGCTTGGGACACTGGTGATTCACCAGACTAAAAGTGGATTAAACATTTAGAAACTGTTCTTAGTCCTGATTCACTAAAGAACTAATTTCTAACTAAGTACCAAATTAACTCCCAATTAACTCAGGTTCCAGTTCCTGGGTTGATTACACGTCCCCCTGTGCAAGGGAGTGGTGGGCTAGTCAGTTTAGTTACGACAAATACCAAGGGACCACTGAAAGACTGTTTACTTGGAATGACATGAATGAACCAAGTGTTTTCGACGGACCTGAGGTAACTAATTATCCTAATTGTTAATTAGTTTAGTTAGCTGTTGACAGTTAATTAATTCATTATTTAGTTGATTAACTAATTAATTAATCGACTAATTAATGTCCAGGTGTCAATGCCGAAAGACAACCTCCACGGAAGTGACTGGGAGCACAGGGATGTCCACAATATCTTTGGACACTATATGCACCGTGCAACTGCTGAGGGACAAGTCCAAAGATCCGGGGGAACTGCCCGACCTTTTGTTCTGTCAAGGGCCTTCTTTGTCGGATCGCATCGTGTTGGTAGGTAATGGGAGATTGTTGGTAGCGACAAAGTGTTGGTATGGGTAGGTGATAGGAGATGGTTGAAATTATGTTTCTCTCCAGTCTCTCCCTGCAACCACACACCCACACTTGAAATTACCCCATGCAAGTCTGAGGTCCCATGATTTTGTAAAATATACTAAGTTTGGAAGAGTCGTTATACACGTTTAGTTTCTACATAACAGTTATCAAATAAAGTAGCATTGAAAATCAGCATAATATCTACATAACGTTTAGTTTCTACATAACAGTTATCAAATAAATTAGCATTGAAAATCAGCTTTTTTTAATGGTATATTGACTCCAATATGATAATGACTAATTGTTAATGCCTTGTTACAAGGCCCTTGTACCACCCACTTTCTCGACTATTCACTGAATTGCCACAAATTGAGTAGTTAGTGAATAGTATTCAGCCAGTAGGGGTCACTATCGACTCAGTTCGTGGCAATTACCGTCTCTATGGTAATCCTATTAAGACCAATAATTTCACGATTTGGTTGATTCCTGTGACACAGTCCCACCAGCTTCCTGCGTAGAATGACAACAGGGTTCAACGCAGCATTTGTTATCGCAAGAAGAATCCAAACTTTTAACCAACTATCACTTGCCTCCATAATAGCTTTAGGGCTTGTTCTACCTCCTAGAAATATAACACCCGCTACAGCTCCACTGATATTGGTTATAAGAAACACCACACCAAGTAGAACTATTGTGACAGCAGCGTTCTGGCGGTTTTGATCTGCTGAGATGGTCGCGGGTGATTTGCGGTTCAGTAGTATGCTAGTTGAGACTGTTATCACAAAGTTTCCCACAGTGAATCCGATTAAGCAGATTATAAATACTGCAGTGATATTTTCTTGCCTATCGGTTTGTTTGTCACGAACGAGGCAGAAAGCAGCTATTGGGATAATACAAACACTCATCATCACGCTGGAGACTGTCCAGAATAACCGTTTATTGATTTGGTAAAATGGCCGGGACATGGCTAAAAGTCTCGCCCCACCCATTATACAAGTCCAAAGTCCTGAGGTTTGGTTAGCGAGGGTGAAATAGTTGAGGAACAGAATTTCACTCCATTCCGTGAGAAACCAATCGCATTGAGAGATGATTCCTATAACACAAATAGTGAAGTCTATTGTGTTTAGAATGATGTACAGTTGCCTTGGGAACCCTTTTCTTCTGGAGTTGTAGCACAGGGAACTGGTGTTGCCAATGATACCAGCCGTTCCTATAGCGATCACAGTTATCTGGAACGACAACCAGATTGCCGACATTGCTAGTTAGGAGATATTGGGTTTAAAATGATAGGGGTAGCCAAACACTATTTTTAAGAAAACTCATATTTACTCTATTAGTTTATTATGCCAAAAACTAACAGAAATTAGTTGGCTGGAAAGGTGACCATTTTGTTGTCAAACTGACACCTTTGCCCTCTCCGGGTTTCATCATTATCTTTCCCTCTCTGATTTCTATCTCTCTCTTTCACTTTCTCTCTCTTTCTCTCTCTCTCTCTCTCTCTCGCTCTCTCTCTCTCTCTTTCTCCCTGATTTACCCCCTGATTTACCCCATCGTCCATCGATCATATCCGTAACCCGGGCCGGGCAAAGGTGTCAGTTTGACAACAAAATGGTCACCTTTCCAGCCAACTAATTTCTGTTAGTTTTTGGCATAATTGGGGTATATTTTTGGTATTTTCTGATGTGAAATACAATGTAAGACATGTCTGGACGTGTAAAGACCGTCAGAAATCGCTAAAATACGAAAATTTCAATTTTGACGTCATTATGACGTCATAGCGTAACGTCACGACGTTATAACATCAAGATAGGGATATATTATTATCAGGGTCATCTAGATAAAGATGCTGACCAAGTTTGAGATCGATTGGACAAGATTTGAGGTCGCTCTGGCGAAAAACGCAATATCGTCATATCTATTTTCATACAGTCTTAACACTTCAGACGCGATTTGAGACCCTTAGAAATAGAGTTTCACAAATTCGCGATATAGTTTCTGAAAGTATAGACGATTATCTTTCGTAAGTGCGGTCTCCGTTTTTCAATCAGAAGCCGTCTTCAGGGTGTAAATTGAGCTCAAAGAAATTTGGTTGATTTGAAAAAAACTCTTATCTTTATGACAGTTTGTTAAGACGTTCTGGTTGGACCTAGAACATGAAAACTATTCGTCTACACAATTTGAACGATTATCTTTCGAATGCAACAAACGAGAAGTGTCTATCTTATGTCGTTTTCTCTCAAAAATGATTATAAATTTGGTAAAAACAGCGTCTATCCATAGATACATAGATAGATAGATAGATAGATAGATAGATAGATAGATAGATAGACCCGGGACATTTATTGCTTTTGGCACGATGCTGTATCTCTAAAACTAAAAGATATAGAGACTTGCCCTTTTAAACTACAGTAGATCTAGACTATGTGACACTGTATACCAAATTTCAGACCGATCGGTGCAGTGGGGGCCTCCCTATGGGCGTCGCAAAATGCCATTTTTGGCTAAAAACTGAAAAAAGTTATTACTGCACTCTGGCACACGCGGCTGGGGGGAGGGGATGGTCACCTTTGCGCTTGCCAGCGCAGTGATAGCATTGTATTTTCCCTGCCTTCAACAATTAAAGCTGACAGTTCCTTGAGAAACTAGTACATATAATGGCCTTGCGACCACAGCTGGTGTTTGAGAGTTCAAATAAACAAAGGAAAGGGCACTAGTGCCGGAGCGTTTATTTTTTGTAGCTTTTTCCGATTTAACATCTGGTGTTGTGTCTCCCACCATTCTCTGAGAGAGAGAGGGGGACGAGAGCAAGAGAGGACCAGAGAAAAGAGTTCAGAGAACAGAGTGTTCTGGGAGTAACAGCAAGTAACAATAGATCTCACATCATCTGAGGACTATAATTGTGAAAGAGCCTTTTTGTACAGTACCATTACTAAGGAGCTTTGGAGTTGTGAGCGAGAGAAACAGAGGCATCAAGAGAGGGAGAGTGGTGGATGTGTAGACTTGAATATGCTACACAACACAGTAAAATGACTTGCCAGAAAATTGCGGTGAATTCTGCACCCCCGCCACCACCGGCCTACCTCTCACAGTCACACCTGGTACCGAATGGTTGCCGAATGTGTAAAAGGGGCGGGATTGCGTAACGACAACTATCTAATAAAGAGTAAATAGGGATGGTCACATCTGAACACCCCCAACCCCTTCTCACCCAACCCCCATCTAAACACCCATCCCCCTCTCACCACCCCCCCCCCGCCATCTAAACACTCATCTCCCTCTCCATTCCAGGTCCCCCCCCCCCATATAAAAACACCCATCCCCTCTCACCCAACCCCCCATCTATAGGTAAGTTACCTGAGTCAACCTGATTTTAACCTGTTCTCACACCTGTTCTTACGTTTACCTTGACCCATGTAAAACGGTGTTCAAACGAGATGGCTCGCTCGTCGGATGGCTAGTAGGGTAAACACCCCCAATCCCCTCTCACCACTCCCCATCTAAAACACCTATATCTCCCTCTCACCCACTCCCCCCCCCCCATCTAACCACCATCTCCATTCCAGGTCCTATCTGGACGGGAGATAACCTCGCAACCTGGGAGCACCTCCGCATGTCCATCCCCATGCTACTATCCCTCAACGTGGCTGGGTACCCCTTTGTTGGAGCTGATGTTGGGGGTTTCTTTGGGAACCCCAGTGTCGAACTGCTGACTAGATGGTATCAGGTAAAGTGCGGCAGTTTCCAAATGAAGCGTATCTTAAAATACTGTTTGCCGTTTGGTTTGGAGCTCAATAAACCCATAAAGTGCTGTTTTCCTAAGCAAACAGCTGAGAGCTGTTGCCCTGCTCGACCCGCATTAAAATAAACTCCTTCATTAACCCAGTGTTGTTTTCCTCCCGAACAGGCAGCAATATTCCAACCGTTCCTGAGGGGCCACGCTCACATTGATACCAAGAGAAGGGAACCCTGGCTGTTTGGGGAGGAAGCCACAGCCAACATTCGAGACGCACTGGTGAGAGGGAGAGAGAGAGAGAGAGACAGAGAGACAGAGAGACAGAGACAGAGACAGAGACAGAGACAGAGACAGAGACAGAGACAGAGACAGAGACAGAGACAGAGACAGAGACAGAGACAGAGACAGAGAACAGAGACAGACCAACACCCACTTTTACAGGTTTTACGATACCAGCTCTTACCTTATCTTTACACAATGTTCTACGAAGCGTCTATTGATAATAGCCCTGTAATGAGGTAATTAGTAGCGATATAATTAGTTAATTAAAAACTTAGTTATTTAACAACCACTGAGTATTTTAATTTACTGCCACGTTAGTTATTGTTTTACCCCATAATTAGTTAATTAACTGTTCCATAATTAATTGTTAATTAACTCTTCAATAATTAGTTAGTTAAGTAATTGCTCCATAATTTAATTAATTAATTGTCCCAGGCCTATATGGTACGAGTTCCCAGAGGATTCAGCCCAGCATTCTAACCAGAAAGAGTTCCTAGTTGGTCCTTCTCTCCTCTCATCCCCTGTTCTAGAGAGCGGGGAGTCTACTCACTACACCACACTTCCCGGAAAAGAGGTCTGTTTTACAAGTTCCCTTTCAATCTCGTGTATATCCGAATGAACTTGTGGGCAGTAGAGATCTCACAGTTTCTTGCCAGTACTTCAGTCCCATATATCCCACCGGTGATTACCGGACACCGGTTGTTCAATATGTGTATGTTTGTTGATTTTTCAACTTCATTTCTTGTCTCAGGTTTGGTATAACTACCACACTTTGACCCAGCATGAAGCAACCTCATCTCTAGCTACGATTGTTAAAATGTCAACCATGCCCCTTTTCATTCGTGGAGGTAAAATATGGGAGGGGTGTTTCTTGGGAGGGGTGTTTCTTGGGAGAGGTGTTTTTTGGGAGAGGGGTGTTTCTTGGGAGAGGGGTGTTTCTTGGGAGGGGTGTTTCTTGGGAGAGGGGTGTTTCTTGGGAGAGGGGTGTTTCTTGGGAGGGGTGTCTCTTGGGAGGGGTGTTTCTTGGGAGAGGGGTGTTTCTTGAGAGAGGGGTTTCTTCAAAGAGGCAAGGGGGAGGGTGTTGAAGGTGTTAAAGGTATAGTGGAGTAGGGGAGGAAAGTTTGCCGGGAGAGGGGATTGTTTTTTAGTAAGACAAATTGTAAACACTATTCTTCAGGTAGTATCGTGCCTATAAAGAAGAGACTTCGTAGGTCATCAGAACTGATGGCTGGGGACCCCTATACCCTCATAGTGGCAACTAATTCTAAGGTAACACAGTTTAAATTGTGCCTACATGTGATGGCTGATAATAATCAAGCTGTTATTTTCATTGATTTTGACAATATTTAAATGAAAATATAACAGTTTCCAATATACTGGCTGATGTTTATAGAAATATTAATTAATTAATTAACTACTTTCCGCCAGGGTGAGGCAGTTGGCCGTGTATATAACGATGATACTAAGACTTTCAACTATCAAAAGGGTGATATGATGTTCAGAGAACTAAAACTCAGTAATAACCAACTAACGAACAGGTTAGTTCGAAGTGCAGTAGACCTCGTCTCCGTTTTTTAAATTTAACCAAAGTGTACCCTAATTGTGTCACATTTCACCCATTAGTGGATATATTCCCCTCACTCTGTATATAAATCCCATTGTTTTCCAGGATTATTTCCGGCTCCTACGCTTCCCCAGAGGTGGAGAGAATAGTACTACTGGGTGTTGGGAAACATACCGCTACCCTAAATGGCAAACCTCTGACTGTATCATATGATAAATCAAAGCGAGTTCTAACGATTAAGAAGCCTGGAGTGTTACTATCAGCAGAATGGACTATATTGCTTGAATAATGAATGTGTTTATTTGATTAGTTAATTAAGAAAGAGATCAGTGAGAGTGAGAGTGGAAGATATATATTTATTGGTGATTGTTGGGGTTATAATAGATAACAATATTGTTGCACTTTTAAATTACATAGTTATAGAAAAGTGAGATTACCACGGGCCCAAGATCAAATCGTTTTAGATTTAGTTTCTATATTTTTTCATATATCATGTGATCGTACTATGCCACATGTACACTGTACAGTGAGATCTCGAATCGACAGCAGTCATGGTTTGTGTGTTGTTGGATTTGTGTGATGTGTTACATAAAACATTTGAGATTTATTGATGTTAATTAAACGCATCAAACTTGAGTAAACCTGCTATAATTTATTGGTAAACTTGTCTCTGGCACATCAGCTGTGGTATGCACCATGTAAGAAGAACGTGTCTGTTGCTCTCATGAGCTATTTTTAGATGTTACCCTATCCTAAGCGCTCAGATCGGGTCGGCACCGCCAGACAGGATGTTGCAATGTCTCGTGAGCTGAGTGTACACGCTAATATTATTAGTAATAAGGCACAGCTCCAGAAGAGTCGAAAATGGCCATATTGTAAGCTCTAGAGAGGTCCATGCAGGCAGGGTCGGGGGTCATATAGCCCATTTCTCTCCCTCCCCCATGGTCATGCCTGATTTCCGGCTACTGCTTATAGCTAAGCTTGCTAGCACTTTCTAGACGATGTTCCACTAGGTTCAACAGTTGTCATAATCTTCACAAACTCCTTCAAATTTATTTTTCCATCCCCATCCTGGTCTGCCTGAAAAGTAGAGAGATATAATGGGAATTCGTCAGCTATCAATTCGTAACAAGTGAAGTGTGGTTGTCGACCGGACTGTAGAACTATAACCAAAATTGTGCTATCTAGTATCTGTCAGCGTGATGCCTGACCTCTATCCTTGCTCCACTTCTGAGTGAAGCACGCGAGAAAGGGTCAGCTGGAGACAGATAATTATACATATTTACCGTAAACTGGGAACATGTCGGACAAACTAGAAACATGTGTAATTATCTGTCTCCAGCTGACCCTTTCTCACGTGCTTCACTCAGAATTGGAGCAAGGAGAGAGGTCGAGGCATCACCTGTTTACCTGATGTATCATAGAGCGAAGTTGCTTGTCAGATAGAGGGTGACCCAGGGACAACATGACACAACGTAACTCATCGTGAGTTATGTACCCGCTCCTGTCTGTGTCAAAGAGGCGGAACACCTCTGTGAGTTGTTGCTGGGGATCCACACCCGGGTTACTATGCCTGGAATGTCAGATGTGAAACGTTAGGGGAGGGATAGGAGGGGTTACTGTGCCTACAGATCGAACGACGAGCAGTTGCCAGTTTGTCCGACATGTTCCCAGTTTGTCCGACATGTTCCCAGTTTGTCCGACATGTTCCCAGTTTGTCCGACATGTTCCCAGTTTATCCGAAATGTTTCCAGTTTGTCCGACATGTTCCCAGTTTGTCCGACATGTTCCCAGTTTGTCCGACATGTTCCCAGTTTGTCCGACATGTTCCCAGTTTGTCCGACATGTTCCCAGTTTGTCCAACATGTTCCCAGTTTGTCCGACATGCTCACAGTTTGTCCGACATGTTCCCAGTTTGTCCGTCATGTTCCCAGTTTGTCCGACATGTTCCCAGTTTGTCCGACATGTTCCCAGTTTGTCCGACATGTTTCCAGAATTTGTCCGACATGTTCCCAGTTTGTCCGACATGTTCCCAGTTTGTCCGACATGTTCCCAGTTTGTCCGACATGTTCCCAGTTTTTCCGACATGTTCCCAGTTTGTCCGACATGTTCCCAGTTTGTCCGACATGTTCCCAGTTTGTCCAACATGTTCCCAGTTTGTCCGACATGCTCACAGTTTGTCAGACATGTTCCCAGTTTGTCCGACATGTTCCCAGTTTGTCCGACATGTTTCCAGAATTTGTCCGACATGTTCCCAGTTTGTCCGACATGTTCCCAGTTTGTCCGACATGTTCCCAGTTTGTCCGACATGTTGCCAGTTTGTCCGACATGTTCCCAGTTTGTCAGACATGTTCCCAGTTTGTCCGACATGTTCCCAGTTTGTCCGACATGTTCCCAGTTTGTCCGACATGTTCCCAGTTTGTCCGACATGTTCCCAGTTTGTCCGACATGTTCCCAGTTTGTCCGACATGTTCCCAGTTTGTCCGACATGTTCCCAGTTTGTCCGACATGTTCCCAGTTTGTCCGACATGTTCCCAGTTTGTCAGACATGTTCCCAGTTTGTCCCACATGTTCCCAGTTTGTCCGACATGTTCCCAGTTTGTCCGACATGTTCCCAGTTTGTCCCACATGTTCCCAGTTTGTCCGACATGTTCCCAGTTTGTCCGACATGTTCTCAGTTTGTCAGACATGTTCCCAGTTTGTCCGACATGTTCCCAGTTTCACTTTACCTTGACATCATTTTAAGAAACTCACAAAAGTCAATTATCCCATCCCCATTGCAGTCAATCTCCGCTATCATTTCCTGGTTGCAAGGGAGGATAGTTTATTAGACCAATAACCATGTGAGTTATCACTTATCAATATCACTGTATTTGCTGCGAGGGACTTGTCAAGCTGACAATTTACCTTTTCCTCCCTTTTAGAGGGTTTCAACCCGATACTCCGTAACATCGCTCCCAGCTCTGCAGTTGAGATCACTCCATCCTTATTGGTATCGAACTTCCTGTACGCACACTCATATTCCTCAACCTCTTCTACAGAGAGGGTTATGGGGGTCGGTTTTCCACATTTCTTCCGGAAAACACCTGTAGAAAATTTTGAGCAAATTTTTTGGAATTATGTTTTCGAAAAGTTGATTTTGGTCATCAACAATCTGGGGCCGGGGATATTTTAAACTCGTCACTGAATTTAGAATCGAATCTATCCCTCACTGTTATTTTGGAGCTCAGCCCTACGTGCCAGGTCCGCTATGTTCAGAATTCTCCGGTGACACCCTGTTTTCCTCTGGTAGGTCCGTGAACTGGGTCGCCTCTTCCACATTCGGTATATCCTCATATTGTGATGATTTCAACTAGACCAAAAAACAAAGGAAATTTGCTTGGAACACCCGTGGCCTTTTTTCGATACTTGACGCTGCGGGAAATGCACCCATAATCTGAGCTACTAGGTATCGCGGTTGTGTCATCTCCACATCGCTCTCTAAGTTTTAAAATACGCACACACTTTCTCTCACTCTTCCTCGCGTCTTGCTCTGACGAAGGGTGCATTTCCCGCAGCGTCAAGTATCGAAAAAAGGCCACGGGTGTTCCAAGCAAATTTCCTTTGTTTTTTGGTCTAGTTTCTCAGGATTTTTGTAAACAGGTAACATAAATATGCAAATAACGGCTAAACGGTGCGAGATACGACTTTTTGTCCGGGGGACGACCCCCCATAATGATTATGATAATCGACTATTCTACGTCAAAATATGTCCATGAAAACATTCTAGGACCAGCTGAAGTGGAAATATTCAGAATATGCATTAAATCGTGAATCGGCACATAAATATGCAAATAACGGCTAAACGGTGCGAGATACGACTTTTTGTCCGGGGGACGACCCCCCATAAATCGACTCTTCTGCGTCGAAATATGTCCATGAAAACTTTCTTAAACTAGTTTATACCGATATATTCATAAAATTTTACATAAATTATGCATAATTAATGACTTCCGATACTCAAATCAGGATTTTATATAGCCTATTACACGTAGAATAGTCGATTTATGGGGGGTCTTCCCCCGGAGAAAAAGCTCTAAATCCAGCCGTTTTCGCTCTAAGTGTTTTGCAAAAAGGTGGTGCGTATGCATGTATACAGAGCAAGCGTTTGGGACCCCCCTCGTAACTTTTGAACGAAACCATCGATCCACTTGAAATTTTAAACACTATTAGATATCATTGAGGTAGCTTTACATACAAAATTTCAGCGTGCTAGCTTGTCGGGAACATGGTTAAATAGACGCTCGAAAAGGGCGAAAGTCACATCCGTATGGTATACTGCACTGGCCCCGAATCGGGCGAAATTAAATTTTCCGCGCCTGAGTTTATCCTTTCAGATTTGATCTTATAATGTTCTAGGATGACCTTAGAAGGGGTGGGATGGTTTTTTCATTGCTGGGGGCTTTGCCCCCAGACCCCCATTAGGCCACGGGGCACTTGCCAGTGCAGTGATGATTTACATTCTGAAAAACGGGGTAATTGAGTTCACAGAGTTTGACAAAGAAAAAAAACTGAGAACAGAGGTTTACATTCAACTATAAGTATACGGCCAGACGGCCTCCCTTGCACATCCAGAAATCTCCTGATCTCCCGGGACCCGGAGAAGTCCATGGGAGATCTCCGGAGGTTCAAGGGAGGACGATCTTGTGATAAAAGCAGAAGGAACTAGATCATATCATTCCAAACAAACTCGCGGTATCCAGGTGAGTAGAGCTTAGGAGCGGTCAATTATTGTTGGTGTATAATTAGTAATTACCCACTGTAACTTACAGTGCTAATTCCATGCTGTTGATATAGATACTTCAACTTGAACTGGGGGACCGAGTTCTTGGAAATGGAATCCATGATTATCGCCAAAATATTATGACGTCATCGACATGATGACATCACAGATTTACTAACCAGTGACATCAATGGTTACAGAATACAGAACCTGAAAGTAGACAGCTGAGCAATTGTCTGGTGCCAGACCCTGTCAGAATCATATCGGGTTTGCGCCGCCAGACAACTGAGTTCTTGCCAACTCCACATTATAGTTTCTGGAATGTCTTTAAAACTTTCACAGATGTTTCACTCAGTATTTTTTTTCTACTTCAAGTATGCACTGCAGCAATAGTGCCTTTATGTCTCTGAGCTACTTCGACCTTCATTTGCTCTCCCATGGATCTCAATGGGCTATTACGTTTTGACAAGCACGTGATGGTCCATTTCTCTCTCTATCTCGCTATGAGATCGCTCGCGATAGAGCGCGAGAGTTAGCGCTCTAGATCGAGCTCGATATAGAGCGATCGATAGAATAGAGCGAGCTCTATCGCTCTCTATCTATCTATATCTCTAGCTCTCTCTTCTCTCTATCTCTCATCTCTCTCTCTCTCTCTCTCTCTCTCTCTCTCTCTCTCTCTCTCTCTATCTCTCTGTTTAAAACCTGCTTGTCTGTGTTGCAATACTACTCGAGGGAGAGAATATGACTAAAGGAGAGAGTGAGAGACAGACAGAGACTGAGAGAAAGAGAGAAATGAGAAGATCAGGACGAGAGAGAGGAGAGGGGGGAGGAGGAGAGAGAATCACGGGGGAACGAAGAGGAGGGCAGATGAAAGACCGCCCACAATCTCTTAGTTGTGTTCAGATAGATCGAGCGTGCGACTGGATACATGTAGTGTGTAACTGGAAAATCCTATTCAATTGCACAATTCAGTACATAATTTTGATTTTCGCCTTTCGGATGATGCTCACTTATCAGTTTTGATTTTGCTGTCTGGCACCGTCAGACCCCGTTTTGATATTGCGTTCAGATCGTGTCGGTACCGCCAGAAATAACAGTGATTTTGTAATTTGTATATCCTAGATTCCTAGGGCCTGTTAACAAGATAGACAACGATATAATGGTACTAAATCAAATAAATTGACAGAAGCTTTCGAGATCACTGTGTATCACGTCTTCAGCTATCCTAGGGCCTGGTCTCTATTCTCTAATTAATAATAATAATAATATTCCGCGCTTATATACCGCCCATACCCGACGGAAACATGTCAAAATATTGGCGATGTTCCGACGAGTCATCAGAGCGGTATATCCTAGAGTAAAAATATCGCACACGAACAATTCTGGTTGAAAAAGACAATATATGGAAAACCAAATTGCAAAACCAATTGCAAAAAATGTAATTAAACCCCTTTGATTAAGCAATTAACAACTCATTTCATGTCAGTTTCTCTGCCATCTGGGCAAGTACAGTGTGATCAGCTGATAAAACATGTGAATTGGTTGATAATGAGACCACCAAATGAAAACATTTTAAAATCAGTGCCATCTCATTTTGGATTTTGGTGAGTTCATTTTGCTGTCATTTGAATAGTTAACAATACATAACACTACCATGCATTTTCAGTTTGAAAGTAAACGATTTAGATAGTAACTTGGAGCGACTAACTCTCCTCCTTCACTCAATACCTCTTTCATACAGGTAATCAAACATAGAAAAAAACATAGAATTCAGTTGTGTTGTGTATTTACTAAACTTCTTTGGAGGAGGGGAAGGGATGGCAACCTTTGCGCTTGCCAGCGCAGTGATTATTGCTGTTAATAACTCCCTCTGTCTCATCAGTCATCAAATTGAGCATTATATTTCTCACTCAGGGCCCCGCTATACAATGTGCTAGGATACTTCGCCTACTTGGAGGATAATGTGACATGTGCCCTTAAATATTTCGACCTTGCAACGAGTATCGACAAGGTAACTTGAATATTTTTCACATGTTTTGTTATAAATTCATGACGTCATACTCATAGTCATGTAGCTTACTGCTGCATCTGTAAATCTTAGGATGTTTTTTTTTCTTTGCTCAAGTATGGGAGTGATTCTTCCACAGAGAAAATCATGTGCATACAGGATTGAATTCATTCATTCATTGCTCATGTTCAATTCATCGAGGTTCATTCAGAGTACTCGACTCTTTAAGATCATATGCTGCAGAGGTATCATGCAAATGCTAGCATGGATCTAGGTGGCTGATACAAGTTCAGGTCTTGAAAGTTAGAATTTTGTATCATTCAGCCAACTCATTCTAAGATGAGAATCATTGATTTATTGTTGAGTAAGGGCGGAGAAGAGTTACTTTAACTTTACTCAATAATTAACTTACTACTATTAATTAATTAATAATAATAATAATAATAATATACGTTTTTGTATACCGCCCAGGCAAAACAGGGCCAGCAAACTGAATTTTGACTGACACTGCTCAGCGTCAGAGCGGTATACCTAAATTATAACACCTTCCTTATAGGCCAGTCATTTTTTGTCATTTTGGGGCCGTTTGGTGAACTGAGACATAACAAAGGTTTTCCACTTGTATTGTACTCCTATGGGGTCCTAGAAACACCAAAAAAATTGTTCACTCCAACCGAGGTGAAGAAAGTGCCCAAAATGGCCACGCCCTTTTTGCCTGTATTTTCAGCCTTGACCAAAAATAGCAACTTTGCTTTGGATTGGAGTAGAAACGTAAATGAGGGCACTAAAATGTGTAGAATGAGCAGCAGAATCGATTGGTACCAAGCAGAAGTCGTTATCTCATCAGGTTCGAGAGATAATTGGATAATTAGGTATGCGCATAACCATTTTTGAGCCATATGGCTATAGCCGCTCAGGAGCGGTTTCAGAAATTTTGCTTCACAGGAGCTTGTTCAGCATATAAAAATTAGTGGGGGTAACAAATATGAAGTTTTTATTGCATAAGGTCAATGAGTTATTCAACTTTAAAGATCGAAAAATGGGGGTAAAAAGTCGAAATTTGGTTCATTTTCTTTCATTTTACCCTCATTTTTCGATCTTTAAAGTTGAATAACTCATTGACCTTATGCGATAAAAACTTCATATTTATTACCCCCACTAATTTTTATATGCTGAACAAGCTCCTGTGAAGCAAAATTTCTGAAACCGCTCCTGAGCGGCTATAGCCATATGGCTCAAAAACGGTTATGCGCATACCTAATTATCCAATTATCTCTCGAACCTGATGAGATAACGACTTCTACTTGGTACCAATCGATTCTGCTGCTCATTCTACACATTTTAGTGCCCTCATTTACGTTTCTACTCCAATCCAAAGCAAAGTTGCTATTTTTGGTCAAGGCTGAAAATACAGGCAAAAAGGGCGTGGCCATTTTGGGCACTTTCTTCACCTCGGTCGGAGTGAACAATTTTTTTGGTGTTTCTGGGACCCCATAGGAGTACAATGCAAGTGGAAAACCTTTGTTATGTCTCAGTTCACCAATTAAGCAAAAAGTGACTGGCCTATTACTTATGACACACACTATTAAAATCTGGATTTAAACACACCATAGATAGACTTTTATTGATGAAAATACGGGCCTCATAAAATACGAACCAACTTAGATAGGCATAAAAATGCTCCCACACTGAATAAGCTAAATTACAAAGTCAGCAGCTCTCATGCTACTCAAAGACAGCAGCTCTCAAATAATTAAATAAATAATTGCATTGCATTGCAGGATAACCTGGTCGGAACAGCGAACAAGATCCATGTTTTACGGTTGTCAGGGGAGACGGAGGAGGCTGATTTGTGGCTTGAAAGGCTGGCTGTCACCCTTACATCCGCACCAACATTCATCAAGAACAAGAAATTAGGTAGAACACTAATGATAAAAAACCTGCCATCTTTTCCCTCAATTATCTATCTATGATCCATAGTAATATTTGTCGCAAAGTTCCTCCAGTCCAGTATCCACTTGACATGCTACATTGTCGAGGGATATCCACATGATGATTGTTCAATGCAGGTAGATCATTAGCTGATCTGGGATGGGCCCACAGCTTCTTTGGGCTCAACTGTGTAGCAGATAGACTGTTTGAGGATAGTTTACGACTTGATGGAAATAGTGATTTTGCACGCTTCGGAGCAGCACTGGTGCAGTATAATTTTAGTAAACATATTGACAGGTAAATATATTTTGAAAAAAAACTAAGGAGCCGTAACATATACTGAAATTGATTAATCAATTAACTAATTACAGGATGTCTGAGTATTATTACTTTTCCTCCTCCTCTGAATCTCTCCGATCAATTATACAGACCTCCCCTGAATTCAACCTCCCAAAGGTATGATTCATGCTTCTTGCAGTACACTGTCCCTCATCTAGAATAGAAGTCGCTGCGCTATATCTGTCGGTGCAAGTGCAACCTAAACAAACGATAAACATGTTCATTGAATTTGAATTACACAGGTTTATCTTGGCCGACTACTGAACAGGAGAGACAGTTCCCAGCGATCAGGAATGGATCCCCAAGCAAGCCAACTTTTCAAAGAGGTTAGACCGAGGGAAATAACGCTCAACCTATGCTACTATAATACTTAATTAATTAATTAACTGATTAATGTTATTGTATCCGTTAATCACTTCCAGGCGTTATCTCGACCCGATCCATATACCGACTACATGATAGCAAAAGAGAAGTCCCGGTACGGTGACTGGGAGGGAAAGGAGGGTTCAATACATCTTCTCAAACGTTCAATAAAGTCTCATCCCACCTCTATGGCATATCTTGAACTGGCAATCTCAAAGAAGGGGCTTATTCTGAAAGGTAGCGCACTAAAAAGTACCTAAAAGGTACCTAAAAAAGATCCTATACTGCACTTATAGGCAGCATTAGGTAAGTATTTATGTCCTAAACACACTTGTCACTTTCATTTGAGTGAAAAACTTTTGATCGCTATGCTCACTGAGCATTGCTCAGAGTGAGCGATTTCAATCTTCAACCCACTACTGTCACTCTTCCAGATGGAAATATTGACGAGAGTGCACAGATAGAACTAAACCTGAACACGATGTGTGGAGAAAAGGAGGAGAAAGAAACTAAACCCCGATCTTCGGTTAGAAACGGCGGCAATCCCTAAATTTCACAAAACAGTGTGTCGTTTGACGTTTGTAATATATATTGTACTAAATACTTTTGTAATCATATTTTTCATATAATTCCATTTTCAGCATCAGCAAAGCAGAAAAGACAAGTCCAAAGGGGCTCCTCCACCGCCACCACCACCGCCATCTCCTCCAGTTGTAAGTAGATTTCCCATAACAGGTAACACTTGTAAGTAGTCTACCCTAACCAGGCCTGATTCAGCACAAATTGGATCAATTAGGGCTACTGGCCCTAAACTAGCTCACCTCCAACCAGCTGGCCCTAAACTGCAGTCTCCCTAATTCTGTTTCCTGTTGCAGATGACAGAGGATATCTTATCAGAGTTGGAGGAGATTAGTCGGTATCTGGAAATGGCACTTTACCTGAATCCCCGACAAGACAGGTTATTGCAATAGGGGGGATTAGGGACAGGTTCCTGTTTGTCGTGTAATCGGTGGGGTCGGATTTTATTAAATTTTGTTGAATACTTTACTGCACTGATCTAGTTGTTTTAACAATTTGGCAGGTGCTTCTTGGAGTTAGCTAATGTATCTCTCCTGGCGTCATCTCGTGAAACAGCTCTCTCATACCTCCTCAAGGTATAATTAACAGTTATGCAGTCAACATAGTTAGAGACTGCATTTGGTAAAATAAAATTAACAACCAGCGTTATCATAATACAAGTTGAAAAAACCGTTAAAAATTCCCTCCATTCCTGCAGGCTGCCGAGACTTCTGAGGATGCAGCAGTGAGAGCCAGGGCTCTCCTGAACCTCAGTATTATACGGATTATAGAGGAGAACTACCTTGTGGCCCATGAACTAATGGACAGGTAAATGAACTCTTGTCAGTGAGATGGGAGAGAGCTGTCAGAGCTTGATCCCTGGCCCCACTCCGGTCAAGCTACCATCCCCTCCTTGTTCCCTAGATCAGAATGAAAACTCCCCTTCCTTCCATGAACATACAGCAAATTATACGAAAACTGCACTGACATTTCCTCCCAAATCCAGGGCGTTCAAATCTGGCCTTGGGACTCTCTGTAAAGTGGGACCTGAACGTCCAAGAATGGAAAAGTTCCTGGTAACCCTGGCAACACAACTCCTAAACAACAACTATTTGGATGAGGCGAAGATGTGGATAGACTACCTCAACTTGGTGGATAATCCACACGGATATGAACTAAAAACACGGTAAAGTTAAACGCAAAGATAATTTTAGTCGTGGCATGAATAATTTACACATTCACCTTAGCTCGGTAGGCCCTAAGCTACAACATTCGACCAATCTTTCTAGACTTGACTCAGAAATCTAGGCACGCATTACAGCTATAATTTAAGACCCAACCCCTACTGCAGATACCGCTCAATGAAGGGGATTGGATCAAAGTCGGGAGGTTTGAAAGTCAGTACCGCGATCAGTAGGACTAGAAAGCCACAACGTACCACGCAGATCACCAAAACGAGTATCACAACTGCGGAGAAAAAGTGAAAACAGCTTCTCGCCTTCATCGGCTTTATGTCATTGTCAAGAGAACTTGATCATCTGGATCAACATTTGATTGAGATCGTGATGACCTTCAAAGTTACCAATTTTGTATGTTGGCCCTAAAATTGTTGAAAATGAATAGAGGGTGATTTTGAAAGTATCGAACCAATGGCGATATTGTGAACTGATAGTGATATTAAAATCAATATGGGAGTGACACTGAAGTGAAACTGGAACTGAAATCAAAACTGATTTGTCATTTGGAAATTGCCTAGCTAGACTGTGTTACAAATGTAAAGAAGGGTTAGAACATAACAATTTGGAAATGTGTGTGTGTTACTATCATGCCCATTGCCCGGGCCTGTGTGGGAAAGTATTATGCTTATAGCTTGAAAAACTAGTCTCCTTGTCTCCTTGTCTTCTTGTCTCCTTGTCTTCTTGTCTCCTTGTCTCCTTATCTGCCTATCTCCTTGTCTCTTTCTCTCATTGTCTCCTTGTCTCCTTATCTCCTTGTATCCTTGTCTTCTTGTCTCCGTGTCTCCTTGTCTCCTTGTCTCCTTGTCTCCTTGTCTCTTTGTATCCTTGTTTCTTTGTCTCCTTGTCTTCTTGTCTCATTGTATCCTTGTATCCTTATCTTCTTATCTCCTTGTCTCCTTGTCTTCTTATCTCCTTGTCTTCTCGTATCCGCGTCTCCTTGTCTCCTTATCTCCTTTTCTCCTTGCCTCCTGGCCTTGCCACCTTGTCTCCTTATCTCCTTTTCTTCTTCTCTCCTTGCCTCCTTGTCTCCTTGTCTCCTTATCTCCTTGTCTCTTTGTATCCTTGCCTCCTTGCCTCCTTGCCTCCTTGTCTCCTTGTATCCTTGTATCCTTGTCTCCTTGTCTTCATATCTCCTTGTATCCTTGTCTCCTTGTCTTCTTATCTCCTTGTCTCCTTGTCTTCTTATCTCCTTGTCTTCTCGTATCCGTGTCTCCTTGTCTCCTTATCTGCCTATCTCATTTTCTCTTTGTCTTAGGGTCACCACACACCAAAGTTAAAATTAAAATTAAAATTTTGATTTTAAACCCGCACACACCAGCGGCCGTTAAAATTTCTCTCCCCATTCTAAAAGTAACAATCTCACGCACGATTTTGACGGTCGCGTTGGATGATAAAATTTTAACACGCCGTTAAAATCGCGCGCGAGATTGTTACTTTTAGAATGGGGGAGAGAAATTTTAACGGCCGTTGGTGTGTGCGGGTTTAAAATCAAAATTTTAATTTTAATTTTAACTTTGGTGTGTGGTGACCCTTATTGTCTCCTTGCCTCCTTGTCTCCTTGCCTCCTTGCCTCCTTGCCTCCTTGTCTCCTTGTCTTCTTGTCTCCTTGTCTCCTTATCTCCTTATCTCCTTGTCTCCTTGTCTCTTTGTATCCTTGTTTCTTTGTCTCCTTGTCTTCTTTTCTCCTTGTCTCCTTGTCTCCTTGCCTCCTTGTCTCCTTGCCTCCTTGCCTCCTTGCCTCCTTGTCTCCTTGTCTTCTTGTCTCCTTGTCTCCTTATCTCCTTATCTCCTTGTCTCCTTGTCTCTTTGTATCCTTGTTTCTTTGTCTCCTTGTCTTCTTTTCTCCTTGTCTCCTTGTCTCCTTGCCTCCTTGCCTCCTTGTCTCCTTGTATCCTTGCATCCTTGTATCCTTGTCTCCTTGTCTTCTTATCTCCTTATCTCCTTGTCTCCTTGTCTCTTTGTATCCTTATCTCCTTTGCTTCTTACCTCCTTGTCTTCTCGTATCTGTGTCTCCTTGTCTCCTTGTCTCCTTTGCTTCTTATCTCCTTGTCTCCTTGTCTTCTTATCTCCTTGTCTTCTCGTATCCGTGTCACCTTGTCTCCTTGTCTCCTTCTCTTCTTGTCTCCTTGTCTCCTTTGCTTCTTATCTCCTTGTCTCCTTGTCTCCTTATATCCTTATGACCTTATCTCCTTGTTTCTTTGTATCCTTGTTTCTTTGTCTCCTTGTCTTCTTGTCTCCTTGTCTCCTTGCCTCCTTATCTCCTTGTCTCCTTGTTTCCTTGTCTCCTTGTCTCTTAGCTTTGTATCCTTGTCTTTTTGTTTTTTGTCTCCTTGTCTCCTTGTCTCCTTGTCTCCTTGTCTCCTTGTTTCTTTTGGCAATGGCACTGGCAGCGCGTTACATACAGGGGCCGGGATAGCGCGACGTGCCCAATTGTTTCTTTGTCTTCTTGTCTTCTCGTATCGTTGTCTCTTTGTCTTCTTGTCTCCTTGTCTCATTCTCCTTCTCTTTTAAGGATCCTTCTCTCTTGATCATGATATTTTTTCGGTTTGAACGTAGCGCGCCGATAAAAACATTTAGTGCTGCAAAATTGCGAGCAGCACACAAAATTACAAAATTCACGCGCGCGTGCTAAAATTCATCTGAAATCTCCATATTTTTTAGTGGAGAGCGCAGCTCCAGACCGCGCAATTCCAAGCCGCGCATTTTGTTCTTGTTTGCGCGCGCTCTGCCACTTGTTCGTCCGTACTCGAGCCAAACCAAAAATTTTTCATTTCCACTTCGGTGGATTCTGAGAGGTTCGATCCGGAAGCTCTGTGCGATTTCGATGTTCTTTCTTTGTGCCGTTCTTGATTCCAAAGTTATAAATTCATCTTTACCCAAAATTTAGCTACTTTTTTATGTTTTTCGTTGAGAGATATTTTTGAAAAAGCTTGAGCAGCCTTGAGCCTTGACCAAATGCCTGGATAAACAATTTGTCACTGTTTACTACGTTTTGCAGTTTGCTAGTTGTGTTGTACACCTTCTTTAAAGTGTAATAGCTCCCACACGCACCGCCGAACTGTTCAAAAAGTCCTTCTATGGCCATTATTGAGCCAATCAATCAGGGAAGCTTTAGATTTGTACCTCTTGTTCCCCGATCCCAGGGATGTCGCGGCCTGCTCTAGCGTGTCGTCAGAAAAACGTTTCAGTTTTTAACGTTAGTGTTGTGGAGAACAGTAGGGCTGTAGGCATCGATCAGTCTCTTTACCTTAGCAGTGTCGTCATCACGCAGCTCCTTGAGTCTACGTTTCTGCTTCTCCACTTGATCACAATCGTCAACCATTTTGGCTCAAATTAATTTGTTTAAAGTAGTGTTGAAAAGTTTGAAACTTTTTGAAATTTGGATTGTTTTAGTATAATCAAAACTTGTGTTTCAATTTCATTTTTGAAACGTTCGAGCACTGGCAAACCTGTACCTCCTCCGCATTTATCACTTACCTGTCGTTCAATTTAACGAATTGGGCTAGTGTGCTATACATTTCGATATCTCTCGAAATCTTTTGCGAGTGGAGATTTTCGTCATAAAATAATTTGAGTGTATTCTTTTTTCAATATAATTAATTGAAGCTTCTAAAGTAAACAACACCCACTGCACCATTGTTTGAAAAATACAGTTGCCTGAAAACCACCACCTCTGATACATATAGAATCAAAACCCAGACACGACAATGATCCATCAGAACCATTTTTCATAAACCAAGTGAGTTGTCTTGGAGATTCTCGATCGCAGGATATTCTAGTAACAACTGTTTTTACATCTTTCTACACCAATGTCGCAACATTATCCTCTACAATATATAACTATCTTTGCGCTACCCAGGTGCCAACTGATATATGATAAACACAGGAATAAAGACCAAGCTTCTACAACGTCCATGGCTAGGCAGGATTGCTATAGAACATGGACTACAGTGAACACTCACACAACCAATACTAAGCTAGAGGTGAATTATCGCAGTAATACTACAGTAATAGTAATATTTTCCCTTCCCTTGGCCTTCCCTTCCCTTGGCCTTCCCTTCCCTTGGCCTTCCCTTCCCTTGGCCTTCCCTTCCCTTGGCCTTCCCTTCCCTTGGCCTTCCCTTCCCTTCCCTTCCCTTCCCTTCCCTTCCCTTCCCTTCCCTTCCCTTCCCTTCCCTTCCCTTCCCTTCCCTTCCCTTCCCTTCCCTTCCCTTCCCTTCCCTTCCCTTCCCTTCCCTTCCCTTCCCTTCCCTTCCCTTCCTTCCCTTCCCTTCCCTTCCCTTCCCTTCCCTTCCCTTCCCTTCCCTTCCCTTCCCTTCCCTTCCCTTCCCTTCCCTTCCCTTCCCTTCCCTTCCCTTCCCTTCCCTTCCCTTTCCCTTTCTCTTTCTCTTTTCCTTTCATTTCAAAACTCTGCCTATACGTATCTCCCCATCCTTCTCCCTGCTGCAGGTTCAGTTGATTGGAAATGGGGGTAGGGCACTCAGACTACCCACACGAGTTAGGTAGCTCATTATTGATCCCACTAAACAGATGATATAGGAGATGTTGTTACCTTTACTGTTGACCATAACAACACCGAGTGTTCCACTGGAGGAGTTCTTATACAGGGTAACTTATCAGGATTGACTGTCAAGGCTTTTTAATCGTCAAAGCTCTGTTATACCAAAATCTTGTTTTACACGTTTTCCCTCCCCCTCAGGACTTCACACTGCGCTATCAGAACGGACCAGTAATAATCGAGAGTTACTACTACACCCCTAACCATGTGGCTGCTGGTTGATCCAAGTTCGTTGGGGATAGATGAGATCTGGTTGATATAGGTGACTGTGTGGGGCTGTGGCTAGTGTTATTGTCAGTTATGTCAGGGTGGTCCTGTTGAGAAAAACCACGCCCCAGAGAAAGAGAGAGAGAGAGAGAGAGAGAGAGAGAGGGGGGGGGGAGTTGGTCCACCTGCCACCACCTCCAATCGGTTTCCCCCGGGCAACGGGGTCACACGGAGTACCTTTTTCCCCATCCCCTTTTCCCCCTGTTCGATTTCCAGGTCCGTGTGGCCGCGGCTGAGCGTGGCTGTGTATCAGAAATGCGGAAAAAAATCAGAAAATACAAAATACAAAAACATCTTCTTGGCTAGGTGGCCCACAGTGTATCATCGCCAACTATTACGTTCCTACCCCGCCTTCTCCGGCTCAGGGTTACCAGTGGAACAGGCATCTTCCAGCCAACTGTGGACCCCCAACGCCCCTTTATCCACTAACCCGCTAACCAATACTGTTTTTGTTCTACTGGCCCCCCTAACCCACTTCTTCCATTTTTGATAGGGTTCTACATCGGAGATGATTCTTTGGAACGGGGTGGCTGTCCTCTCTGGAGCGGGGTCAGCTGTCCTTACTGGAGCGGGGTCAGCTGTCCTCTCTGGAGCGGGGTGGCTGTCCTCTCTGGAGCGGGGTCAGCTGTCCTTACTGGAGCGGGGTCAGCTGTCCTTACTGGAGCGGGGTCAGCTGTCCTCTCTGGAACGGGGTGGCTGTCCTCTCTGGAACGGGGTCAGCTGTCTTTACTGGAACGGGGTCAGCTGTCTTTACTGGAACGGGGTCAGCTGTCCTCTCTGGAGCGGGGTGGCTGTCCTCTCTGGAACGGGGTTAGCTGTCTTTACTGGAACGGGGTCAGCTGTCCTTACTGGAACGGGGTCAGCTGTCTTCTCTGAAGCGGGGTGGCTGTCTTCTCTGGAACGGGGTCAGCTGGCTTCTCTGGAACGGGGTCAGCTGGCTTTTCTGGAACGGGGTCAGCTGGCTTCTCTGGAGCGGGGTCAGCTGGCTTCTCTGGACCGGGGTCGGCTTTCTTCTCTGGAACGGGGTCAGCTGGCTTCTCTGGAACGGGCTGGCTGTCCTCTCTGGCTCGACATGTAATCATCATCCATTTGTATTAATTTATTATTTTTTTTCGCTCGAACCCGTTCCTGCTTGTTCTAGGCTGCCTTAGATTCAGACGGTTTGCTTCTTCAGTTCCATATAAGTTGTCTCTTCTTAGAATTCATTGTAGCAGATTGGGCTTCTTTGCAGAAAGTTTAGGTGGTCTTGTGCTCCGTCACCATGAGCTTTAATCCCACTTTACTTCCCCCTTTTTAATATCATCCCCTTTACTTAACCCATATGTACATTGTTAAATTTACCCGTATGTACATTGTTCTACCTACCCTACCTTTACTCCGCAGGCCCTCCGGGCCCTCAGATCCGGGTCCGGGGGATTTAACCCTGCTCTCGCATGGGGCCTCACGGCCCCATGTGGGAGTGGTGCGTGTAGTGGACCGAGAGAGAGAGAGAGAGAGAGAGAGAGAGAGAGAGAGAGAGAGAGAGAGAGAGAGAGAGAGAGAGAGAGAGGAGAGAGAGAGAGAGAGAGCGGGAGAAAGAGAGAGGGGTGGGTACTGGATACTGGGTAGTGAGAGAAACCTTCTCCAAATCGTGTCTCATATCGTCTAACACTCCAAATTTAAGCTTTCCAAAATATATTTATTAAACTCTTTTGGGTGGGTGGTATTCAAGAGGTCAGCCAAAATTTTACACTGACTCATCGTTATTCCCTGGCTCTACCCTCTTTGCGTGCGCCCGCCCTCTTTTACAAATTTAAACGAAGGTTATAACGTCGTTATGGGTCTCATGCAGCATGCTGAGAATTTAGATATAGGGATGCCAACCTACTCAGTACTCTTGACATCATATCTATAACCCACACACTCAATTCCAGGTGTTCAACGGTTGATTGTCCTTCTCAAAAATAGTCCATCAGAGGATAACTACTATCTCATACATCAACAGCTACAGCTGCAGGTGGAACAGGAAAGGAAGCAGTGAATCACTGTCAGTGATCGATGGGAAAAGGGGTTATGTTGCATGTCGCGCCCCTCTGTTCGCAGCCGAGTGGTTATGGCATCGACATTATAAGGTGAGAGCAACCAGTGGTAGATTATGCTTTATAGTTCTCTATATTTTAGTTGACAAATGACAAGTCAAAATATTTTAATTCTCTAATTATTTTCTCTCACCCTACCTGCTAGCTACCATTCTATGAATCCTCAATCCACCCTCAGTAGCTACTAGCTGTCACTCTCTCGCTCTGGCTCTATCTACCTCTCTCCGCCTCTCTCAATCTCCTCTCTCTCTCTCTTTCGTTGTATGTAGCTGTAGTACGGGATAAGATCTCGCGTATGTGATCCTATCCTTCTAGTTGTGGGTGGTTGTGTTGCAGGACCGGATCACTCGAATGTGATGTTAGGTTTTATCAGTTGTTTAGCAGACATAAACCCTGGCCCCTGCCCTTACTCAACAACCGCCCATAGTAATCCCTGGCAACCGTTTATCTTCCCTGGGTGGTATTAATTCCACAACCTTCTTTTTTCATTTTTGGTGACCCCCCGAAATTTATAAAACTTTCCTAGTAACCCTGTAGGCCCGGCCCTGGCCCCTGGGGCCCGAACAACATGACACTTGCTATTCCCAAGATAGCAGATATAATATATAACATATATTCTCTCTACAGATAACGTTACGATTAGTCGAACACGGAACACTGTCCCATCTTTACCAACCCTCTTTTTTACCCTCTAACACCCCTTCCCTCTCAGGAAAGAGATCTTGAAGAGGAACAGCCCGGCCCAGCAGCCAAGAGATCTCAGCTGGAAGCTATGACCCAGACTGATAAGGAGATCACATCTCGACCTGAAGCTGATGATGTGGAGGATTACTGTGATAAGGTTTGTGTCCAGCTCTATCCTCTAAAATCCCAGTTAGGTTGTTTTTCTCAATCGCCTAACTGCTAATTTACACTCTCGTGTACTGGTATAGCCCATGTTATATCTAATCACTTAACACCTGCTATCTGAACCGAAACCCCAGTTTCTATCTATCTCACACCAACACCCCTAACTCACCCCCTGATTAACCAGGCCCTAACACCCCATCTCCTCCTCTCCAGGATCACTCAGAGCCGGAATTCGACTTTGGAGTTGACTGTAACAAACTGCACCACATGTTACTATGACGGCGACTGTGGCCTGTGGGTGCTGTTGTGATGTATGCTGTGATGTCAGGACATTGAAACAGAATATTCTTTACTCCCCTACACTGTATATATATATATGTATATCATCTACTGACTGCAGTATTGATCCAGCTCCATTTTGGCTGTTTACATGGAATAGGAATAACAGTGAATGGACTCATAAACAATACCGAACATGTCTATTATTACCCCTGTTATTAGAAGGAGAATACAGAGCGGAATTTTCATTATAGAGTGTTTTGACTATCGAGCTGACCTAAAAATGCCATCCTTTCATTGATGTTTTCTGTTTTATTGCGGCTCAGTGCCACTACCCACTGCGGTAGTTTTGATAAATTGGTCTACTTTCTAACTGCTGTTCATAGGACACCATTGTATGATATACCTTCCCCACGGCCAGCTCTATATTGTATTACCATGTTGGGACTCTCAAGTCCCATATTTCCGTTTAACTTACTATCTCAATGGTGTCCTGCAAGTTTCCAAGGCGACCGGCCACTGTTGGTGACAAAATCCATTTTCAGTCACACTCACAAACAGTCCGAACGAACTAACACGTACCGCGCGAAAAAAGCGCTCAGCGCGCGGGAGAGAGTGCCACTGTCAGCTCAATCTCCGATGTCGGCGACGGTCGCCGACGTCGGGCGCGCACAACGATGGAGCAAGGATCCCCACTATTTGCCAAACGTTTTTTAAACTCGAATTTAGAAAAAACTGTCTGCCTCTTTTTGTGTTACAGCTCATTGCTCCACTGGCCAGCCTCTTATAAGATAGAGATAATGACGAACATCTAGCATGCTTCCTAACATCAAAATTTGAATTCTCTATTTTACCAGAAACCAGAGATATCGCAGATGAAAATTGTGACAAATCTTTAGTTTGTGACAAACTTTAGTTTGAGCATTGTATTATGAGCAACCTAGGAAATTTTCAGGTCGAGTTCAGCGTGACCAGTTTTGACCAATCACAGTGCAGAACAGCTCCAGCTAGCTCTCTAAAATAAAGAGTAGTTGGCGACGGCCATTTCTAACCGTGCCCTTTTGTACCAACTACCACGTTTGAAAGTGAGCGAGTCTGTCAAGCGTAGGCTGTTGTTGTGTGCTCCATTATTTTACACTATAAAGTGGTATACATAAATGACTTTATTACATTCTGTGCTGAGAAGTCAATTTGTTTTAGCTTGTGATAAGATGTAGTGTATTGACAACAACAATGAACAGCAGCAGTTACCAGATATCGTATAAACCCTTCAAAGAGAGGCGCTCCCTCGGTAAGTGTACATTTTGGAATGATCCTTCTTAATTGTGTGGTAAAATGTACAGGGGACATGTTCTTTTTCTTATTCTAAAAGTGTCTGGTTAGGAAAACCCAATCGAACTATCGGGACCATAGAAAAAGAGAAGGGGACATCTTGGGATGATCTTAATTGTGTGTTTAAAATGATCCCTCCGGGAATAACTTCCTCGATATTTAATCTGGAATTATTCGTAAACAGTAAAATTATGCAGTTTCTATAATTTGGTCTCTTGCCATGCGGAATCTATTCGTTCTGTAGTAGCATGTAAATTGTAACGTGTCATATGTTATACTTGTTATGCATATTTGCAGTGTGTTTGACGTTCGTGTGTGTGTATTTAACATTCGAAATGAAATTCAACCCCTCTCTCCCTTCGTCCATACCCTTTCTCTCTCTCTCTCTCTCCCTCTCTCCCTTCGTCCATTCCATTTCTCTCTCTCCCTCTCCCTCCCTCTCAGTCAACATTAAGTCACCCTACTCATTATTCCAGCTTCCCGGAAGGCAGAGGTCTACAACATAAAGAACAAGTTTCCCGATAAAGTACCGGTACGTCTTCTTTTCACACGTTTCTACTTCCCTATACTAGTAGAGTCGATAACTACATCGACCTCTCCCAATTGTTCCAGTTTTTGTCACATCTGTTTGGAGCCTCGACACGACCTCTAAACAGGTGTTGCTTTTTCACAAACTGTTTTCATCTTGGTGTAATCAGCAGTTGAAATGTTGCTGATCATAACAAAAACCTGACTAAATTTTTTCAACTTGGGGTAAAACCATGGGTGTCAAAAGTTAGCTCTAGGTCCCCTGAGTAACCATCCGGAGACTCCAAGAGATATTTCAAGCCGTTCTCCTGTAATCATTAATCCCGGTAGAGCACATATTTGAGTATGGACGTACGTGCAATTGCCTACAACCTCAACTTTAATGTATAACGTTAATGTGCGTCTCTCTCTTTTCTCCCCCTTGAGAAAGAGTTATCTCGCGCGGCGCAACCGCACGTGCGGTTTTTCCAGAGAGAGTGAGAGACATACAATAACATGTAAACAGCCTGCCAGCGCTCACGTACGTCCGCATTGTATTTTTTTCTCCACCGGGATTAATGATTACGGGAGAACGGCTTGAAATATCTCTTAGAGTCTCCGGATGGTTACTCAGGGGACCTAGAGCTAACTTTTGACACCCATGGTTTTACCCCAAGTTGAAAAAATTTAGTCAGGTTTTTGTTATGATCAGCAACATTTCAACTGCTGATTACACCAAGATGAAAACAGTTTGTGAAAAAGTAACACCTGTTTAGAGGTCGTGTCGAGGCTCCAAACAGATGTGACAAAAACTGGAACAATTGGGAGAGGTCGATGTAGTTATCGACTCTACTATACTAGCAACAAGGCTACTTGTATTGAGAAAATTCAACGAACTTTACCTTTCACAGTAGACTATACTTGTTCGACCCTCTCTATCCTTTCAAAAAATAAAAAGGGTTTAAACAAAACAAGATTGTACTTGATTCGCTGGACACGGAGTTACTCACGAAAAACAGTGAATAGTTCAAGATACTAGGTCGGAACACACACTTTGACTGATGAATAATCCGAACCAAACCAAGTCAAAACATTGTTTATCGACCCTCACAAAGTTTGCCCCAAGTGTTCTCCAGGTTTCACACTGTGTGTAAAACATTCAGTTACTTAAGTTACCTAATTAGGTCTAAAATTTCACAAAATAAGGTTATATATCAGCTTCAGCAAGTCATTTGCTTTCTCGGCTCAGCTAATTTTCGTGTAACACAATATCACATGTACATAGTCCGCTTTGCTAGAAGCTTGATGCCGTCTCTCATGACACTTTGCATAATCTCAATATTATCTGGGCACTCGAAATTCAAGTACTTCTCTCTTCCTATCGGAGTTGTAAACCCCACATGCCCATGTATGGTCATTAGTCACGTGATACGTGTCCAAATATGGCAGGCACGTGATGTCACATGATACACCCTCTGATCCCTCTCTTGTACAACTTTGTTGCAGGTAATAGTGGAACGATATGCAAAAGAGAAAGTGCTGCCACGGTAAGTAATGTGATTTTAAAGCTTGGATCCTTCAGAACAATATTTCAGCTTGCACAAACATGTCTCCTATTAGATCATCCATGATATGACGTCATATTAATATATGTTACATCATCCTCTTATAGCTCCCCTTGTAGCATGCATGTGTGTTTTCTCACATACATCTTTCTTTCTTCATTGAATTATATTTTATCAGTCAAGTAAATTGAAACACACTTCTTTGGATGGGGTGACTGGACCGCTGTGTTAAACTGGTTCAGTGCTTGAAGTTGTTTGTTTTGTAAAAACTCTTCATTGAACTATACTTTATGTTTCAGTCTGTCCAAATCCAAGTTCCTGGTTCCGAGTGAGCTGGCTTTGAGGCAATTTCAACTGATTCTCAGGTAAATGAATTATTTGTTAAACAAACATATTTGGCGATGTCAATACCTATAAAAAATCCGTTATTATTATTGTCTACACCCGAATCGATTTCTCCAATTCTTGGTTAGACTCTCCCGTTCAGACCAATTCATTTTATTTTCAAGTGTAACTAACTAATAATATACTGTTATTCTAGAACTCGTATGTCTCTGGATCGATCCCACACAATGTACCTTCTAGTTCGAGGAAAATCAATCCTTGCCCATTCTATGAGCATGTCTGAGGTAAATTGGGTTAAATCTGTCAAAATAATCATATACAATATAAATAAGCAGAAATACTTGAGTTTTGTGCCTTGATCTTCGGTATTTAGATCAACACATTCCAATGAAATGTCTCTCCCAAGGTATATGAAATGTACAGAGAAGACGATGGATTTTTATACGTTACCTACGCAGCACAAGAGGTGTTCGGATGAAATAAAGACAGTTGAGTTGTAGTATATTTTCTTATTGTTTGTTGGTTTAATTTTCCAAATATATATATCTGGTCTGAAGGAAGGTTTCAAAATATGATAATTCCCCAAAATTATCTGAGTTCAGAAGAGTAAGGTTGTTGAAAAAGGTAAAGGTTGTTGAAAAAGGTGCTTCACTAGGCTTTTGCTCAAAATATACATATCTGGTTAACTGTTTTCTTTTTTGTTGTTCATTAAAAACCATTTTATTCGTTGATGATTTTAGTTTTGCTTTAAAGTACTCGTGTTTTATTCTCAACATTTCCAACAGTTACAATCAACAATAACCTTATAGCACAATGACAGATAAACCGATAGACGAGCTAAGAGTTGAAGACCAATTGAGGTGGTCAAAACAGATTCTAGAGGTTAATCGAGAGCGGTTGTTGGAATTCAACTTTGAAGAGGAGCAGTTTACTGAACTAATCGATGCACTCACAGTAAGAATTTAGTGTTAATTATAATTAATCATAATTAATTGTCTTGTTTCACCGACTCAAACCTGTGTGCAGTAGTTGGATTAAGTGAAAAGATTCGGGTTCTGAAATAAAAAAGAACTACTAGAATAACCAGTAACTAAGTAACTACTAAAATGTCTCCAATTCTCGTAATTGATTAACTAATTCCCTCTCTAATTCCCTCTCTAATTCCCTTGATTGATTAATTAATTAATCAATTTATTTATTTCAGGAAGCCAAGGTGTTATCTTCCTTTAACCAGAAAGCCATCAAGGGAATTCCTGTTGTTTCGGACAAGGTAAATACCTGAATCAGTTCCCCATCCACCAACAGTTTCCTAGAAACAATGGGCTACACTGATATATTGCTAATCCCCAATCTCTACTGATCTAGATACCATGAGCTACACTGTATTATGTATGTTAATTTACCCAACCTCTACAGGTGGAAAAACTGCACGAGTGTCTGCCAAAGAAGGGTTGGGTGAACTTCAAAAAGGCTCGGGAAATACTGTATAAACAGTTTCCTGTACTAGCAGAGTAAGTCAAATAAGGGCATTCAGGTCAGGTGTTGACCAAATAAGGGCATACAAGTCAAGTGTTGACCAAATATGGGCATTCAGGTCACGTGTCCAGTACTAGCTTAGTAAGTCTACTAAACTTGTCTGCAGTTTTCTTCTTGTACTGTTTCAAACTGTTGAAATCCTACAATTAGAATATAGGTACAATGTACATATAGTGTAAAATTAGGTTGAATGCAAACCTACTACTCAATCTCCATACATACACACCTGGTGTGTATACAAATCTCTAAACTTACGTCATACTAGATTACATACAGCCTGACTCTGATTTACCGGACAAATCCCTTTCCCCCGAGCATCCCCGTATTTCGGGGTTCGACTGTACAATGTACATACCAAGTGTAACACACAGCTTTGTTCGACCCTCTCTCCTCTTTCTCCACGTCTGTGAAGGAGGGTTAAGGGTACACCTGGCTTTTTTCATCATCGAGTGCCCAACCAAATGACTTCACCAGGGTTTAGGCCATACAAAATGGACCTCAAATATGCAATTTTAGCCCTAAAGTCGAATTCATATTTTTGCTACAGCCTATTTTCAAAGTGGCGTTTTTTCAATTTTTGTTGAAATTTTTAACCTCAGGACCACTTTTTTTGAGATAGAAACATTAAATTCTTGGAATTTGAAGAGAATATAAAGGTGAATAAGCCCAAAGAAGGATTTTTGAAATGGAGCTTATTTCTGGCCATGAGAACGGTTTACTTTTTTGCTTCTTTGACACGCTGGCTGAGAATGTTCCCATGCTTCATTAGAGATGAAAATCTGGAAATAGTTGCTCAAAACGATTATCTATGTGGCCCAAAAATTTTGGAACTTTCCCGCCAAAGATGTGGTGTACAGAGCTTTTTTTGTGAAACCTGTCTTTTTGAAAAAGAGGGAAATTCCCTGTATCTCAAAAACGGATGATCGTAGAGACCTGGGACCGAGCTTAATCGATCGCAATTACAGCAAAATCGGTTGGAGTAGGAGCAAAATGTCTCTCAGAAGACCCCCCCCCCAAAATCGAACCTTCTGAATCGATTAAGCTCGGTCCCAGGTCTCTACGATCATCCGTTTTTGAGATACAGGGAATTTCCCTCTTTTTCAAAAAGACAGGTTTCACAAAAAAAGCTCTGTACACCACATCTTTGGCGGGAAAGTTCCAAAATTTTTGGGCCACATAGATAATCGTTTTGAGCAACTATTTCCAGATTTTCATCTCTAATGAAGCATGGGAACATTCTCAGCCAGCGTGTCAAAGAAGCAAAAAAGTAAACCGTTCTCATGGCCAGAAATAAGCTCCATTTCAAAAATCCTTCTTTGGGCTTATTCACCTTTATATTCTCTTCAAATTCCAAGAATTTAATGTTTCTATCTCAAAAAAAGTGGTCCTGAGGTTAAAAATTTCAACAAAAATTGAAAAAACGCCACTTTGAAAATAGGCTGTAGCAAAAATATGAATTCGACTTTAGGGCTAAAATTGCATATTTGAGGTCCATTTTGTATGGCCTAAACCCTGGTGAAGTCATTTGGTTGGGCACTCGATGATGAAAAACGCCAGGTGTACCCTTAAAACAAGTGTAACACACAGATCTCTTCCTACAGGGAGCAGGTATGGAACGAGAGCAAGATTGATGCATTTGATAGGTTGCCTGTTCTGAATGTGAAATATCTGGAGGCTGATGGAGCTACTTCTGCTATCTCTCCTGTTGATGGTTAGTTGGTGATATTTTCTAAAATGTGAGTTACACAGGGCCCGACCGGGAGCAAATGGCAATCCCGGCCCCGTGTGTTCTCAAAATCCATTAAATTTCAAACCTTAATAAGAGATTAATTAATTGCTTCGTCCCAGGTGAGATCTCGGAAGATGAAGAGACTCAGGATGTCGATGGAATGTTCTCAACTAAATCTAAATCCAGGGACAGTAACGGGGCCTCTGCTGCAGAGGAAATGAAGGAGCCAATTAAACGGTAATTAGTATTTAATAGCACGAGTATTGCTATTAACTCCTTTGTGAAGGATTTGATGACTCAGTCATCCAGGGATCATGTCGCCCCCAAATCAATAAACTATTACCATAACTCCTATCAACTCTATTCAGGCCAGATTTTAACGCACTTCCTGCATACTCTATGAACGCTCGAAAAAAGAAAGGGTTTTGTTTGATTGTCAATAACGAGGATTATACTTCTGCTAGAGGGAATAATCACGGTAAGTAATATTGAGTATGAATACAAAGGCTGTTCAGGTCACGTGTTGACCAAATAAGGGCATACAGGTCACGTGTTGACCAAATAAGGGCATGTAGGTCACGTGTTGACCAAATAAGGGCATACATGTCACGTGTTCTCTTATCAGCACTTCTTATCAGCTTTGAAGGACAGAAAAGGATCTACAGTCGATGCTCAGGCAACTGCGAAACTTTTCAAGAGTTTAGGGTTTGATGTCGAGCCTCAGTCTAACCTTACCAAAACAAATCTTGATAGGTAATCCTCTTGAAAATATTACTATCCAAACCTTGTGTTGTAGCTCACAACGTATTTTATGTGAGAGTTCGAGTCGAACTGTTCGACAGATTAATCTAAACCCACCTTTAACATGGATACAGTGTGTGTTAAACCCATCCCCTCCTCCCTGCAGTGTTCTGAACATGATAGTCAATGATTTCCCAGCGCTAGACGAGTATAACTGCTTTGTGGCTGTATTCCTCTCTCACGGAGAGAATGAGGCACTGAACTGTGTTGATGGACGTGATGTGAGTGTTATAGTCACGTGCTGACCAAATAAGGGCATACAGGTCACGTGTTGACCAAAGTATAGTGCTTCTATCTAGTAAATTACAAACCTAAACATGTAAACTGAAATTCCAAAATGGCAGAGTTAAGTTTAGATCACCGCTCTCTTAATTTACAATTTGATCCTCTGCCAAGTTTTCCAATCGATACGGAAACATCAAATTGCTCCAACTATCTGCTAGTTTAACTATCAAATGCAAGATGTTGTCAGTTGCTCTCAGAAGCAAGATCTCCTGAAGTTAGAAGTGTGTACTATTACTGCATTTGTTGGAACGCGCGAAGACGAGATTTGAGAGTGTCTCGCGCGCCCACACACAGACCCCTTATATTTCAGAATCGTTTTGTACATAAATAATAAATTATGTACACACACACACTTACGGAATACAATTGTGTACATTTATTCACGGGGCCTGGTAAAGTAAAATGTCTTCAATTTTACTATCGTATTATGCTTTACCAATAACCATGAGACCTTATTATATAGCGGAAAAACAAGAGTTCACTTTCTCTTCCTCTCTCTCACCTCGCCCTGCAACACATGTTGTAGAACAAATCTTTCTAACCCCTATTGTATTCCTCAGAAAAAGATAGACGATATTATAAATCAGTTCAAGGGAGATAGTTGCAAGGCGCTACGGGGAATCCCTAAATGGTTTATTATTCAAGCGTGCAGGGGAAAGAGCTTTAATACGGAGGTATATTGTTATATCGGACCCTCAAATACAAGTTCTGATTTACTTTATCTTTACCCAGATATCGGTTTTATGTAGATATTATTTCCTCCATCCCAATTAGCTGCTAATTTCCTCCATCCCTCTCCCAATAAGGTGCTAATTGATCACGATGCTAAGGGTGATGATAATGATGTTGAACAGCAAAGCAGCAAACCAATTAGTATTCCTGCTTGTGCCGACTTTTACATTTCATATGCCACTGCACCAGGTATTTGAGGGGCTGGTCAACAGCCACCCTGACCCTCTTGGGATAGCGTGTAAAAATAAATAATTGTTGGGCTGTAATTGTTCAGATTGATTTGGATCTCTCTCTCTCTCTCTTTTTCCCTCTCTATCTTAATTTCATTTGGTTTTGTTGTCACAGTGCAGACTGTTCGTTGCCTAGGTAACTAAACACAACGTAACGTACAAAATATTGATTCATGTTTATGTAGCACCTTTAATATCCACGATGCACCTCATATTTTAGCATTCAAGAATTGTATCCCACTGCCATACTTCCACCTCTTCCTTTTTCACTCACCTAATTCCCCCCGGTTACCAGTGCTAACTAGGAGTGAAGTGTAAGGTAACTAATACCTAACCCCTAACCGGTGGTTAGTAACCACCCCTGTCCCCATATCGCTCCCCCTAACCCACTTTCCGGCAGGTTACTTTAGCTTTCCGTAACACAAAAGACGGTAGTTGGTTTATCCAGTGCCTGTTGGAGGTGATTATCAAGTTTTCAAAAGTATGAGGATGTTAATACGATGATGACGCGAGTCAACCGGAAGGTCGCTCTAGGTTGGTTTGAGGAACATTATTATGAATCATCTACGGATTATCATATTTCTGAATCATCCTTGACTTTTAAGACTAAAATTACGACCCCCTCCCTCCAGTTAAATATTATTTCTCTTTAACAGGATATCATCACAATTTCGGTGGAGAGTACGTGAAACAGATGCCCTACCATGTTAACATGCTGACTGGCTCTCTCCGTTTGAAGTCATCCACCAGCCTGTAATAGTGTGAGTATCGCCACAGCACCATATATGGGCATTATAGCATTTAGCACCATATATGGGCATTATAGCATACAGCACCATATATGGCCAAAATCACAACCAACAGCACGACTATATCTGCACTGTGACGACAAAAACCCTGTGAAAGTTTGACCTGCTTCTATAAACAGGAAAATTAATTTCTCTGTAGATTTATCTTTTCTTCTATTATTATTGTTCAGAACGGTCCCGTTCTATCGTACTCTTCCCCTCCAAATACAATTCTCCCCCACTTCTATTCCGGCTTCCCCGCCCTCTAGAATGAGATATAATTCTCCATCTAAATGACCCCCTCCTCAGGTTATTACTCATTCCGGAACATCAATCAAGGATCATGGTTTATCTCCGATCTCTGTTCCATCATCTCTGAGTACTCCCTCACGGAGGATGTCAATACGATGATGACCCGAGTGAACAAGGAAGTTGCCCTGGGAAGGGTTGTGGCGGGGGACGGGGGATTTAGGAAGCAGATGCCGTGTCACGTCAACATGTTAACGAAAGCGCTGTATTTGGGGTGTGCAAGGTGTAGTAAGATATGAAATTGTATGGACTTTCGTTTAAAGAAAGAGTGATGTTTTGAGAGATCAAAGTGTGGAGTTTTTTCCTGCTAACTGGTGTATTGAACCCCAAGTTAACTATTTCCCCCGTTTTCCCGCCGTTTTTTATATTTTTGGTGACAGGTGGCTGTTAGTGCTGGACAGAGCTACCAAGACCTCATTTTCGAGTTTTAGAAAATTTGTTTTAAAATCCAGAGAAAAGTAAGCCAGAGGGTGTCTACTTTTTTAGATAAAGTTAGTTATTACTCCCTTTGACTAATACAAAATATATTAGGAGAACAGCGACGTTAACTAATTTCATTCTCGAAATATTTCCCACCATTGTTCTTTAATGACGTTATTTGTGATATATATGTTCGCTATTATAGATGAGATATTTTGGCCAGGTTCTAAGATTTGGTGATAGTTTTCACCCCATTTGTCCGATGATTATAGATCATGTAATTGCAATTATCACCCCTCGACTAGGACGATGTAAAGAGAGATATATTGCGATCTGTTATGTTCTCTGTTTATAAATTGTAAAAAGTTTAAAAACCTTAAACCGGACAATCGTTAATTTGTCCCTTTCAATTTATCAGATTCCCCCTTGAACTTGAGGTAACGACATTACCTCACACTCTGCTTGGAATCAGGTCGCTTCACGGCGTGAAGTTCACGCGCCGGCAAGGAAGGGTAACTTCGTTACCAACCCTTGAACACTGTTTGGCAGTGCCAGACCCCTCGGCCACTCGCTGTTTGATTATCAAAACTTAGCACCGCCAGACAGTGAACTCTTGTCTCTTGGCACAACCCCTCCTCTTACTTTTCACCTCACAATTTGGGTACTTTTTACAAGTTGGTCCCGTTTCGTTATTACAAGACGACAAGTTACTTTATGGTATGCATACCATCCAGAGGAAATTAACTAAATATAATACACATGAAAATTACAAGATATACATTATCAACCTGCTAGCTGTGAAGGTCGAAGGAAATATCCGATACAACTCTCGATAAATATCTCTCCCCGACCTTCACACATTTAAACATGTTCTAGTAGCACGTATAGTACATAACCATCTGTTTCTGACAGCTGAATAGATAATAATTTTTCCCCAAAAATCTAAAAAATATTCAAAAATGAGATATATGGCGTAAGGTTGTATCTGGTTAAGTTTCTAAAACTATTCTAACTGCAGAGAGAATACAAAGCGGACCATCTAATTGTTTTCCCAAATTCGAGGGAAAATCACCATGCAAGCTTCCGAGTGGGTGGTTTGTCCACTCAACTCAACAGCGCCGCTTGTAGTCGTATTACCATAATGTCAGCAATATAATAGTTTTAATTGCAAAGGGGGCTTGCTGAGGGTATGTCTGGAGAATGCTCTGAAAGGTGAGGGATATAAAATATGTTTGATGAGGTTTCTTCAAGTTTAACTGTAAAAAATCTAAAATAGGAAGTGAAACCTTCTCTGAAGTATCTAAGAACCTACTGTCTGGCGCCGCGACCCATCTGAGTGCACTGTCAAATGGGGTATGGCGCCGCCATACAGAGAACCTAAAAGTAGATAAGCTAAACAATGATAATTCACAGTCCTTCCAAGTTCCAAAAAGTACCCAATCCTTTATAAAATAGTGTCCCAAAGATATCTTTATTCTTTACATCCAGAATTAGAGTGTAAATCATCTCCCAAATCTTCTACTCCTTCATCTTCCATTGTTCAGTAGTTCCATCTTTTATGTGCGTCAGGATGTCTACCAGGTTGTCCAGACCTATCTCAACACGAGTGTTGTCCGATGGGTCAACCTGGAGAATTAGAAAGGGTCATTATCTAACTGGGGGCCAGTGCCCCAATCTTTCAAATACCCAAAAGGTTAATAGTGCTTTAAATATTTGGAAGCAAACTGGGCACAATGTTGCAATTTCAACTGCGGTGGGGGAGCTGTCTGGCCAATGCTCTAACAGCCCTCCCGCAACATACCAATTATAACCAACCATGCCTTGTTCGACCCTCCTTCCCCGCGCCCCGGGTTTGAACAAAACTTTACCAACCTGGGGTACATAATGAGAGAAATCGATCATCTTTATCAGGGAAACACCCATTGTATCACCGTCATATACCATCAGGAGACTGCTTCTACATAACCAGAAGGAGGTCTGGGTGGTGTAGTACTCTCGAAGGGATTGTAGTTGACTGAAACCAAGGTGAATACTGTTAGTGAGGTAGTCCTGATCTGTCAATCAAAACGGTGACGAAACTAGACAGATTTAGTCCTAGCACAACAGGGGCTCATCAAATGAACCATGCTATCCAAGGCGGTAAATTAGGAAATTTGGAGAAGAATTGCAGGACACGATGTACCCAAGCAAAGTACCTTATAATATTGGGAAGGACATCTTTCCTTATCGTCTCACCATTATCAAAGTAACTTTCCGTCATTTTAGCAGCGTCTTTTAGCGTAAACGACAAGCCCCATTTCTGAAGTAAAATAGTTATTAGTTATGGGGAGGAGGGTGACATGGTACATGTTCATTTCAATAAGTCAAGTAAGCCATGAAATATGAATTTCGGCACTAGAACTGTCTGGCGACCCGATCTGAGAATCAAAACGAGGTCTAGAGTTGCCAGACCGAGACAGCACCAAAACCTTTTTACTCAAACCACTCCTTACCCAGTAACTCCCTGGCCCCCCCAACTCCCTTGCCCCCCAACTCCCTGCTCCTATAAATATGATACCTAACATTGCCTTGTTCGACCCTCCCTCCCCGCGCCCCGGTTTGAACAAAACAAACCTAACATAACATCTACCTTATCATACGTCGTTGTAGTCTTCAAGGCAGGTTTATAAACTTTAGCACCAGCAAACCGGAACCCAAGGGTCGGCGCGATGCCCAAATTTTTCTTCCGGTGCACCTCCTTCTTCTTTTCACTATCCAGACTGTATATATCAACTGTGCCCACTTTTATATCAGCAGCACACGCTACCTAGCAACAGGTTGTGTTACATGACGTGTAACATGTTGTGTGACTGTGAGGGGTAGGGGTTAGTTTCGGGACAATAGTAGCATATGTGTGATTTCTGTGTGACTACATCGGCTAAATACAGTATGCTGTATGCCATACCTTCTCATTGTTTGTAATTTTCCGGAGGGGATAATAAATGGAGGAATGAATTCGATATATACCACAACAAGGGTAGAAATCTGAAATAATCCTAGCTTGTTGAGTTACTCAACAAAGCTTACCTTCATTCCATGACAAGCGTCGGCTAGACAGAGATAGCTAACACCTCGATATAAAGTTGTCTTGTAAAATCTGAGAGGGAGATACAGATTAAATTATTATCAAGCTTGGTCCCTTTCCCATAACCAGCAGAGCAGAGTATGTTCAGTAGTGATACAATGAAATAATGTTTATTTAGGACTGCAGACGACTCGGAGATTTTATTTCAGGAAAAGATAATCGGGACGGTTTCGACGTGAAACGTCATCATCAGCTCAAATTAATTTGCTTAAAGTAGTGTTGAAAAGTTTGAAACTATATAGTTGAAACACAAATTAATTTGAGCTGAGAGGGAGAGCCGAGATGAGTTAGAAAGGAGAGGGAGAGCAACTTCGCTAAAAGAAAGAGAGATGCTACACAACTATCCTGTCCCTTTATAACGCTTCGTAGCGATATAATTGTACAGGATTGTTGTGTTGCATGCTTCTCTTATAGTAGTACTATTTTTCCTTTTTCTAGCAGACAGCTGTCTCTCTTTTAATTTTATAGATTCTAATCTCGCACCCTCATAAAATCGGCTTACTAATTCCCAGATGACCTTATTTGATCAGATAGAGAGGAGATAGAGAAAGGGATCGGTTATATTATCGTGTCATCTAATACCTCTAATGAGCCCTCCCATTGTAGAGGACTCATAGACGATACGACTACGAGATACGGATTGCGGAAGGCTGTGATTGTTGAATCAATGGTTGATACTAACACATTTTGTTATCAACAATGTTGATATCAACATATGTTAGTGTCGGCCAAACCATCTTACGTTGGCATAAATCTCCTGAAACCGGCCAGATTTTCCTCACTAAAAACGGATTTGTAAAAAGCGGACTCCCTCTCTCCTCGGACATCATATGATATGTTTTTGTAAAGTTTACCATCTCCACTTGTAAAGAAACCTGAAAAGGAATTCCATTAGCAGATACACAAACAAGATATTTGATATCAGTTGCATTGGCCCTTGTCAGCTCAATCGGAGACTATGCGCGGCACACACTGGGTCGTGGGAAAAAAGATCTGAATTTCGCGCGGAGTCCCTAACTCCTGTGTCGTCGCGCGCTACGTCTTTCATCGTGTGTCAGATGATGTGTGCGAGGGACTTCAGTACGATGGCAAACGATGCACAGTTCAATGGTTCTATTTCTAGAGAAATGATCTTGAACTCACTACTTCTCTCTCATGCCTCTCTCTCTCATACCTCTCACTTCCTTAACATTACTCTAATCGCCCTGACTCTCGCTTTATTTCCGCGAATTACCAGCATATACTACTCATATAAGTTCTGAGTTTTACGAATGAAGTATAAGAGTAATGATACATTTATTAACGCCAGTCATAAGCATATCAAGACAATCTTGACTGGCCCTAAAACTAAAGTTCACATACTAGGGGTCTCGGTTGGTTTTTCGTCCCTATGTCCGGCGATTTGATTGTTAAACACGGCCAGGGATCCTAGATCCTTCTCTTCCCCATCAGCAGGGACTTCATCTGTCATAGTGCTAGGGAGAGGAATAGGGGTTAGAAAGCTAAAACATCAAAAAAGTGTGATCGATAGAATAACAAAAAAGCAAAATAATTAATGAACGTGCGTGTAAAATAACAAAATGCAATGGGTGCAAGGAAAAATAATAATTCTGGTGGACATGGAAGGAGTAAGATGCTGTGCAATCAGATTATGCTAAAACAACAATGACGGTATACTGCACGGTATATCGAGGTGCAATGGTAAATCGAGGTCCCACTGTAATTATAGCAGTAGGATTATCTCCTATTCTCCAGAATATCACAAAAAGCAGGGCGTGCCCGGTGAAACTTTAACCTAGCATGCTGCGGAAAACCACCACTTGTACGTGGTAGCTGAGGGTCTAAAGAATGGCGCAACAGTGCGGGAAAATCATTATCTTAGACTTTAGCAATCTTATTATAAACGGATAAACACGAAAAAATTGTCATACCTACTGCACAACTAAAACATCACGCACGGCCCGGTTCAGAGAGTGCTGTCTTTTGCGAGACAAGTTGAAAGTCCACGGAAAATGAACAAGGCGGACCTTTATGCACGTTACCAGTAGTTTCAGGACTGTTTTTGTTGGTTCGTGAACTACAAAGTATAGGGCGGGCTGAATGTTCAAGGAAACCACGGCGGGGCTCAATCTGCCTAATGCCTTACAGTGGTCATCCGACATAATCCTTCGTTGGATTCGACGTGGGATTCGATGAGGAATTCTACCAGATCAGAGAGACACGCCGCACTAAGCAAATGCTGTCACGCTTTAACTCTTCTCTCTCGTTAGTCTTTACGTCTCTCTCACTACGAATACGCGGCGCATTCCACGTCGAATTTCTCGTCGAATTTCACGTCGAGATATGGCAATTATGTCTGATGACCACTGTTATTCGGGATTTTCGATGATAGGCAGCATCATTTCAGTTGTATGTCAATCAACAATGAAGCATCTATCCAGACAACACTTGACGAACATAAAAACCGAAAAATAAAGGTTTTTACTCTTTGCTACAAAAACCAAAAATATTTTCTGAGCAGCGGTGGGGATCTATTTTCGTGAACCTCGATTTCCCGGGAGGATAAACTTCTCCCGATAGAGAAAATTAACGATTTTTGACCCCGATATACCTGTCAAAACCCTTTCTCCCGGTAAATCATAATATCCCGAACACTTTCACCCCAAATAAACGCACGTGTGTGCTATCGATGCCACGTCATCAACAATGAAGCATCTATCCAGACAACACTTGACGAACATAAAAACCGAAAAATAAAGGTTTTTACTCTTTGCTACAAAAAACAAAAAATATTTTCTGAGCAGCGGTGGGGATCTATTTTCGTGTCCCATACGATACCCCTTCTCTTTAGCCGAGAATATATATTATACGCTGTGTATTTTCTGCACCTGCTTGCTTGCAGCATGAGCCATGAATATTCTTGAATTGTTCATACTTTCAGTGTCAAGCGACTCAAGATTATTCTCCCATTTTCCCTCTCTCATCCCATCTCTATGTTAAATTAAGGTATTCGCTATGCTCTATGATCTTATGCTACGTATGGCTAGAGATCAACAATAGGGTTTCCTGGTTATCTGATGATCAGTGTGCAGCTGGAGATCAATCAGGGTGTGCAATCGGTGTTAGGTCGGGGTAGAGTGCCAAGTGCAATTCTGCGGTAGCAAAAAGGGTTGTGAGGGTTAGAACACAAGAGTGTATACAACGGTCTCAGTAAGTAAAAAGATAGACTGACAATTTGGCAGTCCTGTCGGTGAGAGCGTCCCTTGGTCTTCGTTCTCCACTTCTTTTATACTGCCCCATCTCCCTCGGTTTATCAGTCCTCGGTTTATCAGCCCTCGCGTGATTCCCTAGTAGCTGTCCTCATGTGATAGGCTTGCCTTGCTTTGGTAATTGCATTGCGATAAGGATTAGGTAATGTCAGAAAGTAAATGCCTATGTGCAGAAATGCAGCTGCTATTATAATAGATGCTGTGATAAAGGACAAGAACATGACATCTATCTCTATCTCTATCTCTATCTCTATCTCTATCTCTATCTCTATCTCTATCTCTATCTCTATCTCTATCTCTATCTCTATCTCATCATCTCTCTATCTCTATCTCTACTCTATCTCTATCTCTATCTCTATCTCTATCTCTATCTCTCTCACTCTCTCACTCTCTCACTCTCTCACTCTCTCACTCTCTCACTCTCTCACTCTCTCACTCTCTCACTCTCTCTCCCCCTCTCTCACTTCCTCACTGCTGCCGGATTAAAACATATGTAAGCAAGTAAGGTTAGCCTCCCACACACTTTTTGCACACTCTAAACCTCCTCCCGCTACAAGCATACCATCTAATTTAGTCGTTTGCGCCCACATAAAGCATCCTTGGGCGTTCCGTGTTTACACATTTAAATGACATGCATACAGCGTGTTTTACTTTCGCATGATCTTTTTGCCCGGTGTAGTATAGCAAAGTTGACACGTCCGGCATTATAGTCATCTATCTGACCTGATCTGCTACATTTTCCAATCACTTGGCGATGATAGAACACTCAACACTGTAGTATAAATCTAAATTGAGTTTAAATGTAATAGACTGCATGCAGAGTCTACAGTCTACAATTAAACTCAATTTAAACTCAACATTCCTTTTTTGTGTGGGTGGTCGGATATAATATATAGCCCGGTAAGAACTTGATTTCCTACGCACTGTCATCTGATTTTTTCTACTGATATCATCTCAAATGAGCTCGAGCCATGACGGGTCAGAATTGTTATTACAGGTTATTCGTGCACCAGAAATTGAAGTTTAGTTTGCTAGTGAATTGCTCCTACTGTTGTTTGTACCTTCAATCGGAAGTTAAGAAATTCATATTCTTGTCATATCTATTGAAAAATAACAATTGCAACTGTTTGTAATAACCAGCAGCATGTATCTGACCATATCATTACTACTATTTTTGGTGCTGTGGAGGATCTACGCTTCCGCAAATATCTACCTTGCCCGTTTAGCACTGAGTGCATTACCCCAGCCGCCCGTCGATTCCTTCTATAGGGTAAGAATAAGCACACTCGCAATTAAAAAAAAATGTGTGGACCTGCACCTCAATATAAGGAGTTTTCTATTCGCTGCAATAATCCCTCTCAATTAATTACAGGGTAACGAACCAACTCTTAATGAGTACAAAGCCAAGAATGCATTCCTGGATCTATTTTTAAAGTGGACTGATGAACATGGCAAGAATATCTTATTTTGGGTCGGCAACAGACCCTTTATTTTTGTGTCAGACCCTGAAATGCTAAAAGCAGTAGCAACTGAACTCAGTAGCTTTACTAAGGTATCTAACCTACCGAATCGGTTTCTCTACGGACAAAAGATCATTGGAACGAAAAGCATCTTGAGGTAATGAATTTTGGTTATAATGCTACATTATATTATACTATGTAGAGTATAGTGCTACAAATGACATGCACGAAAGAGTGGGACACGATCCCTAATAAAAAATATTTTCAGTGGAGGTGGCATCAAATGGGCCGTGAAGCGAAAGATAATGAGTCAGTTTTTCGCTAAAACCAATATGAAGGAACTGTTCACATCCTGTAAGATACACATGGAGGGCCCCATACTGGAGAAATGGCGAAAAACCGTAAAAACTGGCACCGAAATTGATCTACATGATGAGCTTGCCGTTACATTTGCAGCCTATCTCCAAGTCTTTGGCCTCCAAGACTTTTATTCGCCGGAGGTTGTTGCTGACCATGTTTTCAAGATTTTGGAGGCGATTCCGAAACCTCTCTTCGACCGATATCGATACTTTATGTCTCAAGAT